>OZ024885.1:9333395-9838395 GCA_964017185.1 Rugalucina vietnamica
AATTCAAGTAAATATATAGATAAATAAGATATGGTTTGTGCATCAGAAGAAGGAAAAGATTCGTGCCAGGTACAATTTGCAATTCAAGTAAATAAATAGGTGAATAAGATATCGTTTGTGCATCAGAAGAAGGAAAAGATTCATGCCAGGTAAAATTTGCAATTCAAGTAAATCAATAGATAAATAAGATATGGTTTGTGCATCAGACGAAGGAAAAGATTCATGTCAGGTAAAATTAGCAATTCAAGTAAATAAATAGATAAATAAGATATGGTTTGTGCATCAGAAGAAGGAAAAGATTCTTGCCAGGTAAAATTTGCAATTCAAGTAAGTAAATAGATAAATTAGATATAGTTTGTGCATGAGAAGAAGGAAAAGATTCATGCCAGGTAAAATTTGCAACTCAAGTAAATAAATAGATAAATAAGATGTGGTTTGTGCATCAGAAGAAGGAAAAAATTCATGCCAGGTAAAATTAGCAATTCAAGTAAATAAACAGATAAATAAGATATGGTTTGTGCATCAGAAGAAGGAAAAGATTCATGCCAGGTAAAATTTGCAATTCAAGTATTAAATAAATAGATAAATAAGATATGGTTTGTGCATCAGAAGAAGGAAAAGATTCATGCCAGGTAAAATTAGCAATTCAAGTAAATAAATAGATAAATAAGATATGGTTTGTGCATCAGAAGAAGGAAAAGATTCATGCCAGGTAAAATTTGCAATTCAAGTAAATAAAAAGATAAATAAGATATGGTTTGTGCATCAGAAGACGGAAAAGATTCATGCCAGGTAAAATTTGCAATTCAAGTAAATAAATAGATAAATAAGATATGGTTTGTGCATCAGAAGAAGGAAAAAATTCATGCCAGGTAAAATTACCAATTCAAGAAAATAAATAGATACAAAAATGCACAAAAGACTGTCAAGAAAGTGGTTCTCTAAAAATATAATATAATTTTTGTATCGATGAAAATTGAAGTTGTTTCAGTGGATAAAAAGGAAATTATAGTATACTGAAATACTACAAGTAGGCAATGATCAGTAAATGTCACAATCAGCAAGAAAACCCCACTCCAAAAACCGAGGTCGGAAAAAAACTAAATAGGCAAGTAGGTACTTATACTAAGAAAACATATCGTTAGCCGAGTGAGCAGCTATTTAACAATTGGTGGCCACTGGTTACACAAAACTAACTAAAATATAGTGAAAACGCACATAAGGTGCAAACAGCACAAAAAAAAGCAAAACCAAGACATAAAACAATAAGAACAACAACATAAATATCGCCTTGAAACAACCATCTTTGCACCCGTTGTTTTATTTAAATGCACTATTTTAAGGATAATGTCTCCGTTTCGGTTTGCAACTATATGCATATGAAAATTCGTAACGTTTGTCACTGAGTAAATATATATGTATTTCTGCTGATTTGAAATCGGAACAAATCCAGGTTGTCTGTTTCGTAATCATTACAGTAACATATGATAAGGGCGAAAGTGTTAACTTATCTTCTCACTAAGATTTTTCCCAGGCAGTTGTGATTCCATTTAGAAAAGCTAGCGTGCTTAACTTCAATATCAATATCCAGCTGGCTGATAAGGATGACGCCGGCTTTTAGATAAACCGAAATAACAGGTGGTCAATAGTTAAACAATAATTTGAGCCGCCTCATGAGAAAAGCAACAATCTGCATATGCGAAAACAAAGACACAGATCAGCTTCGCGGTAACCGCGAAGCTGATCAGCGCCTTTGTTTTCGCTACACGGATAGTGCAATTTCTCTACTTTCTAAATCCAAAAGTTCCAGTCTCTGGCCATCTTCTGTGCTTGTACAGCCCGGTTTGTGTAGGACCTGTTCGGAAACCACGTTGTTGTTTTTCCACGAGGCGGCTCATTTATCTAATCTTAGTCTTGTTTCTAGGGAGATAGTGGTGGTCCTATGGTTATGAAGATTGGCGACCATTTTGAGCAAGTCGGTAAGTCTCTCTCTCTCTCTCTCTCTCTCTCTCTCTCTCTCTCTCTCTCTCCTATTATTCTTGCCTTTTTAAGTCTCCATCTCGGTTCTCCGTTTTACATGTTTCTCTCTACCAGTCTCTCTTTCTCTGTCAGTTTCTCTGTCGAGTCTCTGTCTCATCAGTCTCTTTCTTTCAGTCTTTCTCTCCCAGCCTCCGTTCCTCTCCTTGTCAGTCTCTTGTTTATGTCTCTCAGTATCTCTTTCAATCTTACTCTATGTCTATCTAAAGGGTGGTAAGAAAGTTCGTTCCACAATTTACCACATGATTCAAAAACATTTTATAAACAAAAACTAACTAAATAATGCATTTTTCATGAGTCTTTTGTTTTCTCAGATGCAATATAGCAGTTGAAACGGTGTTTAACGTCGGGTTGCTTAACAGAGGTATATTTTCTAAGGTTACTATATTTCACAAATTCGGGTATAATTTGATATTTTGAGGAAAAAATTGAAAGCAGATTTTTCTTCACAGGTTTTTAATTAAAGATATCACAAAACATCAAAAAGCGAATACGTAGTCTATTTAGGCCTCATTCGATAAATTATAGAGGATTTTTACGCACTGGTTTTAGCATGACTAAGCTATTTTCTAGTATATCCCCATTTTTGTGTAAAAGTTGAAGGGCTAGAAAATGGGTGCCAGCGTTTGATGGCCATTCTGTCCATGGTCATGTATATGATTTAAAGTAACTTTGTTTTTATCTTTTCATATACATCCTAATAAAAATCTTGTTTGTCATTTTTAGATTTGAAGCATCAATATCAACCTATCAGGAAAGCATTTTTGCGCGGAACTCTCTCTCTCTCTCTCTCTCTCTCTCTCTCTCTCTCTCTCAGCCACCCTATCACTATGATGTCAGTCATTCAATGTCTTGTCAATCGCTATATTTCTGTCCCTTTCTTGTCTTTCGCTTCGCCTCTCACTCAGTATCTCTCAGACTTAAAACATATATTTATCGGTCTCTCTCTCTAAATCTTTCATTCGTGTCATTCTCAGATTCTATGTCAGTATACTTTAAGGCGTATTTATGATTTGTATGCAGGTGTGGTTAGCTGGGGCTATGGTTGCGCCGACCCCGATTATCCGGGTGTTTATGCAAGCGTCCAATATCACCGACAATGGATTATAGATAACAGTAACCTGTAGGGTCTCACTGACAGAATAATGATTTGATAATTGCAAGCTTTATTGTGACGAAATGCTCAATAAAGAAGCACAACATGTAGAGTTTTGTTTTGCTTCATATGCGTATTCGGTACTTTAAAAGTGAGCCGCATCGTGGGAAAACCAACAATGTGGTTTCCAAACAGGTCCGACACAAACCGGCCTGTGCCGTCACAGAAGATGGCTAGAGGCTTGAAATTTTGGATTTAGAAAGAAGAGGAATTGTACTATCCGTGTAGCGAAAACAAAGGCGCTGATCAGCTTCGCGGTTACCGCGAAGCTGATCTGCGTCTTTGTTTTCGCATTTGCAAATCGTTGGTTTTCTCATGAGAGTGCTTTTACAAATGCTGAGATATTTTGAACGCCCGGTACAAAGACATCTGGGAATACTGTTCGCTGTAATCTTATGACCCTGCTTACAAAGGATAAGACATACGTAGCATGTCAGTGGGTCGAACCTCAGACTTGATAACAGTCCAACCGTTTCACAGCTGACTATGAGTTAAGATTACGGGCTAAACACTAAAAACGTTCAAACTTTATTTATTTTACTTCGATTATACAGAAATCTCCTGGAATTCACATACGGGTTGAACGTCTTGAAGGCAAAATGTGTGTCTCTTGTTGGGTGCATCGGGGATCAGCATTGGGTATTTTAGAGGCGACGTTACTGTCGATCCCTGTTTTTGCCTTATCACAGTGCATTAGAACAGGAAATTTATTGTTGCTAAATCACAGCAGAATAAGGGCAAAGCCTGATTGCGGTTCTGTAAAAAAGTACAAATAAGCAATGATCAGGAAATGGCACAGTCAGAAAGAAATTCCCACTCCATAAACCGAGGGGTGGGAAAAAACTAAAATGCCACTTAAGTACTTTTCGTAACATTTCGTAAGCCGAGTGAGCAGCTATTCCCCAATAGGCGACCACTCAGTTACCTGAACTGAACTAAAAATATGAAAACGTACATAAGGCTCGAACAGCACAAAAATTCGACTCCAAAATACAAAACAATTAGAACCACACCAAAAGTAATTTGTTTAAGCCCTTAAGTAACTTATTCACCGACCGTTTCAAACGGTATTAAATGATGTGATCTTTCTATTTATTTTTTCTGCCTCTCTGTTCAACTAGTCCGTATTTGCTTTTATTGTTGCTATCCGAGTTGCTACCTTGGTTGGAAAAAGCAAGTCCAGCGACATGTACATGTAAGAGGCAAGCAATCAACTCAAAGTGTGGGCAAATCTGCCGCAGTCAATTTAAGATGTAAGACCATCGACCGTGTTTATCATACGGTAGTGTAAATAACCATTCTTGAATATTTTGCTCAATAGCGTGATTTAATCAGCTGCTGTTTCGCCTCCATACAATGGCCAAATTTCAGATGGAACGATTTTTGAATAATCAGTTTTAGCTCAAATGAGCCGAAGGCTCACCAGGTGAGCTTATAGTATAACCATGCTCAGGCGTCCGTCGTCCGTCGTCGTCCACAATTTCTCTGAAACCGCTAGGCCAATCAAAACCAAACTTCATGTGGGGCATCAATATGAAGGGGGAATGAAAGTTTGTATAAATGGTCCAGGTCACACGGCCAACATGGCCGCCATTGCTATAAATATCAGAAACATTTAAAAATTTTCTTCTCCAGAACCAGAAGGCCAATGATTTTGAAACTTGGCATGAAGCATTAAGCGATAGAGTTCTACAAAGTTTATATAAATCATGACACTGGGATGACCTTGACCTATTTTAGGTTCCCAATACATTTGAATGGGGAAAATTAGTATAATTTAATTAAACGGGGAAGACTTGCTGGAAGTATGCAAATGGACAGAAGATTTATGTTTATGAAAGTATTTTGTCCCCAGGGGGTTGTCGTCCCCTTCCGGGGCTATATACATGTATATGACCATAATATTCAACCATCTTTTTTTTTAAAATCGCTTGGCCAATCAAAGCTTAACTTTGTGTGGAGCATTGTTAGGAAGGGGAATGAAAGTTTGTATAAATGACCAAGGTCACTTGACCAAGATGGCCGCAAAGGCTATAAATAGCAAATATATATATATATATATATATATATATATATATATATATATATATATATATATATATATATATATATATATATATATATATATATATATATATATATATATATATATATATATATATATATATATATATTTTTTTTTTTTTTTTTTTTTTCTTCGGAACCAAAAGGACTATGATTGTGAAACTTGGCATGAAGCATCAGGCATTGGAGCTCTACAAAGTTTGTATAAACAAGAATTGGCAAATATCAAGGCTTATTAGATATCCCCCGCAAAGTAAAAGTCAGTAAAAAACTGATTTTCAGCTGTTAATGAAACAAAATATATAGTAGCTAGCAAAAGGCAGAATTACAAAGGGCAGTAACTCTGAAAGAACTGGACCCTGTTCCTAACCTTCATGCTGATATTAAGTGTCTCCCCATTGTGTAAACAAAGTTTTAAAATGTTCCTGTGCAAACTGTCAGAGGAGTTAAGGGCAAAAGCTCTAAAAGAACTGGACCCTTTACAAGCATCCCAATGCTGAAAACATGCACAAAAAATTGTCTAAGTTCACAAAGCTGCCATTTCGGTATCGAAATCGAGTGCTACAAGACGTTACAAAGCATTTAGACAGCGTAATATCGCGTGGGACAGTGAAATGTCTGAAAATAATCGTGAAACGGTTACTGCACTTGTAATTTAAATGCGCTCCGCTTACCCGTACACGTTTTATTCTACAATGCATTTTGAATCTTCAATTTCAACAAAAACATCACTTTTCTAACCAAATCGATTTCACGCCTTGTAATACGTGTACGTTGATTGTCTGTGAGCACACGATTAACGAATAAAGCTACATGTAATGCTGACGCGTTTCCTTACTGAATAATACGTTACAGAAATACATTATCGCGTTCTTATAAAATAATACCACGCTTGAAAGGAAACTAAGTTTTTCCCTTCTAAAACGTTACATATGCAGTTGCAATCTCACAGTTGAAATTTCCCAAAGACATTTCGATACTAATTCTTTGAATATCGTTCAAAGAACTATACTACAGTTAGAACTGTTAACCAGAGGCCCATGGGCCACAAAGCTCACCTGATTATAACAGATATCGTTGAATGTAAAATTGATGGCCTCCCGACAATTTACAACTGATAAAATTCTGTAATATTCTATCCAATGTCTTTGCAAAAACACCATATAAGAAGTCAAATTATAGAGTCATATAACACATAGAAGACTACACATAGTAAGTATGTCTTGGTTCCAGCAGACAAGGCTGCAAACAACGTTGCTGTTGTTTGTAGGCTTCACTTTTTAACACCTTAAAACAGAAGCTTGATGGTACCAGGGCTTATCAGGAGACAGATAGTGATGAAATTTCGGTAGTTAATGCTCACTTTTCCTACGATGTACTGGCTACCTAAGCTTCACAAAAGACCGTAAAAAGCTAGATTTATTGTTAACTGCCACTGAACTTTCTAAACTATCGAATCTCATGTCATACGATACTGTGAGATGGTGTATGAAACTTCAAATAATAATTGATTTTGGGCAATAAAAAATTCTGGCGAGGTGCTTAGTAAATTGAAGTGTAGAGGGTTCCGTGCGACGAGCTTGTCCACGTATGATTTTTCTACTCTGCATACCACATTGCCACATAATCTGATTAAAGAAAAACTACTCAATTTGATAGAGTGGGAATTCAAAAGAGCATTAAAAAACTATGGATCACTTTATTTGGCCTGTAATGACAGAAAAGCTTTTTTCACTTTCTCTGACCAAAGTCGATGTACACTTTGGTCATGTCAGAATGTATGCGAGGTCTTATCCTATCTCCTGGATAATATTTATATTCGATTTGGAACCAAATTATACAGACAAATTAATGGAATCCCGATGGGTACAAATTGCGCCCCTCTCGTAGCTTATCTATTTTAATACTGCTACGAAAGAGATTTCATGGATTCTCTTAACCGAGACAATCAAGCTGAAGTTATCAAGGCTTTTAATTCGACTTCTAGGCACCTCGATGACCGTTTGAACATTGACCATGCTTATCTTGAAGGCATGGTCAAACAAATTTATCCCCCTGAACTACAGTTGAATAAAAACAACAACACAGATACCGAAGCCCCATTTTTAGACTTACATCTTTCTATTGCAAATGGGTTCGTTTCTTCTAAAATTTATGATAAACGCGATGACTTTGATATTGATACAGTAAACTTTCCTTTTTGGATGCTGATGTTCCTCGCCGTGCTTCTAATGGCGTATAAATTTCGCAACTAATTAGATTTGCTAGAGTCTGAAATCATGTTGCGGACATCAATGCGCGAAGTAAATGTTTAACAGCCAAACTTATTAAGCAGGGCTATCGGGATCATAAACTTTGAAAACCCTTTTCTGAATTTTATCGCAGACACTTTGAACTGATTTCCAAATTTACTGTTGGGCAAAAGAACCTTTTACGCGAGGGCCTTTCGGAACCAGAATTTTATGGTCTCTTGGTTTACAAATTTAAGAAACTTATAGGAAGGAATGAGTTTTCTTTTAAATTCAGAAAAAATCATTACGCGTCATCAGACGTATAGGATATAACTTAAATGTTATGCGACAGTCTGCATGCTTTGTTTTTAACCCAGTCATGGTTGATAACTATGCTGCCTTCTTTAATTGGACGCCGGTGGGTCGGGCGTCAGACTCTATGATGGCCCCGACATAAAGCTATTCATTTTAGTTGGTTGTGGCAGGAGCTTCTTTTCTGTTGCTTGGTCCACCGGGGTTCAACTGGTTGTTTTCTTTTGCTCCGGAGTTAGTAAGTTATTGGGCGCCCAGGGATCTCCATCGTCGGGTAGCTTACTCATTCTGTGAGTATTCGTTTTTTATTCATCATGGAGTTTATCATGATTTATTGGTTTGTCCATGATGATTCATTGACTAGTTAGCGATTCACCACGAGGACCGAACAACTAGCTGAATGTTGTGAACCACTGCAGAAGCTGAGGGTTAGGTTAGGTACCTGAAAAACCGGTTTAAGCCCGCCAGTAATTTTATATAACTGATCGTTCCAATGCGATATTTCTGTGGTGGTTCTTATTGTTTTATGTCTTGGTTTGAAAAAAAAATGTGTGCTGTTGGCGCCCTATGTTTGTTATCATATTTTAGTTAAGTTTAGATAACTGAGTGGCCACCTATTGGGAAAATAGCTGCTCATTCGGCTTACGATATGTTTTCATGGTGTAAGTACCTGAGCGTTTATT
Organism: Rugalucina vietnamica; assembly: GCA_964017185.1. NCBI lineage: Eukaryota > Metazoa > Mollusca > Bivalvia > Lucinida > Lucinidae > Rugalucina > Rugalucina vietnamica. Next base: position 9,341,879 of record OZ024885.1, read on the forward strand.
TAGTTTTTTCCCACCCCGGTTTTTGGAGTGGGAATCTTTTTCTGATTGCGCCTCTTTTCCTGATCGTTGCCTACTTGTATCTTTCAATAAACATTTTTGCAAAAACAAAAGTTAAATATCCGAAATGAGACTGCAGAAATAGCCAATTTATACTTTTCGCATTATACATGTAAGTCTCTGCAATATGAAAGTTGCCATCGCAACCAGATTTCTTATCAGACTTGTAACAATTTCTTTGTAGAGGCTAATGTCTGGAACATGGATGCAAAGTATCAGCTTCATATAGCAAACAGTTTCTGAGGAAAAGACTTTTAAAAATTGTTGTTGTTTTTTTTGTTTTTTTTTTTTGTTTTTTTTTTTTTTTTTTTTTTTTTTGTTTCTTTGTTGGTTTTTTTTTTTCGAAAATTTGGCCTTTTAGGTGCCCCAGCAACCAAACAAAGTAAGGAATTAGGATGAAGCTCATCTGCAACCTAGAGGACTACTCAACATTTCTGTAAAAAATCCAATATCTCCAATGAGACTGCAGAAATATAAAATTTTCACTTTTCCCATTATAAGTCTATGGCAACTGAAAGTTGCCGTAGCCACCAGAGTTCTTATCTGACTGGAACACAAAACAACTGTAGATGCTAATGCTAGAAAGATGTATGCATAGTATCAGCCTCGTAACCCAAACAGTTTTTGAGGAGAAGATTTGTAAGATTATTTTCGATAATTTACCTTTTTGGGGCCCCAGCAACCAAACAAAATAAGGTATTACGGCAAAAGTAATATGAAACATAGAGGACTACTAAATAAACATTTCATCAAAAGCAAAATTCAAATATCTCCAATGAGACTGCAGAAATAGCAAATTTTTACTTTTCCAAATATACGGGGCGTAAGTCATTAGAAACTGAAAGTTGCCACAGAAACCAGAGTTCTTATCTTCTGACTGTCCACACAATTTTTTTTTTTTTTTTTTTTTTTTTTTTTTTTTTTTTTTAGAGGCTAATGCCAGAAACATGTATGCAAAGTATCAGCTTCATAAAGAAAACATTTTCTCAGGAGAAGATTTTTAAAGATTTTTTTTCAAAAATTTGCACTTTTTGGGACCCCAGCAACCAATCAAAATAAGCGACCAGGATGAAGGTCATCTGAAACTCAATAAACATTTCTCTTAAAATAAAATTCAAATATTTCCAATGAGACAGCAAAGATTTGCAATTTCCTTTTTTTTTTTTTTTTTTTTTTTTTTTTTTTTTTTTAAGTCTATGGGACGTATAAGTTGCCATGGCAACCAGAGTTCTTATATGATCTGAACAAAAAAAAAGTATTTTTGGTTCTCCCTCCTGTGGATTGTTTGTGCCAGATATCAAAAGTTTTGGCCTCACAGCTTCAGAGGAGAAGTGACGGACGGACGGACGACGGACACCGGATACCTGCCTATCTTATAAGCTCAGTATCCTTTGAGCCTTCGGCTCTGATGAGCTAAAAATAGGTTTACCCTTGCATACCCCAGTTTTGCTGTATAAAAATGGGGTTTGAGGGGGTATAAATTGCACGGCTTCGTTTTCCTGATGTATCACTGATTCCCAGTGTTCCTAGTGTTTCGATCATTCATCTGATAAGATTTGTGCAGAAATGAGAACGATAAAACATGATTGTGTTTGCGGATGAATATGTCAGTTGGCACAGAGCAGGCAAACTTTTGAGCAGGAAATTACATTTTGATTTAAACAGTGTATGAACTGAAGATTTACATTTGACAATATTTGACAACTTGCCACGCATTTTAGGTTCAGGTTCATGTAGGGATCATCACTGAGTAGAAAAGTACAAACATGTGAACATTCTATCTAATCACGGCACTTACGACAGCATCTGAAATTTACGACTTTCAAACTGTACCTACTTCCATAGGGTTACATAAAGCTATTCATTTTAGTCGGCTGGGGCTGGAGCTTGTTGTCTATTGCTTTGCCCACCGGGGTTCAGTTGGTGTTTTTCGTTTGCTCCGGGTTTCAGTAAGTACGTTATACGGCGCCCAGGGATCTCCATCCTCGGGCAGCTTACTTAGTCTGTTGAGTCCTCGTTTTTGATTCATCAGGGTGGTTATCATGATTGATTTGTTTGTCCTTGATGATTCATTGACTAGTTATTCACCACGAGTACCGAACAACTAACTAAACGTTGTGAACCACTGCAGAATCCGAGGGTGAGGTATGGTACCTGTAAAATCGATTTAAGCCCGCCAGTAATTTTATATTACTGGTCGTTCCAAGGCAATACTTCTGTGGTGGTTCTAACTGTTTTATGTCTTGGTGTTAAAATTTTTGTACTGTATGTATGTTTTCACATTTTAGTTAAGTTTAGGTAACTGAGTGGCCACCTATTCGGAACATTTTTACTCACTCACGTTTACTCATGTAGTCGACGTCAAGAAAAGTCACCAGACTTGTAAAGACGCATTTAGACAGTTTCTTAGTCCGGTATTTGCTCCAGTCTCGTAGCATGCAGGGTTTAATTTGTGAGCATTTAGACGACTCGTAAACGCGTTAACGGAGGGTGTCATTACTACATTTTCCGGGAGGTTGTTCCACTGATTCACAACTCTGTTAGAGAAACTGTTTGCTCTGATATTAAGACGGGGTCTTTCTTGTATATTTTTGGAATGTCCTCTTGTAGAACCATAGACTAACATTTTAAAAAGTTTATCCTTGTCTACTATATCAATGTCATTTAGAATTTAATAGACTTGCACTAGATCAGATCTTTCTCTTCTATACTCTAAAGAAAATAGCTAACGATGTGTTTTCATGTTATACAGTGTAATTACAAGATTGTGAATTTAGTTTTTCCCACCTCGGTTTTTGGAGTGGGAATCTCTTTCTGATTGTGCCTTTTCCTGATCGTTACCTATTTGTAACTTTTTAATATGGATATACGATTATTTGTGTAAGAGAAAAAGGAGACTAAAATGCGTTTCATTTTTGATACCCATCAGGGCTTTAATACCATCAAATGATCACAAGTGATCTCTGTAGATCACATATTCTTATTTATCCAGTCACGGTGATACGAAACACTTGCATACACGCCCGGATAATCGGGGTGCGCGCATCCATAGCCCCAGCTGACCACACCTGAAAGACGAAGAATACGTGAGCCTGTGCGTGAGAAAACCAACAATTTGGGTTCCGACCAGGTCCAACACAAATTGGCATGTGTAGCTATAGATAAGGAGATGGTTACCGGCTGGAAATTTCGGACTTGGAAAGTAGAGGAATTGCACTATCCATGTAGCGAAAATAAAGGCGCTGATCAGCTTCGCAGTTTCTGCGAAGCTGATCTGTGCCTTTATTTTCGCCTATGCAGATTGTTGGTTTTCCCATGCAGCGGCTCAAGTATGACCTAAGACCACCAAACATTATTAATGAGCCTGTGCATGAGAAAACCAACAATTTGCATATGCGAAAACAAAGACGCAGATCAGCTGTGCAGTAACTGCACAGCTGATCAGCGCCTTCGTTTTCGCCACACGGATAGTACAATTCCTCTTCTACTTATATCCAAAGTTTCAAGAGTCTAACTTTATTCTGTGACTGTACAGCCTGGTTTGTGTCGGACCTGGTCGGAAACCCAAATTGTTGGTTTTCTCATGCACAGGCTCATTATTTATTTTCTAATCGCATTCCCGCTTTGAACCCTCGGAAACATTTGAGAAGCTACGCTTAATATTCAAAACTTCCTGGCGGCTTCTGCGAATGTTTATGATCAGAAAACAATGCTGTTTTTCGCATCGATGAAACGAATTGAAAGAAATATTTGCGCAAGCTATTCTGAGTTTCAGTTAACGCGACCGTGCAAATCAAGTTACAGTTGTACAGTAAAGAATGTGACATTTTTTTTTTTTTTTTTTTTTGCTCGTCTATAATTGTATCATGACTGACGAGGTGACCACTGTGGCAAAATGGAAAAAAAAATCAGCCTTATTGACGAATTTCTGTCACGAATTTCTATTTCTGTCACAAACCACCCTATTCGGGAGCAGCGAAACAATGCGAAAAACTAATTCCCCATACACTTCTTACGTTTCTTACCTGAGGCTCGGCTAATATACACTGTGGCTATTATACCGACAACTAACCCTTAGATCTATATACTTAACGACACTTCCAAAGCTACCGATAGCTTATATATATTAGAACACCAAAGCTGACATCATGAAAGCGGCATTATGGTGGCTAGATAGATTTTATAACGGGTTTCTAGGATCTTGAAACTTGCAGAATTCTGTTTCGCAAGTACGGAAAAAATAAAGTATGGAAGTATGACATGCTGCATGACAGACAGACAGACAGACAGACAGACAGACAGTCAGACAGACTTACCAATTTGCTCAAACGTGTTGCCAACCTGTCTTACCATTGGTCCGCCACTATCTCCCTGGAATGAAGTGAGCAGTGTCATTCATCAGGAAAACATGTCCGTGAAAGGCGTATCCCCTTATACCCCACTTTTATACAGCAAAACTGGGATATGCAGGGGTATACCTATTTTTCTTATTTTTGCTCCAAAATATAGATTGTGGGTACTCGTTAGAACCGCCTCGGCGAGGCGGTTCTAACGTGTACCCACAATCTATGTTTTGAGCAAAAGTAAGAAAAATATCAAAAATTTTCTGCTAAAAAAATTTCAAATTTTAAAGCTAAAAAAATCTCTGTATATTGCATGGGCAAGTTTTCGTAATGCGTAGCCATTATTTCTGGATTTCCGACAAGGCCCCGAGGTTACAAAACTTTTTTCAAGCTCAGCTTAGCTGAGCATGAAATGGCAACAGCTCATAAATGTTAAAATGCCAACAACTGCTGGCATTTTAACATTTATACGCAGGATAAATCGCAGACTTTGGTGATCGAAACCTGAAATTTCAAAATATTTGGGCAATTTTGTCATGTATGAGTAGTTTGAAGTGTATGCTAAGCTAAGTTGAGCATGAATAAAGTTTTATAAGTTTTGAGCAAAAATAAGAAAAATATCATTTTTTTCTATTGATTTTTTTTTTCATCTTTACACCTGAAAAAATCTCATGGGCATGTTTTCGTAATAAGTTATCGTACCTGGCAAGAATCTTTGCCGTTTTCCGCTGCACACAACATGTCATCCATGATCATGCCACTGTAGCTATTTTGACACTCGTTTCTTGTCACGAGAGATTTCTGTACATACATCAGATGGTCCTGCACGCTTCCACCTGTAAAAATCACATATTGATAATTCAAATGTTTAAAAGGTAGTCCTTAAACCTATAATACTAGTATGAAACCATTGTCAATACCGAGAACCTGTCATACCACTGTAGGTATCTTGCCACTCGTTTCTTGTCACGAGGGACTTCTGTACATACATCAAATGGTCCTGCACGCTTCCACCTGTAAACATCACATATTGATATTCTAATGTTTAAAAGGGAGACCTAAAACTTGTAATATGAACCGTTGTCAATATCGAGATACTGTCATACCAATGTAGCTATTTTGACACTCGTTTCTTGTCACGAGAGACTTCTGTACATACATCAGATGGTCCTGCACGCTTCCACCTGTAAAAATCACATATTGATAATTCAAATGTTTAAAAGGTAGTCCTTAAACCTATAATACTAGTATGAAACCATTGTCAATACCGAGAACCTGTCATACCACTGTAGGTATCTTGCCACTCGTTTCTTGTCACGAGAGACTTCTGTACATACATCAGATGGTCCTGCACGCTTCCACCTGTAATCATTACATACTGATAATTCAAATATTTAAAAGGTAGTCCTTAAACCTATATTATGAAACCGTTGTCAATACCGAGAACCTGTCACACCACTGTAGTTATTTTGACACTCGTTTCTTGTCACGAGAGATTTCTGTACATATGATCAGATGGTCCTGCACGCTTCCACCTGTAAATATCACATACTGATAATTCAAATGTTTAAAAGGTAGTCCTTAAACCTATATTATGAAACCGTTGTCAATACCGAGAACCTGGCATACCACTGTAGCTATCTTGCCACTCGTTTCTTGTCACGAGAGACTAGACTTCTGTACATACATCAGATCGTCATGTAAGCTTCCACCTGTAAAACACATACAGATAATTCTTGAAAATGTTAAGGGAGTCCTTAAATATTATAATAAACCATTGTCATTACCGAGAACCTGTAAGAAGATGGCTGTAATTGTCTGTGTAAATATAAAATGTAAAAGTAGCAACGCACACTCAAGGGCCCTGGGATTAGTAACTCGAAGGCATCGTAAGTTCCCCTTCTTACGACATACTTACGATTATCTTAAGATGGCCACCTTAGAATTTACGTCATTGCTACTCCAGCTACTCTAAACTATCCTAACTTTTTTAAATGAAAGGTGCCACATTGTAAGATAATCGGATGCTTAGGTGGCTTGAGTTAACCGTATAGTTACGATGCTGTTAAGTTGTCACCGTAAATTAAGGTCCTTTTCAGTTATTTACCATAATCCCAAAGAGATACTTAAGTTGGTCGTGAGATGATCTTAAGCTTAAGATGGCTTTGAGTTACTAACCCCAGATCTCTACTTAAGTAAACGTGATGCACAATGTATCTTACTTATGGAGAAGTTGAATAAATATGGATCGTATTCTTGGCGCATGTACTCTGTTCCGTGTTTTAATAATTTCTCGTACAATGCCATGAGGGTGTTTGGGCGCAAAATCGACGTCACGCGTAAAACGTACTGAATTCGACAACTACCTCTCTTTGCATGCTTATAACAGGAAAACGAAATCTCGTTATCGCCTTAGCTCAGGAATTTGTCTTATATATGTCATTTTGTTTTAAAACATCCTACCATAGATTTTTTAACTTTATCAAGAAAATTAACAAACCAGAGGACCAATGGTCCTGTAAACGCTCACCTGAGATCTGCTGCATATACCAATAAACATGTTTGAATATTATGGTATTTAACCCCAGTGCAGCCTTGTGCCATTTTCTTTGTTCAGAATAATCAATATTCTGTTCATGTGCCAATTTCCTGCTGGTTTTCCCCTTCAAATGACATTTTAAAAGTTTTACCCATTCAAATGCATAGGCAACCCGTGTTAACCTTGCCATAAACTGGGTCAAGGTCATCACAGGGTCATGATGTTTATGTACACATGCCATCGATGCTTCACGCCAAGTGTCATTGAAATCAGTTCATTGTTGTTGTTTTTTAAGGGTTTTTACCATATATGGGCATGGTAGCCATCTTGGTCATGTGACCTAGATTATTGATATATACATTGGTTCCCACTTCCTATAGATGCTTCGTATAAAATTTGGCTATGATTGACCAAGTGGTTTCAGAGGAGAAGATGTTTGAATATCATGGTAATATATACTGAGCCAAACTTATAACGCAACATGGGTTTATTTTTAATGTCATACTCCGGAACGTTATCAGATAAACTTTGTCTCTATTGAATTACATTGCCGGACGACTGACACATCTCACAACATCTTGGTTGTAACATTCTTTGTTATGCGTCTCACGAAATTAATCATGTTTCAGAGGTAGGGTCTTGGCAAAAATGAAATGCATTATGATTTTCCAGAACGCGACATGTGACGTGTATTCGTACCCTAGAAATTAATGCCGGTTTTTCAGGATTACACCTGCTCCACTTTAGACAATGAATAATTTTACTGTCAAAAGATCAATTTTGAGCAGAGTTGAAGACTCATTTTCGCCCCCAACCATTCAAGTTTACTCACATTTTAACATGTGTTACAGACGTTCCTGACCCAACAATTGGAAGTTATTGTGTTTTCTAACAATGTTGGATGATGGAATGAACATGTTTCCACAAAGGTTTCATTAAAAAATTTTACCGTTAGAAATTTTCACCAATTCCATTTTCTATTGTGTTCAATTGAATGCTCAATATTAAACGTTCGATTTTCAATGATGCAAACTTTGATTAAACATTTTGGGTACGAATGGAAGGCATTTTGCAATAACCTCATCAAGCCTCACTGGACGATCCATAAAGAAGCAATTTGTGTTAAAACTGACTTCCAGAATCTCTCAGGAGGCGCATGCCACTCAAATAATCGTTTTGACCAATCAGATTCGAGCTCAGTGACCCATGCTCTGAAAAACCAAAATTTTTGTACCCAGTTTGTTCACTGGGAATTGCTGACCAGCATATGTCTGGCAGACCGTCTTGCATTACATTAAAATGCGAAAAAATGTCATTACCGTGTTGCGTTATAAGTTTGGCTCAGTATACATGTATACTGCCCCGGGGTGGGGGCATATGAGCCCTTGGGTGCAATTTTTTTTCAGAATCATTAAAATTCAGTCCTACTACCCACTTCCTGCAAGATTTTCACCTCAAATGACTATTTAAAAGTTTTCCCCATTCAAATGCATTGGCGACCTATGTTGACCTTGTCGTAAAATTGGTCAAGGTCACCACAGGGTCATGATTTATATATACATTTTTGTACTTTAGGCATCAATGCTTCATGCCAAGTTTCTTTGAAATCGGTCCATCCGTTCCGGAGAAGAAGATTTTTGAAGGGTTTTTACAATAAATGGGCATGGCTGCCATCTTGGTCATGTGACCTGAATTATTTATATACACATTGGTTCGCGCTTCCTATAGATGCTTCCTATAAAATTTGGCTTTGATTGGCCAAGTGTTTTCAGAGAAAAGGATCTTTGAAAAGTGTGTATGGACGACAGACCGGCCAAGGTCAAGAGATGACCTTCACCTAAATTAATCATATACCTTCATCTAATCCATAAGTTGTTTGCATCTACCACTTTTCAGGTCTCAGGCTGCAATAGTTTTTAAAAAATAGCTAATTTCCTCTTTTCCCATTATGAGTCTATGGAAACTTAAAGTTACCATAGCAACCAGAGTTCTTATCCAACTGGAATAAAAAACACAAATTATGTAGAGGCTACTGTCAGGAACATGTATACAAAGTACAGGATTCATCCACTTGACAGTTTCTGAGGAGAAGATTTTTGAATGTTTTTTCAAAATTTTGCCCTTTATTGGGCCCCAGCAACCAATCAAAATAAAGGATTAGGACAAAACTCACAAGAAACGTCAACACTACTCAATAAATATTTCTGCAAAAACAAAGTTCAAATGACTGCAATTTTAGCGGAAAAATAGCCGATTTCCACTTTTCCCATTATAAGTCTATGGAAACTTTAAGTTGCCATAGCAACCAGAGTTCTTATCCGCCTGGAATAAAAAACACAAATTATGTAGAGGCCACTGTCAGGAACATGTATACAAAGTACAGGCTTAATCCCCTTGACAGTTTCTGAGAAGAAGATTTTTGAACGTTTTTCGAAATTTTGCCCTATATGGGGCCCCTGCAACCAATCAAAATAAAGGATTAGGACAAAAGTCACATGAAACGTAGAGGACTACTCAATAAACATTTCTGCAAAAACAAAATTCAAATATCTCCAACAAGACAGCAAAAACTGGCAATTTTCACTTTTTTCCATTATATGTCTATGGGAAGCATAAGTTGCCATAGCAACCAGAGTTCTTATCCGATCAAAACAAAAAACACAATTATTCTTTCCCCCTACCTGTAGATGGTGTGTGTGTAATATGAGAACAATGGGCCCAGCGGTTTCAGAGAAGAAGATGTTTGAAATTGTGGACGACGGACGGACGGACGGACGGACGACGGACGACGGACGGACGGACGCCGGAGCATGGGTATACTATAAGCTCACCTATGAGCCTTCGGCTCAGGTGAGCTAAAAAAAGATATCTACATGTAAAAGCACATTTTACGTCGACGTCAATGTATTTTCGCTCTCAAAGGTTTGACGACTTTGAAGGCCGATATCACGAAAACAAGCTCGGAACGGTATCGATTTCATTTCATTTTCGTCTGTAGGACATCAAAATACAGTCGAATGCAAATAATAATAATAATAATAATAATAATAATCATACTATAATTTGAGCAACGTTTGTCTGTTTGTTTGTTTGTTTGTTCCCCTACTCCTCCCAGGTCCTTGGGCCGATCTTCACCAAACTTGGAGGGAAGGTGGAGGGCGGCCCCGGATATTAGCTTGAGGGGTTTATTTTTTGAAAGGTCAAGGTCATCAAGGTCAAAGGTCAAATTTGTTTTTTTTTTCTGTTTGTTCCCCTACTTCTCCCAGGTCCTTGGGCCGATCTTCACCAAACTTGGTGGGAAGGTTGAGGGCGGCCCCAGATATTAGCTCAAAGGGTTCATTTTTCCAAAGGTCAAGGTCATCGAGGTCAAAGGTCAAATTTCTGTATCTCGGCAGTCCATGGTCCGATTTGCATGAAACTTGGTGAGTGTATACAGGGCGGCCCCGGATATTAGCTCGATGGGTTAATTTTTTAAAAGGTCAAGGTCATCGAGGTCAAAGGTCAAATTTCTGTATCTCAGCAGTCCTTGGTCCGATTTGCATGAAACTTGCTGAGTGTATAAAGGTTGATCCCTGATTAGGATTTATGGGTCCGATTGGGTCAAAGGTCATCGAGGACAAAGGTCAAATTTATGTTTTTTTTCTGTTGGTCATGTTTTTTTTTCTGTTTGTTCCCCTACTTCTCCCAGGTCCTCGGCCCGATCTTCACCGAACTTCCGGATATTAGCTAGAGGGATTCATTTATTAAAGGTCAGGGTTATCGAGGTCAAAGGTCAAATTTCTATATCTCAGCAGTCCTTGGTCCGATTTACATAAAAATTGGTCAGTGTATACAGGTTGATCCCTGATTAAGATTTATGGGTCCAATTGGGTCAAAGGTCATCGAGGCCAAAGGTCAAATTCATGTTTTTTTCTGTTTGTTCCTCCCAGGTCCTTGGGTCAATCTTCACCAAACTTGGTGGGAAGGTTGAGGGAGGCCCTGGATTTTAGCTCGAGGGGTTCATTTTTTAAAAGTCAAGGTCATCGAGGTCGAAGGTCAAATTTGTCATTTTTTTCTCCTTTCCTCTGTGTATGTCTTATTTGAGATTGTGTGTATGTGTGTGTATGTGTGTGTCTTATTAGTCTTCATCGCCGCAATCATCTTACTGCTACGTCGAGACGGGTAAAATTTACTAGTAATAATAATAATAAATAATAATAATAATAATAATAATAATAATATTAATAATAATAATAAAAAATAATAATGAAAATAATATACTGTGAGATCAAACGGATTTAAGAAACAGGTGCCGAGGTTATAAAAATTTTTTCATGCTCAACTCAGCTAAGCTTAAAATTTTAAATGCTCATAATTACTGACATAGCCCAAGTAAATTGAAATTTTAGGTTTAAATCACCAAAGCCTGTAATTTATCCGGCTTGTAAATGTTAAAATGCCAACAATTTAACATTTATGAGCAAGATAAATTCTAATCTCAGCTGAGCTGAGCATGAAAAAAGTGTTATAACCTTTGGACCAGGTGTTCATTACTTACTGCACATTTTAATACTTGCTGCCAATTATTGCGCTTTGCGAATCAATCGAAGGGGATAAAAAGACTTAGAAATATTGTCATGATCAAATCTTCATGACAGAAAACCTGGTCGATCTCGACTTCAATTGGTTGGTTGCTTGGTTTGGGGTTTTTAAATTAACGACCCATCAACAGCTTATGTCATATGGAGACGGCACCTCGATCTATAGTCTCATCCAGCAGACTCGAGAAGCCCGTGAGCGTCGGTTTCGTATCGGATACGCTAGCGATCGAGCTATCGCGCCCGAAATGTTAAAAATATTTTACCTGATTTTTCCGTACCCCAACCAGATACTATAACAGTACCAGAAGGGTCGGGAGTTGAAGAAAGGCAAATAGGTTCAGCATTGCTTGGAAGATTGGCGTTGGAGTCGATTTTTATTATCGCGACGTCGTTTTCCATAGTTCTGGAACTGTAGCGCCTGTGTACAACTACATCATCAGCTCTGAATGGGGCAGGAGAAGAGCTTCTTTGGAGGGCACCGAACGTTACATAAAGATTATCGTTTGGCTTCCAACCACTGTAAAATATCCATAATATACTAAAACATTTCCATCAGGAAAACATCTCCGTGAAATAAATACCCCCTTATATCCCACTAACTGGGGTAAGCAGTATAACTATTTCTCTTATTTTAGCAGCAAAACATAGATTGTCGGTATTAGTTAGAACCGCCTCGTCAAGGCGGTTCTAAGGTGTACCCACAATCTATGTTTTTAGCAAAAATAAGAAAAATATCATTATTTTTCTAATGAAATTTCCAATCTTTACTGCTGAAAAAAATTATCTGTATACTGCATGGGCATGGTTCCGTAATGTCTGACCTTCCGAGAAACCATATGTGTACATCTGGAGCCAGGTGTTCAGAATTAACGATGCCGTTAGTTGACTATTTGTAAAAATTTCAAATGGCAATATAACAAATAGATCTGTTACTCTGTTATTATTTGTTGAAAAAATGGCGAGAATTTTGCATTGCAAAGGATTCTCACATTTTGACAACAAAAATAAATGTGCATTTGCTTTTGAAATCGATATGTAGATATAGGCAAAGTGAGGGCGTAACGACAGCGTTAAGGTAACCAAGTTTTGAACAACTGGGCCCTGGACATAAACGACTACCAATGTAGCAAATGATATACAATTGTTGTATACTATTTTTATTAGCTTTCGATATTTTAATGATTTAAGGACATTACCGAAACTTCTCCATGAGGCGGTTCTAACGTTTACCCACAATCTATGTCATTACGAAAACATGCCCATGCAATAAACAAAGATTTTTTTAGCTTTAAAAATTGGAAATTTTCAGCTAAAAAATTTTGATATTTTTCTTATTTTTGCTCAAAACATAGATCGTGGGTACACGTTAGAACCGCCTCGGCGAGGCGGTTCTAACGAGTACCCACAATCTATGTTTTGGAGCAAAAATAAGAAAAATAGGTATACCTCTGCAAACCCCAGTTTTACTATATAAAAGTGGGGTTCAAGGGGGTACACATTTCACGGACATGTTTTCCTGGTGTTTTGGAGCACTAAAATAAGAAAAATATCCTACTCAAAAAATTCTAACGAAAAGTTCCAATTTTTACAATTTCAGAAAATTCTATATATTATATGGGCGTGTTTTCGTAATGCACTAGTCATTTGTATCCCCGGCTCCCCTAGGGCCGGGGATAGCGGAGCCACTGCGAGGCTAAAGTGCCGGGATTTAATCTCTGATGAGTCCCGACAGTGTCAGGGATGTGCCAGGCTTTTAATTTCCCGCCAATACACGGTCGTGAACATTAATTCAAATTAGATAATAGTTGTATTAAATATTTAATGGCTTTATTAAATTTACAAATGGCCCTGTACATTTACATGCAGCAATTCAAACCCCCATCTCATATTGTTTCAATAGAACAACTGCCAGCTGCTGTTCCACATTATTGACAGCCTCCGGGGAGCCGGGGACTTTAGCAGGTATTTTACCATAAATCTGGCTCCACAGTGTCGTGTTTTTAGCCGGGCTTTAAAAACTGAAAAGTTAAACGCTCCGCTTTTCCCCGGGCCCAGAGACCGTGAATACAAATGACTGATGCATAACATCATGAAAACAAGTCCGTGTAATGAATACCCCCTCAAACCCCACCTTTATATAGCAAAACTGGGGTATGCAGGGGTATACCTATTTTTCTTATTTTTGCTCCAAAACATAGATTGTGGGTAATCGTTAGAACCGCCTCGCCGAGGCGGTTCTAACGTGTACCACAATCTATGTTTTGAGCAAAAATAAGAAAAATATCAACATTTTTCTGCTGAAAATTTTCATTTTTTACAACAGTTGAACTTTAAAAATCTCTGTATATTGCATGGGCAAGTTTTCGTAAATATGACTTACTCTACACAGTGAGCTGCAGTGAGAACCCGTATTGGATTGGAGCTGATAAGACTGCAGCCACAGAAGAAATATCGGTAATCTGTCCTACTCGACAAATAACACTGAAATGAAAAGGTACAAGTAGTCAATGATCAGGAAAAAGCGCAATCAGAAAGAAATTTCCACTCCAAAATCGAATTGAAAAAAAAAATTGACTATTAGATACTTGTACTAAGAATACATAATTGTAAGCCGAGTGAGCAGCTATTTCCCAATAGGCGGCCACTCAGTTACCTGAAAGACAGGAACTAAACAGCATCACGATGTATTGAAAATGTGAACTAGAATTTATTTTCATACAAAAATATTGCCCAAGAATCTTTGTAAATCATATCTCAAACAATGTCAATAAACATGCATTACGAAAACATGCCCATGTGATATACAGATTTTTCCTGAGTTGCAAAAATTGAAAAATTTCAGTTGAAAATGTTTGATCATTTTCTTATTTTTGCCCAAAACATAGATTGTGGGTACACGTTAGAATCGCCTCGGCGAGGCGGTTCTAACGAGTACCCACTATCTATGTTTTGGAGCAAAAATAAGAAAAAAAGTATACCCCTGCATACCACAATTTGCCATATAACATTGGGGTGTAAGGGGATATTCATTACACGGACATGTTTTCGTGATGTATCACATTACGGAAAATGTAGGTGTATCTGACTGGTCAATTGAGGCGCATTAGCAACATCCGAAACGCACATGCTTCCATTTAGGACGCATATAACTTCTAAAATGGCGGATATTTGACAGCTGTAAAAGGTACGATACACACTTTCTAATTGTTTTACCATTGTTCAACGATCGTAAAGTCTGATAGAGAAAAATAATCGTCATTTCTTAAATGTGTTTCATCATTCTCATTTGTATTAGATGACTGAAAACATTAGGAGTTTCAAGGCTCAATAGCCTCCACCGTCTTTCGGATATATTTAACTAAATAAATAAAATTAGAATAATCCCCCTTTCAATTATACATATAGGAATTTTGATGATTTTAACTACGAGCTTGTTTGTCGAGAACTTTTTCTCCTTTTTCATGATTGTTCCCCCCGTTTTCATGAATTTTAGAGAAGGAGCAGCTGACATTGTTTCTTGGTGATTTGGAGGTTAAAACGCGTAGGCATGCGCATTGCAAATCTTTTCCGATTTGCATTATTTAAGACGACACAATCTTTTTTTTTTTTTTTTTTTTTTTTTTTTTTTTTTTTTTTGCACGTTATACCCTAATAGGAATCATACAGCAGTGAACCTGAAATTATCAACGTTTTACCCTTAAAACCGAAACCATGGGCCTCGTATATTTCGGCGGCTTCTAAATATTTTTGTAAAGTTGATATTTGAAACTTGTTAACGTATTAGCATCTCAGGCCTCATAGCCGCTCAGCTGAAATTCAAACAAGCCCTAAATCGTAAATAAAATTACCTCATCGTTCGGAAGGATGAATTTGGTCTCAAATTAAAAATAATTGATTGTTCTTTCAGAATCCGGTTGTCGTAGTGTCAAAAAAGTGTAGCGTCATATCAGAAAAAGGGGAGATAACTCTGTATTCGTTAAAATTAAGAATTGCCCATGGGGATACGAAAACGTCAAAAATATTTTTATTCTATTTCGATTTCGAGTCTTTGATTATATTTTCGTATTTTACAATAATTTGTCGACATAATGTGGTTGATTTTAACTGTTTGTGATTTTTCAATTACGCTTTAACGGCCGGTAACGTATGTAACCTTGCAAAAAACTTGATTTTGACGTCTTGCGTTTTTTATACAAAGTACAGTATTTTAGGTATACCAATGATTTTCTATCTATATAAGGCTCAGTCAGTGGGAAGCACGTAAATGTTCTCATATTTCCGCTAGGACATCTCTAAACCTTGTTAGTGCGTTTTAAAGTGACCCACCCATTCTTGAAAAATGCCGTTTTGCGAAGTTAAATTTCTCATTCGGTAGAGAAAAACTTATGGATAAACATGTATGTTTTTTAATTTACTACGAGGAATGGACATACTGGCTCAAATCAAATTCTTTTTAACATTTTTGGACAAATAAATAATGAAACAGGCTTCAAAATGTATATGGTCACGTAGACTACATGTATGCATACAGAAGACAAAACGCTAAAAATTCGGGCCCCCATAGATAGGCCCATACATGAACATGATTTTGAAACAAAACTATACCTCATCGTCCAGAAGGAGACATTTCGTCATAAATTAAAGAAAAGTGGTTGTTCTTTGAAAAAAGGTGTAGCACTAAACCAGGACAGGGCAGATAGATACCTCTTTATTGGGTTCAATCCTAAATGACACGTTGGAATATTGGAAGGTTGAAATATCATTTATTCTTTTCAATTTTGATTACTGTGTTAAATTTGTTTCATCATACAATCATTTGTCTGCACATTGTAATTGGTTTAAACATTTTAAGAACGTACGCTACTGCCATAACGAAGCGTAACATACGTAACACATTATTATACACTGAATTGGCGCCATGCGATGCGATTTCTCTATAAGACAAAATATTTCATAGCGTACTAAAATAATTTGTACATAAAAATGCTGTTTATAAGCCTTTGCAATGAATAATTTACTTTACCAATGATCTTTTCTATACCGTTAGCCATTGTTCAATCACCTACCACGTTCTTAAATTATACCGCTTTCTGTGTAGAAATGGATACTTCGCCACTCTAGAAAGTTATTAAATAAAAATGTTGGCCTTAATCAGATCAGCAAGTTCGGAACACGGTCCGCGACCACGACGGAGGAAAGAAAAAAAGCTGAAGTGTAAAGTACAAAGTAGTCTTATTCACATGGTTACGTAAACTACATTCGCATTAATAAAACAGTTAAGCATTGCATACAGTTTAATTTCAGGATCAAAGTAAGTTTAAGGTCCGTTCATTCATTTAATGCAGTTTCCGTTTACCAAAATATACTTATTTGATTTAAATGCAATCTGTTGTTGTTGCTGTTGTCGTCGTTTATATTTTCCGCTACACTATTTTGTAGCATAGTGGTTTGAAGACTTGTATAGCCTAACATAGAAGTTTAGACCCAAATAAGAGTATGTCTATAAAGCCTACACTTTATTCTTAGTTCTATAGGGTTTTTTTCTTTATAATTTGGTTTTATTTTGGAGTTCAGTGAAACCTATATGTGCTGAGGCAGCATTTTAATTTGTGTTTCATACGTTACACACAAAACACGATATGTTACATTTTATTTACTTTCTTCAATGTGTGGAGTCATTGGAGTTATTTAAAATATTTAGAATAAAGTGAATTCATGTGCCCTTTCCAAATATAAGGTTCATTGTTTCAATCTCAGGTTTACTGTGTACAGTTATTGCTCCGTTTTTATCAAGAATGATAGCAATGGTTTACTGTACGCAATTATTTCCAACTGGCATAGGAGGGCCTAATCAGCATCTAGAGATACGGATATGGTCATTGTTTGATATATTACTAATCTGAATCTAAGCCCACGCTGGTACCATGATAGCGAAAACAGGAAATCATTTCAAAACGTACATTCAAAGAGATGTTTACTTAATAAGAGATGTTTACTTAATAGATGTTTACTTAGTATATAATATTCCTATGCGTATCGTAGATAACCTTGCACTGTTAATTGTTTACACATACATGTTTTATAGCATATCAATAGAACCTTAAACTTGATTACAAAATAAGAGAAGCCACTTTGGGAACGATTGTTTCCAATCCACTGACGGTAACCTCTTAATAACTTTGATTTTAGTCAATTTGCTGTAGATATAGTGAAGGTAACGAACAGTTATATGTGAAACAAGCAGTATTGAACTCATATCAGCGACATCACTAACGTGTAACACTTACTATAAAGTATTGGGATGAAATTGTCGTCTCTTTGTAAGAATGGATTCTTTTACATTAAATACGCTCCTTAAGTTCTCGACATGATTAAGCAAACTTATATGTTAAATTGTACAAACAAATTACTAAATTATGTTACGTATGTTACACAATAATAATACAGAAGCTTATTTTTATTAAATGATGCTATTGAATAAGGATTCATATTTTATTGACTTCAATGAAATTGAGCAGGTATTTTATCTGTATTTTATGTTGTTATGTAATTTTAAGTAAAGCTACAACGTTATAGAAATGCATTGGTTGTGCCGGGGTAGAAGAATTAGCAACTGATTTAAAGAATAAGGAAAAGCCGTATGTGTTGTAAGTCATTTTTCACACAAATCACATTACTGAACCTCTCCTTAACGCTTACAAATAAAATGATACTTATTGCATTTCCCTTTAAATGAATATGACAAAGTTGCTTTTGATAGCAGAATTTCATAATTTTGCAACACAACATACATTGTATGTAAAACCTTTAATAGCAAAACACCTGTTGGTATAATAGCTTGTAACAAAGCATCTTTGTGAAAAAAAATACAAACAGGAATTCGTTCCAATTGTGATACTCTCATGATACAAAGAAAGGTAAAAGTAGGCAAACGGAAACCGAAAAGCTACCTTTCATGTTTCCTGGAAGTGTTTAGTATGCTAAGAAGGAAACTCATTCCCTTGATAATTATTATCAAGGCTAATATTATGTACAATGATACAAGATCGCAAATTTGGATAACTTTATTACTTAAAGTATCATTGTATCATTTAATTCTTACTTTTGATATAAGATGGACTATCTTGGCATATGAAGTGACGACTTTGGTCCAATACATAAGGGACCACAGTGTTTTAAGGGAAAAAAAACGTAGTGAGACAATTATGAAATTCTAATAAATGTGTTATACACGTTACATTTTGAACATAAAGGAAAATATTATAAAGATTGAGCTTTCAATTGTTTTATACTTAAGACAAAATCATTCTGCTAAAACGATTGGGGTTTCGGGGATAATATTTGAATATTGTGCGCAATGCTTCAGTGATACCAGTGGAAGAGTGTCAGTTTGGGAAAGGGTATGGCTATCCAAAGATAAATACATTTAACTCAATGACTTCATATAAATATTATATGTTTACAACATTTAAAATTCAAATAAATTGTTAATTGGTGGTGTCTATAAAATGGCAGCACTAGTCATTCTTAACTTGATATAAGAAACTAACTTAAAGTATCTTTGATATCTATTTTGTATTCAGAATAACAAATTTGCACCCATGAGCAATTATCCTGGGGTGCAAAGTAGATCTTGATATCACTCAGAGTACATGTATATTGTATATGCGTACAATTTACCTTTAAATAAAATTCAATAACGTGTTTTTCCCTCTTTCTCAAATTCTTTCTTTCATTCTTTCCCTCTTTCTTTCTTTTGCTGTTTATTTCATGTCATGTTATGCTTTGTATTTGTCATTTTTACTTTATGGTGTTACGCGCGTCACATTTTCAGTTTAGTAAGTTTTTCAATTTAGTAAGTACAGAATGCCGAGAAATCGATGCAATTATTCGGTTTTATCAAATTAAATACACTCTACCATTAAGTCGTTATTCCTTAAACGTTATATAATATATCTCAAAACGACACCTTTGCAAGCAACATGTTCTTTGATTATTCGCATGTGTGTATGATGTAAGCAAGGTTGATCCCGTTTACTCATTCTGCTTTAATCAAATTCAGTGTTACACGTGGTTTTAGTTAAAACAATAAAATTTCCTGATAAATCGATATGATATATTTAGTAACAGTTTAAGATTCTTGCTAAGTAGACGCATCCTATTGGGTACTGTATGTTTTATACATGCATTGATGTTCAAAATTAAGAAATGTTACGTATGTTACATGGCGTAGCTCTTACTGAAATACGTTATTTCTCTAGGAAACCTCTTTCTTGAAATTATTTAAACGTTGTAAGAGAATTGTCCCAGTTTTACTAAGACGAAAGATATTAAAGATAGCTCTTATTTGTGCAAAATGGTCGAAGGGCGACTTTAAATCTTCCAGCTTTTCAATAGGGGTCGAAGTGTTCAACGACATATTATGAATTATATGTCAAAGATAGATTCGTAGTATTTTGTTTGAAGTGTTTCCATTAAATCAATTATGTAACCGATACAACTGTATTTTGATATGAATAACATGAATACTAGAACAAATAAAAAAAAAACCCGCAAATTGTAAAAACTTAAAACTGTTTCATATCGGTCGACCCAAGTCCTGTTTTATAAAGAAACATATGTAACAACTCAGAATGCACCTTGAAGCTCTATACATCTTTCTATACGAGTATATAGTTATTGAGTCAAGAAGAATTGGGAAGAAAAGCCAATTTACGAATCGGTTTCAAATTGGTTTTGTAACCATGCACCAAAAATGAATACGCTTGAGAAAGAGATGTGTGCCCATATTTGTCAAATTACGCTACAATGTTTTGGGGCGCAAAACAACCAAATATTCCAGGCGACACCCATCTTTCATTTTAAACTAAACTTCGCCATCCGAACGATAAGGTAATGTTTCATATTGAACCCCGGATCAGCATAACGCCTTTGTAGGGAATGCTGATTTTATACTGTATTTACTAATTGTGTTTATATTTGTCTGCAAGCACGTAGTCTACGTGACCTTATACACCAAGAAGCCTATTCTATCATTTATTCCCCTTTAAACTGGAAAATAAAACAATTCTATCAAGTTTATCAATTTTCTCGTGGTAATTCGAAAGATATACACGTGAATCTATAAGTTATTCTCTATCGAATGGCGATTTAATGTCGAAAAAACGTTACTTTTCAAGAATGGGTTGGGTTTTTAAAAGCGTACTGACAACATGGAGAGATGCAATAGCGAAAAACGGAAACGTCTACACACTGCCCATTAACTGAACATTACATAGATACAAAATTATTGGTATATCTAAAATACTGTACTCTGTATAAAAAACGCAAGGCGTCAAAATCAAAATTTCTACCGTGTTACGTACGTTACCGGCCGTTAAAACGTGTGTTAAAAGGCACAAAAAATCAAAACAACCACAATGTGTCGATATATCAATGTACAATACGAAAATATAATCAAAGGCTCAAAACCGAAATCGAATAAAAATATTTTTACATTTTTCCATCCCAACGGGCAATTCTTAATTTTACTAAATACAGAGTTATCTCCCCTTTTTCTGATATGACGCTACACTTTTTTGACACTACGACAACCGGATTTTGAAAGTACAATCAATAATCTTTAATTTGAGACCGAATTCATCCTTCCGAACGATGAGGTAATTTTATTTTCCAAAATCAGTTTCAGCTGAGCGACTATCACTAGGACTATTGTTCCATAGTCTTATGCTAGAAGATGATAACGGACTAATAATAAAGTCGCAGGCTTGAAAGAGGTTGGTGTATCGTTGCGTGTCTATAGCTGTTTCAATCGGTTGTGGGACTAAAGTGGAAAGATATTCAAACAGCATATTATTATTCTTTTGTAAAACAGAGATAACTAGTTGTGCTCAGTGCGTCTCTTCTCTAAAGTTTCTCATCTAGTTTCGTTGTATAATTATTCAATGGATACACGCAATGGATACGCGCAAGAAAAAACACACCCTCGGTTTTCGACACTCCCCTCGGGACATAGCGAATGTTATTGAATAGAAAATTATGCTTGATCCCTATATAAACGTATACCTGCCAAGGGAACTGTCCTTCCTCTGCTTTTGTACCACCAACGATTAATTGAGACACATTTGTGTTGAGTGTAGATAGACCACATGATCCACTCTGGGTCTGGGTATTACCCTCAGTATCCGGGCTACTGCCTGTGTTCCCGCCATTACCGGTTCCCGGTTTAAACGCCTGTTGGAGAAGTTGCCACCAGGGGCTGTTCTGAAACTGGTCAAGGATATTGCTGATACTCAGTCCTTGGTCCAAAGTGTGGTCGGCGGGCAGTTGGCTGATCTGCTGACGTTTGGAAGGCTCGTGAGCCGGAATCGCTGAAAAAATATATGGCAGCTAGTAAGTTTCTCTCTCTCTCTCTCTGTCTCTGTCTCTCTGTCTCTTTCTCTCACTCTCTCTGCAGTGATGGATATTGGGTTTTTACTGTTAACACATTATGTATTTTATACATGTCTGGAGTTGAAACAATAAATCAATGTTATTGTATTTGTACATGTATACATGTATAAATGAAGTGTTAAAAAGAATACTATGGCTTCTGGTATTGCTAGTAAAGGGGTATAATTTCTGTGTATGTTCTAAACGAAAATAGAGGGGCTGGTGTGTTTAAGATTCACTTCTGTATAAAAATAAATTAATAAATAAATAAATAAATAAATAAATAAATAAATAAATAAATAAATAAATAAATAAATGATTGTTGAAAAATAATTATATGACTCTTTAAATATACATATATATGTAAAAGCATTGGCTAATTTTCTCTTTCTTCCTGTATTGTATAGTTCCTGTGTTTCTGTTTTGTGAATGAAAAAATCATAGCAGACAGAGAGGGAGCTCGTCGAATGCAATAGTCAGAAATGTAAATTGTACAGCTAATTCAAGCGTATTTGGCATATAATCAAAATTAGTCAACAATCCATACTGACTCCTTACAACAGTGAACTCAGTTGGGTCGGGATTGTACAATATAAAAGTCCAGACCAATATCTAACAACCGGCAAACCATCAGTTTAATCCACATACATGTTCAAATGATATGGATTTCTGAACGATTTAACCAAAAACTTTAACATTGGAAAAACGCCAACGCCGAAGGCAACGCCGACCCCGGATAAGTGTATTAGTTCTTCATTTCTTACAGCAGAGCTACCAAGCAATTGGATAGTTTTATCTATTCCACATCTTTGTTTAAAATGGTAAGGCAATGATTTATGACATCCTACCACAACACTGTTTGAAAGAGACGTCATTCTCATGCAAGTAATATAATATCAATATTTCGCTGGACAACTACCTGAGTCCCAACCCTCACCTAATTTAGACTTGAGCGCCTGTTGGAGCAGTTGCCACCATGGGCTGTTCTGGATCTCGTCAAGGATGTTGCTGAGAGTTTGCTCATGGTTTACAGAACTATCGACAGCAGGGAGTTGACTTATTTCTTGACGTTTCGAAGGCTCGTTAGCCGGGCTCGCTATCAAAAGCAGAAAACGAGACATCATTTTACCATTACGTGTATTTCTACAGACAGACGTGTAAATGCATTCTACTGATTTTGTTGGTGATTTAGTTACATACCTATCTGTTTAAACATATGCTATAACTAAAGTTCAAAGTTTAATCATTAATGCTGAACGTTTCAATTGGAAAAATAAATCATTCAATAACGTTATCTGTTAAATTGTCCAACAAAGTTTGTCTCAAATCATGATTCTGTTAAAAGAAGCAGCGGGGTATGTACATACATGACTCCGTATCTTTATGGCATTTTTTGTCAGACACATCTAAGCAATAATGATGATGATGATGATGATGATGATGATGATGATGATGATGATGATGAAACATATTACATACCTAGAGCTACGCCAACAGAAACCAGCAGTAACAAACTAAGATACATCTTTTCTAATGTATCTATCTCCGATCTGACAGAGCGAAGATAAGAGATGCCGTTCTAATTTGGTACCTGTAGGTTGCTTTTTATCTGACCAAAGTACAGGGGCATGTGATTGTAAAACCATGCTTAATGTCAACTGACTTCCACTTTCAGCACTCAAACGTACACAAAAATAGACCAGTTGTTTTATAGTACTTGAAATCGTAACTATTCTATACGGTTAATTCAGGTTATTTGTATTATTGTATGGCACATACATGTATGTGTCTATGATGTCGTTTTTATTTTGGAAGGTGCATGTTTGTGTGATCGTCTTTAAATCATGACTTCGGTCTCGGAGTAGGTTATCTTTTAGCTGACAATTCAGTCTGTTTGACTCTATGTGTGTCGCATATATTATAGCTTTCCGACAATGCCAGACTTTAATAAGCATACATTTCAAAGTTCTATAGTCAAAGTACTATAAAGGCAAGCTAGTGAGCTTAAATCTTCGGTTTTAGAAATAAAATCTCTTTCTGTCTTAGCCAATTTCAACAGAGACACGTAACACGCTAATTTTGAGCATGCAAATAGCTATTTTAATTATTTTTGAGAGAAATCAGGTGAGAACGTGACACAGTAACCAAGATTCCAGTTCTATCGTCTAAAGTGCCGGTCCCACAGCGCTTAAAATCACTTAAGATCGCTATATACGATTGTCTAAATATTAATTTTGGGATAATTGCTTTGGCCCCGATATGCAAATTAAGCTAGCATAAACACGTTGAAAACAGTTTGCATACTTTGTATGCGCAGTCTTATCACAAAAGGTTTTCAGTTTTTACTTCTGAAAAAAATCTGTATTTTGCATGGGCAATTTTTCGTGATAGTAGTTTTAGTGCCGGTTCAACTGAATCGTAAGAAATCGTACGATTGTATAATCATTACAAGACATGATGATTCGTTTTATCAAGGTGACGATATACTTAAGCTGCAGGTTACTTTACAACACGATTTTGATATCGCGCGCATGTTAAAAGACGCAAACCCAACTAAACCAAAGTGTCTCCTTTTTAAACTGAGTGTTAAGATGCGTTATTTAATACATATACCAAACATATAGCGGTCGTGCTTGATGCGATTAGTGATAATGATATTAAAAAAATAAAATAAAATAAAAAATAATAATAAATAAACGCAATGCTGAGATTTTCCCATTAAGTTCTTCAATTACAATTTGCCCTAACTGTTTTATTTCTGAGAGAAACTGGCTAACATTCACGTATGCAAAGCACGTATACAATGGTCCTCCATTGGCCCACCGGACACCGCATGATTGGGCCAACCTAGCGTTTGCTCATCGGCCCATCTTTAGCCAATCACATTGGTTCGACATTGGGCAAATGCGGAGGTTTTGCAGTTTTTGGTTGGCCCATCGCTGTTTGGATGTGCTCATTACAACCTATCGACGATGTAGTTCTGCCGTCCACTCGGTATAGTTTCTTGATCTGCAGCAACATGGTGACAGCCGAGCATATTCTCCCGTCTACTCTTTCATTTTTCGTTTTCATATCATTTGACAATGTTTCAGTTGATGCCTCATGTCCACAACAAATAGCTAAGGTCAAATCTGGACCACACTGCTCCTGACCAAGCCTCATGGATGTAGATTTATGGGGTTTTAGTTATAACATAAGAAGCACATGCTAGCAGATCACCTTGGCTTATGCAACATAACCTTACATTTAAATTATATTGATAGCACAGCTTTAAAAATTCGAACCATACTGTATTCACACTGTCCTTCCGTTGTTGCTTGATTCTGTGGTAGTATTATTCTGATTGGCTCTAGCAAAACCAAACTTTCATCATGTATTGGAAATCTTTGTTTGGAGACTCAGAGAATCTAATCAGGTTAGACATAAGCACGCTATACAACTTGGGGTCAAATAGTAAGAACATATGTTTGAAATTTTGAATAAACCTTCCTTTGCTGGTGGAATTTTACTTATGTTTGTTTGGGTCTTTTAAGTTTTAAAGGTCGTCAAAAAAATTTCAGACGTGATGAAACAATTCATGGTTTAACACAGTATTTGCTTAATTTAGTATCAAAATGCACTATACGTTACGATAGGAATCATTCTACTTGTCGATGCATACTTCTATCACTATCTCATATTATTTTAAACTTCCAATTTCTACGAACCGCTCCTTATAGCATGCTACTATGAACATACTATAATTTTCTTGTTCGGAATGAAAGAAAAACACGGCAAGGATGTGAAATATCAGTTTGCTGGCTGAGTTTTAGATTTGAAAGCCTGCTGGATCTCGTTCAGGATATTGTTAAGACTACGTTCCCGGCTTACAGTAAAAACACACGCGTGACGCACATTAACATTTCTTATGTCTAGACTACGTACATGTTTAAGAAAATAGTAAGAGTACAAAGCCGACAAAAAAAAAGATGCACAATTAGTTCCCATCGTAAGCCCGATGAATTTGTATCAGTTGCTGGTCAGTGTTTATTTTTACTTGGAGAAAAAGTGGCATAGTTACCGAACCGTCCGTCAAGTAGTCCATCCGTGATATAGCATGTGCATATTCTGCAGTGTACTTCGTTATATATGATGCAATATGGGTCACAATTTGGCGGCAGTGGCGGGCACTGTATTAGTATGGAGCCTACACAAATAGAAAATGATGATGTAAATATACCTAGAGCCACGCCCGTAGAAATCAGCAGTAACAAATAAAGACACATCATCCTCGTTGCTGTTTAGAAAAACACAGAAAAAGAGATGGCGTTCTGATACGTAAATATAGGTGGGTTATCTAAACAAAAAACTAGACCAGCCATTATGAAAACTTGTCCATGCAATATACAAAGAATTTGTTTCAGCTTAAAAATCGCAAATTTCATTGGGAAAAATGATCTTTTTAATATTTTTGCTCAAAACATAGATTGTGGGTACACGTTAGAACCGCCTCGTCGAGGCGGTTCTAACGAGTACACACAATCTATGTTTTGGGGCAAAAAAAATAAGAAAAATACGTAGGTATACCCCTGCATGCCCCAGTTTTTCTATATAAAAGTGGGGTTCAAGGGGTATACATTACACGGACATGTTTTCATGGTGATACGTAAATGTAGGTTGCTTTTTATCTTAACAAAGTACAGGACTAGCGCATACAATTTTTACAAATTGTGCCTTATCTACATCAGTAAAACATGTCCGTGCAATGAATACCCCCTTAAACCCCACTTTTATACAGTAAAACTGGGGTTTGCAGGGGTATATCTATTTTTCTTATTTTTGCTCCAAAACATAGATTGTGGTACTCGTTAGAACCGCCTCGGCGAGGCGGTTCTAACGTGTACCCACAATCTATGTTTTGAGCAAAAGTAAGAAAAATATTGAAATTTTTCTACTGAAAATTTTCATTTTTTACAACTTTAAAAATCTCTTTATATTGCATGGGCATGTTTTCGTAATGATTTTGTGTTACACTCTCACTGTCTTTCCACTGATCCCAAAAATGAATGTTGCTCTAGTATTTGTATTTTGTATTTTAAACTATGGTGTATTTGTATATATATATATATATATATATATATATATATATATATATATATATATATATATATATATATATATATATATATATATATATATATATATATATATATATATATATATATATATATATATATATATATATATATATATATATATATATATATGTTGGCAGAAATTTCATAATAATAAAAAAAAAAAAAAAAAAAGAAAAGAAAAAAAGAATTACGCAATGGTGTACACTTAGCTCGGCTTACGATTTGAAGAGAAAAATCAGCCAGCTAAAAGATGTCCAAAACGTACATTTGTTTTAATTGAGTGTCTTAAAAAAACGTGTCTAAATCTGCACAGGAGGTTAAGCTTTTTAGTTAGGCACTATCTGCTTCGCTTCTGAAAATGTCACATCCTCAAAAGTGTTTAACGCAGTGCAATATTTGATAAGACTTGAACGATTTAAGGTTTTCCTGTGCATCTGCACAATTATTTCATTTTGGGCCACAACACGAGCAAATAAATCTTCGGACATTTTTTAAAAACATTACTGAGAAAAAAAAATATATTAATCTTTATTTGACCAGATTATTCAAGTTATTTTGTGAGTTATGACAAATTTAATTACAAATTACGAACCCTATGTACCGGGGGAAAAGGTCACAAAACCTCGTAAGTAAGCACCAAGGAAACTAAACCATTTCGCAATTAAGAAAGTTTTTTTTTTTTTTTTTTTTTTTTTTTTTTTTTTTTTTTTTTTTTTTATTCCTGAACATTTACTGCGCACTTGCAAGGTTTTGTAACCGAGCCAACGTTATGATGCAAACTCAATAGAAGAAAAATAGATAAAGCATGAAAAATAAATGTAAAAAGATGAGCCGTGTCGTTCCACTTATGTGGTCCGAGGTTATGATAAAAACTCACTAAATACAAAATACATGAAATATATGTGTTTGTATCATAACGTTGCATCACCCGAGGTGATGATCAGAAATTGGTCGACTCAGTCCGGTCCTATTTCTTATTTTCATCAATGATCTTCCGGATAATATCAGGTCATCTGTTCGGCTATTTGCTGATGATTGTGTTTTGTACAGGAATATCAAGTCTCCTTTGGATTGTCACATTTTGCAAGATGTCCTGAATAGCTTGGCCAAATGGGAAACGGATTGGCAAATGAAATTTAATGTTAGCAAATGTCATTCAATGAGGGTGACTCGGCTACACCCAAGCAATCACATACAGTTCAGCTACACACTGCACCAGCAAATATTAGAACAGGTTCAGTCCGCTAAATACCTAGGTTTAACTATCACAGACAACCTTGATTGGGGTCAACATATTTCGTAAATTACATGTAAGGCAACTAAGACTTTGGGCTTTCTTCGGCGCAATTTGGCATTGGCACCTAGGCATATAAAAGAAGTTGCATACAAAACATTGGTTCGTCCTCAACATGAGTATGCAGCTCCTACATGTATTTGGCATCCCTATAATGAAACTCAGACTGCTAAGGTGGAGAAGGTGCAGAAGACTGCAGCCAGGTGGACCTGCAGGAGATGGAGGAACTCCAGTAGCGTCGGTGATATGCTTGACGAGCTTGAGTGGCCATCCCTGCAGTCCCGCAGAGAGCGGTCCTCCTTAACCTTCTTCTACAAGATACACTCCGGTACAGTGTCTCTTGATAAAGACAAATACCTGACCCCGGCACCCAACCTAAGGCGAACTCGGGCATCGCATGAATTACAGTATACAAGACAATTTGCCTATATAGTGATGCCTTGAAAAACTCATTTTTCCCCAGAACTATTTCGGTTTGGAATAGTCTCCCTCCTTCAGTGGTCTCATCTAAGACCATTGAGGAATCTAAGGCTTCTATTTAATCATAGGCCCAGAGGCATGCGTTTTAGTATGCCTCTATCTGTATCTTATAAATAGTTTTAATGGCCCACCCCAAATGTTTTTCTCCCTTGACTAAATTCTAAATTTAGCCACCCACCCCACACCTGAGGTGATGATCAGAAATTGATCGACTCAGTATCAGAAGATAGATAGATAGTATCAGAAGATAGAGGTGTCCCGGTTTGAAAATTGGGCCGAAGCGTCTATGCCGAGGCATTCTGGGCCGAGATGGTTTTGGGCCGAGGTGACCAGGTATCCTTGCACGTTAATCATGCTAATAGATCCATGAACCCCAAGTCCTTGAGTTGAAGACAACAATTATAGTGTTTTATCTGAAAATTATGTATAGTAAGTCAAATCGATATGAGCTGCTTATTTGAATTTCATCTAATGAATGATCAAAATAATAATGCCAACAAATCACTAGGCTTCGTAAGGAGGAATTTAAAATCTAAAAACACCTCATTTAAGTCATTAAAAGCATACAAGGCTATTGTCAGACCCCAACTGGAGTATGCAGCTCCAGTGTGGGACCCACACACCAAGGAAGACATTAAAAGAATTGAGAGTGTTCAGAGATGGGCTGCTCATTGGGTATACATGGGGATTACTCCCCATACTCAAGCGTCCCGGACATGATAGGGAAACTTGGATGGCGTACCCTTGAACAGCGGCGCTCTGACTCACGAATGGTCCTCTTCTACAAGATCATTTATGGTTTTGTAGCTGTACCTCTCCCTTCATATGTCATACCACTCTCGCAAAGACTCGCATGCTTCCCGTACATTTCATCCACTAGCTTACAGACAGATACCTGCCACGACTAACTACTACAAATACGGTGTAGTCCGGTAACATTGCGCACCTAAGGTATTTCATGCCTGATCAGACGTGAAATATAAACGCTGACTAACATGACTTACCATGAGACTTTTTAGTGATTCAATAATTATAATATCATAACATAAAATGTTAGCAATTTCCATCAGCTATAGAAATATCGTGGCTGAAACATATGAACCCCCTGGAAAAAAATTGAGGCAATTTGTCCCCTAACATTGCGCACTTCCAAATCAAATGTATATTTTATAGCAACCTGCAATTTATTCACAGCAGTTGCATTTCTGTCAATATATATGAAAGCCATGTGACAAATTACAAACAAGAAGATAAAGAAAAAATCACGCTGTCTATGATTGCACAAAAATGTCACCACACAGTATTTCAAAATTAAAGAAAATCACGTATAATGGTGCTCAGTTGTTCAATCAGAACGGAAGGAAAATCATTTTTGTCTTCAAATTAACCTTGCACACTCTTGTTGATGTAACAAACGAGAAAATAACACTGGTAGTCCAATATTGTTTGAAATCTGGTTGGCATGCCAGGTGCGCAATGTTGCGGGCCGCGCAATGTTAGGGGACTCGACTGTACTCATTTTATCCACTTACAGTCGTTCAGTGGAATAAGCTCCCAGCATCCGTCGCAACCCTGACCGATCTTGACAGCTTCAAACTAGCTGTCTGTCAGGTGTGCCACTCAAAACCATAAATCTACCACACTGCTGTTTTTATCCTCACATTTTCTTTTCTCTGTATAATACACTAACACTATGTACCTTTACTCTGTTCTTACTATCAGCTGTTTTTAACTTCTTTTACTTTTACCGCATGTCGCGGGAACCCGGCACGTAATACTCGTTTGAGGGTGTATGCCGTATGAAGAGATAGATAGATAAAAGGATTTCCTAGGTTTTGGCATCTGGTGATACATTTTCCCTTGCATGTCGTTGAATTTTCAACTTCTTTTCTGTAAGCTGCAACATTCTCGACCATAATCCTACAAAGCTTGTTTTTAATCCTGTTTTTAGCTAATTCTTATCTATTTTAACCTATGATCTATTTTATCCTTCACTATCACCCTTTCATCCTCCTTAAATTTCATCCTTTTACCTGTCTGATACTAAAAGACTATGCGCACACCTGCCTAGAATGTCCGCGAGGGCGTATGGCAGTATATAGAGATTGATAGATGGCCATTCTATGTGGATATTGCTAAGGAAGTGTCTCGGCATCCGGTACCCGAAGAATTAGGCTAGAGTCTCCGCGTCTGCCAATGCTGGACGCCGAGCCTATCCGCACTACATTTTTCTTAACAGTTTCTTGGTTGTAAGTATACTGGTAAACTAGCTTACTGCGGCACTAATGACTCACTAAAATTACGCAAGATAATCTATCTTTTGTTCACACCCTGTTCGTTTTTTATCATTACCTCCTACGTTTTTCTAAAAAGAAAAAGCAAAATTTTCATTCATTTTTGTTTTGCAAATTCATTCTTATTGCCGTCATATCGTTCAAGGTCGGTCAATTTTTGTTTCCTATATTACCACGGAGTTCATCTTAATGGAAAATTTATCAGTTTGAGAAGTCCTGACAATGTCAGAAATTTATTGATTAGAAGATCAGATATTCTCAAACAACATTCAAGGTCATCAACTTCTTTGAAATTATTTAGAGATTTAGGCAACATAAACATTTTCATGTTTGGACTTTTCATAGCTGTTAGTTTTTTTCACTAATTAACACCGAGCAGTGCACAAAGGGCAACTGAATTCATGGCTATATTTTAACAAAAAGCAAATATAAATATGATAAATTATGTTGATTACACAGAAAATAAATGTTTGTCTAGGTTTCTGATATAAAATAACGCGAAATAGCGGTCTAAATACATGTATGCGTAATTATTGTTCTGTTCTGTTATATTCCTTCTGTACGATAACTCATCATTCTATACTTTTGCGGGTTTCCCGTAAAACTTACGGACATTTCTGAATTGTTTGCGGATACTTCCAAATAAGGTGATAATGTGACCTATACTGCATTCGTATTGTGACAGACCCTGTCGACATCCCCTGTATAAAAATAAAACACAAACATCTATTTTAAGAATAATAGAGGCAGTTTAGGGGAAGAGGGGGTCTTGATTGTGGGTAAAATCTATGTTTTCATATGACTTTGACAAAAATATCATTTTAATTACCAGTTATCTAGACATATCTACCAAAATGTGCCTCAAACTCGGGGTTTATGTTTGCGTCGTAGGATATCGAATGTAAAAAAGCGCTAGGACTCGAAGCACGCTAGAAATCACGAGATATGCAACTACTTCGGTAATGTAACATCCCCTGTATAAAAATAAAACACAAACATCTATTTTAAGAATAATAGAGGCAGTTAAGGGGAAGAGGGGGTCTTGATTGTGGGTAAAATCTATGTTTTCATATGACTTTGACAAAAATATCATTTTGATTACCAGTTATCTAGACATATCTACCAAAATGTGCCTCAGGATATCGAATGTAAAAAAGCGCTAGGACTCGAAGCACGCTAGAAATCACGAGATATGCAACTACTTCGGTAATGTAGCATCCGCGGTAACGTAGGGTCAGAGTATAGTAAAAAGTACAAATAATTTGAAAACAAACCTTTATCCCTGTTTATGCGAATCACTTTAATTTAGTAATTATCATTAACAATTGTGATTATATCAAATATTCAACATATCTTTTACTTTTTGCTGATTAAAAAAGTTTTACCAGCCTTTACCATTTAGCATATATGGAGCGAACAAATATCTTATATTTCTGTGTCACTAGCACTTATATCAAACGGTATCCTGCAATCAAATACACCAGTATAGATTTAAAGACTATTAAACAAACAAAAACACAAAGAACTATAACTCATTGAAAGACATTTGACCTACGTATATGTGAAACTACATGTGCGGTTGTCCTATGAACATGATGAAAAGAAGTTAATACAGATACAGATATGGCGGTGTTTGAAGTGAAAAATAGCGAATTCATTTTGTGACACATTAGCCAGTATTAATCTGATTTATGTCTCTTTTGTTATCATTTACAACCAGGAAACTGGTAGGAAAAATGTAGTGCTGGACACCGAGCCATTCCAGAGAGGATAGGCTCGGGATCCGGCATTGCCCAACGCAGAGACTCTAGCCTAATTCTTCCGGACACCGAGACACTTCCTGTTGCTAAAGGGGTGCCTGGAGAGGTCTGTTGGTAACGCATTTGGCTTCTGACTAGTTATGTACCTCTGCCATGCAGGTTTGAATCCCACTGGTAACACCAGTAAAAATATTGATTATTGAAAAAATTATCAATGGTTCCTGCATTGGTATGTACCAATGGTTTGACTGTCACCTTCCGGGCACAGTCATTTCACAGGCTATTTCCCGACCAAACGTCTAGAACTGCGGTGGCTTTCTCCCACCACTAGACAGTCGATGTCTAAGAAGCAGAATAGCTTAGCTATGTACAAAAGCCTAGCTTGATGTCTATCTCTAGTAAGAAAGCGACATGAAATAAAGATTCTAAGTAAGTAAGACAAGTATAAAGAAAATAGATAGTATGTTTTTAATGAGAATCTAAATGGCTAAAGAAATGGAAGACCAAATAGCTATCATCTCCTTTAAAGTGCGGGGCCATCTCTGGAGCACTTTCGCTTTATCCTACGAGTTTGCTTTTTCCAAGTGTATTAAAAAAACAAAAACACACAAAACAAAAACACATAACTATTGAAATTTTGAAATTTCGTGAGAACCGTCTGCCTTGTTTTAGATTTAGAAGCCAGGTGCGTTGTAAATAAAATTCTTGAATATATTTTCCTAAAAAAGTTGCGAAATTATTTGGGTGCCTGTCTTTCGACGTCAGTGTCTTGGCTTTCGGTGTTCTTGACAGAACAAACGCTTTGATCGTGTATTTAAGAGAGAAATCGGTAATAAAAGGGAATTTTCCTACAAAATACCGTTACCTGAAAAAGTAAATTTGGGTCTATTTTTTCATTTCGTAACAAATTGACTTAAATTTATTACCGTTGTAAAGGGAAATGAATAGGGGGTACTTTAAGGTATGTGTCAGATTTTACAATCATTGAACAATGGTAAAACAGTTAGAAAGTATGTATCATACCTTTTTCACCTGTCAAATATCCGCCATTTTATGAGGTAGCCTGTGTACCCTAAAACGAGTGCCTGTGCGTTTCATATGTTGCCTATGCGTTTACTATGACCAGTGTGCACACTGTATGCATATACATTTTATACATTTGATTTTGTCAAGGACAATTAAACTGACAAAAGTGGAAAATAGTTATGTGTATTTGTAGGGTAGTTAAAGACCAATTGGGTGACCAGGGTTTTTTGAGGAGGAGTATATTTCCTTTGTGCAGAAATTATGCATTTAATAGTGATCAAAAATGATTTTGTCATTCATTAACATTGGCTAGGTCCCTTGGCTGTGCCCTAGGTTTTCAACACTCCCCTCGGGACCTAGCGAATGTTAATGAACAGAAAATTATATTTGATCCCTATATTGAAAGATAATTTGTGTTAGTTCTAAAAAAATGCATTGTTTATTAGAATCACCTACTTGAGTGATTTTAATGAGCACCCATAACATAGGTTTTTGAGAAGGTATAATCAAACATTTTGCTTCATTATCACCAAATTCATCATCATTGCAACCACCATCATGATCATCATTATCACCAACATCATCGTTTTCACAACAATTTTCATATTGATTTATCTATTTTATTGATAGCATTTATGGTAAGATCAAATGCTACATTAACTGTTATGCTTTAAGGACATGTCAACCATTTAAGTTGGTATCTTTGATGTTTTAATTTTTCACTTGATAAGCTACTTTTAAGTAGCACTGATTTTCCTTTCTTGTCATTTTGCTTGCTAGATAATTTTGCAGTTACATCAGGAAAACATCTCCGTGCAATGAATACCCCCTTAAACCCCACTTTTATATAGAAAAACTGGGGTTTGCAGGGGTATACCTATTTTTCTTACTTTTGCTCTAAAACATAGATTGTGGGTACTCGTTAGAACCGCCTCGGCGAGGCGGTTCTAACGTGTACCCACAATCTATGTTTTGAGCAAAAATAAGAAAAATATCAAAAATTTTCTTCTGAAAATTTTCAAAATTAACAACTTAAAAATTTTCTGTATATTACATGGACATGTTTTCGTAATGGATAATACATGATTCAGGAAGATGGCAGGAGAATGGACAAAACATTACAAAAACACGCCCATGTTGCAACATACAGAGATTTTTTCAGCTGAAAAATTAAAAAAATTCACCAGGAAATTTTGATTTTTTAGCTCACCTGAGCCGAAGGCTCACAAGGTGAGCTTATAGGATAGCCATGATCCGGCGTCCGTCCGTCGTCTGTCGTCCGTCGTCCACAATTTCAAAGATCTTCTTCTCTGAAACCGCTTGGCCGATCTAGTTGAAATTTTATGTGGAGCCTCCTTGGGTAGTGGCATTTCAAGTTTGATCGCGAAATCCAGGTCACATGACCAAGATAGCCGCCACACCCATATATGGTAAAAACCTTTCAAAAATCTTCTCCAGAACCGGTAGGTCGATTTCCACGAAACTTGGTATGTAGCATCGGGGACTTCAGCCCATCATAGTTTGATAAAATGATGACCCTTGGATGACCTTGACCTATTTTATGACATGGTCAAATTTGGAAACATAGGCTTTTACATGGGAAAAAGTGAAAACTATGGATTTTTAGCTCACCTGAGCCGAAGGCTCACAAGGTGAGCTTATAGGATGGCCATGATCCGGCGTCCGTCCGTCGTCGTCGTCGTCATCGTCCACAATTTCAAAGATCTTCTTCTCTGAAACCGCTTGGCCGATCTAGTTGAAATTTTATGTGGAGCCTCCTTGGGTAGTGGCATTTCAAGTTTGATCGCGAAATCCAGGTCACATGACCAAGATGGCCGCCACGCCCATATATGGTAAAAACCACTCAAAAATCTTCTTCTCCAGAACCGGTGGGCCGATTTCCACGAAACTTGGTATGTAGCATCGGGGACTTCAGCCCATCATAGTTTGATAAAATGATGACCCCTGGATGACCTTGACCTATTTTACGGCAAGGTCAAATTTGGAAACATAGGCTTTTACATGGGAAAAAGTGAAAACTATGGATTTTTTGAAAACTATTGCAGCCTGAGGCCTGAAAAGTGGTAGATGCAAACAACTAATGGAGTAGATGAAGGTATGTGATTAATGTAGGTCAAGGTCATCTCTTGACCTTGGCCAGTCTGTCGTCCATACACACTTTTCAAAGATCTTCTTCTCTGAAACCGCTTGGCCAATCAAAGTGAAATTTTATGTGGAGCATCCATTGGTAGGGGAGACGAAAGTTTGATTGCGAAATCCAGGTCACATGACCAAGATGGCCGCCACACCCATATATGGTAAAAACCACTCAAAAATCTTCTTCTCCAGAACCGGCTGGCCGATTTTCATGAAACTTGGTACGTAGCATTTGGGACTCCAGCCCATCATAGTTTGATCAAATGATGACCATAGGATGACCTTGACCTATTTTACGGCAATGTCAATTTTGGAAACAAAGGCTTTTACATGGGAAAAAGTGAAAACTATGGATTTTTTTAAAACTATTGCAGCCTGAGGCCTGAAAAGTGGTAGATGCAAACAACCAATGGAGTATATGAAGGTATGTGATTAATTTAGGTCAAGGTCATCTCTTGACCTTGGCCAGTCTGTCGTCCATACACACTTTTCAAAGATCTTCTTCTCTGAAACTGCTTGGCCAATCAAAGTGAAATTTTATGTGGAGCATCTATGGTTAGGGGAGACGAAAGTTTAATCGCAAAATCCAGGTCACATGACCAAGATGGCCGCCACGCCCATATATGGTAAAACCACTCAAAAATCTTCTTCTCTAGAACCGGCAGGCCGATTTTCATGAAACTTGGTATGTAGCATTTGGGACTCCAGCCCATCATTGTTTGATCAAATGATGACCCTAGGATGACATTGACCTATTTTATGGCAAGGTCAATTTTGGAAACATAGGCTTTTACGTGGGAAAAGACGAAAACAATGGATATTTTGGAAACTGTTGCAGCCTGAGACCTGAAAGTTGCTAGATGCAGACAACTAATGGAGTCAATGAAGGTAAGTAATTAATGAAGGCCAAGGTCATTTGTTGACATTGACCCAAGGTCATTTAAAAATCAAAATTAAAATTATGGTTTTCTCAGAAATCACTGGGTTTGGAAACTATTGCAGCCTGAGACCTGAAACTTTGCAGATGCAGACAACTTGTGAAGTCAATAAAGGTGTGTGAGTATTCAAGGTCAAGGTCATTTCATGATGACTTCATACTCCAAGATCAGGCTTCAGGTGAGCGTTCTCAGGATCAATGGTCCTCTGGTTTGAAGACTATTGCAGCCTGAGGCCTGAAAAGTGGTAGATGCAAACAACTAATGGAGTAGATGAAGGTATGTGATTAATATAGGTCAAGGTCATCTCTTGATATTGGCCAGTCTGTTGTCCATACACACTTTTCAAAGATCTTCTTCTCTGAAACTGCTGGGCCAATCAAAGTGAAAGTTTATGTGGAGCATCCATGGGTAGGGGAGACGTAAGTTTGATCGCGAGTTTGATCCAGGTCACATGACCAAGGTGGCCCCCACGCCCATATATGGTAAAAACCACTCAAAAATCTTCTTCTCCAGAACCGGTGGGCCGATTTCAACGAAACTTGGTATGTAGCATTGAGGACCTCAGCCCATCATAGTTTGATAAAATGATGACCCTTGGATGACCTTGACCTATTTTACGGCAAGGTCAAATTTGGAAACATAGGCTTTTACATAGGAAAAAGTGAAAACTATGGATTTTTTTTAAAACTATTGCAGCCTGAGGCCTGAAAAGTGGTAGATGCAAACAACTAATGGAGTAGATGAAGGTATGTGATTAATATAGGTCAAGGTCATCTCTTGACCTTGGCCAGTCTGTTGTCCATACACACTTTACAAAGATCTTCTTCTCTGAAACTGCGCGGCCAATCAAAGTGAAATTTTATGTGGAGCATCCATGGGTAGGGAAGACGAAAGTTTGTTCGCAAAATCCAGGTCACATGACCAAGATGGCCGCCACGCCCATATATGGTAAAAACCACTCAAAAATCTTCTTTTCCAGAACCGGTGGGCCGATTTCCACGAAACTTAATATGTAGCATCAAGGACCTCAGCCCATCATAGTTTGATAAAATGATGACCCTTGGATGACCTTGACCTATTTTACGGCAAGGT
Organism: Rugalucina vietnamica; assembly: GCA_964017185.1. Lineage (NCBI taxonomy): Eukaryota > Metazoa > Mollusca > Bivalvia > Lucinida > Lucinidae > Rugalucina > Rugalucina vietnamica. The sequence continues at coordinate 9,379,987 of OZ024885.1, forward strand.
CAAATTTGGAAACATAGGCTTTTACATAGGAAAAAGTGAAAACTATGGAATTTTTTGAAAACTGTTGCAGCCTGAGGCCTGAAAAGTGGTAGGTGCAAACAACTAATGGAGTAGATGAAGGTATGTGATTAATATAGGTCAAGGTCATCTCTTGACCTTGGCCAGTCTGTTGTCCATACACACTATTCAAAGATCCTTCTTCTCTGAAACTGCTTGGCAAATCAAAGTGAAATTTTATGTGGAGCTTCCATGGGTAGGGGAGACGAAAGTTTGATCGCGAAATCCAGGTCACATGACCAAGATGGCCGCCACACCCATATATGGTAAAAAACACTCAAAAATCTTCTTCTCCAGAACTGGATGGCCGATTTCCACGAAACTTGGTATGTAGCATTAAGGACCTCAGCCCATCATAGTTTGATAAAATGATGACCCTTGGATGACCTTGATCTATTTTACGGCAAGGTCGAATTTGGAAACATAGGCTTTTACATAGGAAAAAGTGAAAACTATGGATTTTTTGAAACCTATTGCAGCCTGAGGCCTGAAAAGTGGTAGATGCAAACAACTAATGGAGTAGATGAAGGTATGTGATTAATATAGGTCAAGGTCATCTCTTGACCTTGGCCAGTCTGTTGTCCATACACAGTTTTCAAAGATCTTCTTCTCTGAAACTGCGCGGCCAATCAAAGTGAAATTTTATGTGGAGCATCCATGGGTAGGGGAGACGAAAGTTTGATCGCGAAATCAAGGTCACATGACCAAGATGGCCGCCACGCCCATATATGGTTAAAAACACTCAAAAATCTTCTTCTCCAGAACCGGTGGGCTAATTTCCACGAAACTTTGTATGTAGCATCGGGGATCTCAGCCCATCATAGTTTGATAAAATAATGACCCTTGGATGACCTTGATCTGTTTTACGGCAAGGTAAAATTTGGAAACATAGGCTTTTACATAGGAAGAAGTGAAAACTATGGATTTTTTGAAAACTATTGCAGCCTGAGGCCTGAAAAGTGGTAGATGCAAACAACTAATGGAGTAGATGAAGGTATGTGATTAATATAGGTCAAGGTCATCTCTTGACCTTGGCCAGTCTGTTGTCCATACACACTTTTCAAAGATCTTCTTCTCTGAAACTGCTTGGCAAATCAAAGTGAAATTTTATGTGGAGCATCCATGGGTAGGAGAGACGAAAGTTTGATCGCGAAATCCAGGTGACATGACTAAGATGGCCGCCACGCCCATATATGGTAAAAACCTTTCAAAAATCTTCTTCTCGAGAACGGGCAGGCCAATTTTCATAAAACTTGGTATGTAGCATTTGGGACTCCAGCCCATCATTCCCGTAGTTTGTTGAAATGATGACCCTATGATGACCTTGACCTATTTTACGGCAAGGTCAATTTTGTAAACATAGGCTTTCACATGGGAAAAGGCGAAAACAAACTGTTGCAGCCTGAGACCTGAAAGTTGCTAGATGCAGACAACTAATGGAGTCAATGAAGGTAAGTAATTAATGAAGCCCAAGGTCATGTCTTGACCTTGGCCCAAGGTTATTTAAATATCAAAATTAAAATTATGGTTTTCTCAGAAATCACTGGTTTTGGAAACTGTTGCAGCCTGAGACCTGAAACTTTGCAGATGCAGACAACTTATGAAGTCAATAAAGTGTGTGAGTATTCAAGGTCATGGTCATTTCATTATGACTTAATACTCCAAGATCAGGCTTCAGGTGAGCGTTCTCAGGACCAATGGTCCTCTGGTTTTATATATTTGCTCAAAACATAGATTGTGGGTACACGTTAGAGCAAAAATAAGGAAAATGGGTATACCCCTACAACCACAGTTTTACTATATATAAGTTGGGTTCAAGGTGATATACATTTCATGAACATGTTTTCCTGATGAAAGCCATGACATATGAGACAAAGTCGACTAATTCAAATATTAAATCACGTGAGACAAGCCAAGTTGCGGGTGTGCCAGGTGTTTTTTCTCAGGGTTCTAACGTTTTTGCCCCACCTACTGATTGCCCCATCTCATATGAGCTGAAATAATCTTGAAAGGGACGTTAAACTGACAAAAAAATCTGTTTCAGGAAGATGTCCACTAGTTGAATAGAAACACTAGAGCCATGGCAGATGAAGTCAAGTCAACTAACAAAGCTGCAGAGAAACCAGACCCGTTGCAGGAACCTGGTCTCCGGCATGCCAGAACCACCAACTCCTTCAGGGTAGTTAACTTTGAACTATTTGCCAAACCCAACAAACGAGTTATGGGCCTTGGTACAGCTGTGTTTATTGCCGCCTGTGGGTATATTTTGTATATGAGAATGACGGATGAGTATAAGGATAAGCCAACTTATACAACAATGAACGATGATGGGACATTTACAAGAAGAATACGGACGTCTAAATGGGAATAATTTGTGAATTCTTGACATTTAATAATAAGAGAGTTAAAAAAGGGATTTTGAATATAGTGAGAATTTGAATATTGATGATTTAAACCATCAACTAAGAATTAGAGTAAAACAGAATGATAAAACCAGTACAAAGGATTAATAAAATTGATAGATGACTACAACTCCATTACGTCCGAGTAGGGAGTGAAAATCTGGATATGAATGGTCAAGTCAGAAAAAAGAATAACCTAAAATCAACTTTATGGTTAAGTTAAAAGATTTCATTTGGTTTAACCCATGGTTATTGAAACAAAAACTATGCGCAAAATATAAAAAATCCAATTCAAGAATTGATGCCCATGTAAATTTAAATTTGAAATTCATACAATTTTCACCATGAATCAATCAGAGTGTCAATCAGTGCCAAACTATTGTCAATTTTACATTTGTCAGCATTGCAGTAACATTTTTTCACAAAAATCAGATATGGAGATGCATATTCTAATGAACCATACTGATAGTGTAAATAAAATTTATACTTGTGAGATATGTAGAGTATGCCATGATACATTATCATCTATGAGACAACATATGGATAGTCATATTACAGTACACTCCTATGTCTGTAATATCTGTGGTCAATACTTCAAGAATGTTACTCTGGCAAATAATCATGTATTGACTGTACATAAAAATACAGGTGGTGTCGGTATAATCAAAGAGTTATCAGCAAATCTAAATGAAAACCACCATCTTGATGGTGATAACGTTATTCATTTGAACACAAAATGGCATGCTAAACCAGTGGAGAATAAGAACAATATTCATGAAGAAACACAGAATAAGAACAATATTCATGAAGAAACACAGAATAAGAACAATATTCATGAAGAAACACAGAATAAGAACAATATTCATGAAGGAACACAGAAAGTCGAATATAAGGAAGGAGCTGAGCCTACAGTTTCTACTGGTGTAGATGGGAATCATAAAACTTATATCTTATACATTGAAGGTGAAAGAACACACAATGCTGATGCTGATGTTTATAACGATAATGCCTTGCAAACTGAGAGGCCTGTTAAAGATGACCTAGATGTAATGACAAATGATTATTCTGTTGAAACAGATAATACTGGTAAAAGCAGCACAGATGCAACAGACATTGATGCTTTGCATTTTGAAGAGATTTATTCTAATAGCACTGACATCAGTAATGTAAAGGACGATAAAGAAACCAATCAAACAAACACTGTTAAGTATGATAGAGAAACTATAAAGTCTGATACTTATGTCCCTCATGAGAATGCAGAATCATGTGTAGTTGATGGAGTTGTTCAGGAGTGTGCTGGCAGTGATCATGATTATGAATTACAAGAAGCCATTGATAATTTGGAAGAACAGTCAGACTTAGACAAAACATTACAGAAGGTAATTGCTACTGATCAGATATTAAATGCTGCTAAGGACGTTTCAATGCAGACCATGAAATTGAGACTGAAAAGTGATATAATAAAAGAACCTGCTGAAGTTAGAAATTCCAAGCTAACATGTGAGATTTGTGGCAGTACACTTAGATCTAAATCAGCGTTTAAAGCTCATCTTAAGATACACGATGATATAAGACCTTATCAATGTTTAACCTGTGGGAGATCGTTCCGTCAAAGGTGTCACCTTAAAGACCATGAAGAGACACATAAAGGGGACGATAGGGAAAGAAAGTTTGAATGCAGTATTTGTCATAAAAGATTTTTTGACAAAAGAGTTTTGAACAGCCATCGTAAAACACATTTAGGGATCATTAACTTCAGACAGTTCAAATGTGATGTTTGTCAAAAGACATTTAAACGTAAATGTCACCTCCAAGAGCATTCTGCAATACACTTAGAACATCGCCCTGTAGTACGCACTTGTAGCACCTGTAACACTGGATTTAAGAGTGAAAGTTCTTACAATAAACATATGTTAAGACATCAGGCCGGGTTTGCCAATAAGTTTAAATGTGACTTATGCTCTTTTTCATTTAAAACACAGTCAAAACTAGCAACTCATGTAAAGAACCGTCATGATAAAGAGAAGCCATTTTCATGCACAGTCTGTCATCAAACATTCACACGGAGAGATACATTGAGAGAACATCAAGCAGTACATGAAAGAGATAGAGAAAAATATTCATGTGACAAATGTGAAAGAAATTTCTTGACAAAAAGGTCTTTGGAGAAACATATAATGATTTATCATAAAACTGGCGAAGCAGTCCATTGTAAGGCATGTGATAAACCATACCTTCACAAAAGCGACATGATTCAGCATAAGAAAAGATGTAAACTGAGTGAAATACAAGGGAAGGAGCAACACAACAAAAGTAGGGTAAGGACTAGAGGAAATCCAAAAGGAAAAATCAAAGGAAAATACATCCAAGATAACGTTGTTAACGAGCAACTTAATTTAGCCACTGTTATAACTGATGGGGTAAAGATTGAGATACATGTACATGGGGAAAAGCTATCTAAACCTCAGGCTAATGTTAATAATTTTGAGCATGGTGTGGATGATAGTACAAGTGAAAATGATCCTAAGCCTCAGGACGGCGGAAAGCAGGAGAGAAAATCAGTGAATGATTGCTCACCTGAAGAAATTGTCGAAATGAAACAATCAGTAGGGGTAGATGTGGCGCTTGATACATGTAACAGTATATCAAAAGAAGGACTTGTATATCAAGAAAATAGCATGGCCAATGAAATGGCAGGGCTAACAAACTCAAGCCAAACAAACACAGTTAGCGTATGTGATGACTTAAATTCTGTAAACAAGTGTGTGAATGATATTGGAATAAATACGATAGTGATGGGGAAAGAACAGATATCACATGAAGGAAATGATTGGAACACTTTAAAAAAGAAACGAGAAAGCAGTAAAGTATGTCCAATTTGTGGTGCTAAATTTGGCAGTCCGCAAGCACAGGTAAGACATGTAAAGACAATCCATGGAGAGAAAGTCAGGTTTATGTGTGAGATCTGTGGACTTTGGCTTAGTAGCAAGGCATACCTGCAGACTCATAAACAACGGGATCATCAGGGAGTGTGCACTAAAAGATCAACAAGAAGTAAAGGTCAACGAACTAAAGTGTGTGTCATAAAACTAGAAAAACTGTAAATGAAAGGCTAGAGAATGATATAGACATGGATACGTGAAAATTTTACATGCAAAGTACTGTCTTCGGGAGATTTTTAGCTCACCTGAGCCGAAGGCTCAAAAGGTGAGCTTATAGTATGGTAGTCGAGCCGTCGTCCGTCTGTGCGTGCGTGCGTACACTTTTTCAATCTTGAATATCTCTTAAGACAACAAGGCCAATCACAATCAAATTTTATCTGAAGCATCAAAGGTTGCATTAGGTTTTGCACGGGGACCCAACTGTTAATCGTGATTATTGATGCGACGTGGAATGTTAATGCATGCTATAATGAAGTTTCGTATGCGTCGGCGAGTTCGTTACGAATGCGACGCTCCACATCCTCTGTCCTTAGACGGTAAGTACCACATGTTTTGCTCTCGTGAAAATAAACAAAACCGAATTTACAAAATCGGCGTCCACTATGATCTGCAAGAATCTTCTATGTTCCCACTTGAAGTCAATTGGAATACTTACGGCACTTGTGTTTTTCAGCTAATGGTTTATTAAGTTGACAGGTAGATACAAGATTGCCACGAAAACTCATTACATTCTTAAAGTCCTTTTGTTTTTCTAATTCTTGACTGTAAACTAAGAAGTATAACACAGTCTTGTGGTGTCTTTATTGAAACATGTATCAAAATGGCTTTGTAAATGCAAACTTATTTACTGAGCGTGAAAAAACAGTAAGATAAGCATCTTTCGTATGCATCGTAGATTTTGTTAAAATTTAATATGCGACACAGAAATGCATCGTGGAAGATTGAGACCGATGAATCAGTAAAATAAAATAGCAAATGTTACGATATGGAGACAGTGATGCATTTTCTTCAAATAATATTTTCTAGATACATGTTAAAGGGGTCAACCATGTTTTTATACTGTATTAACATTTGCAGAGGCTGGAGAAAGTTGTTTTAGCCTGAGGCCGAGGGTTCAAAGGGCTCCCGAAAGACTCATCTAGTTGCAATAAAATAACCATAGTTAATCGCTGTTCTTGTACAACACACCATTCCCATGGAAAACTGATTGACAACCGCACCTAAGACTCAAACAAATCCCTTTAATTCTTTTGTTTTCTCCCCCCCACCGCCACCCCACCCCGCTTATCAAAATGCACTATGATGGAGCCACCGATATTAAATGATCAAATAATACTTGGTTTAGCCTTAGTGGTCATTTAATGTTAGAAAACATATTACCTATGTCACTGATATGCCCGAAAATGATTTGCTGTTTTGAGGCAAGAAGTCACTTGAATGTTGACAAAGCTATATCAGAAAACTACTCTGTGACCCCGTTCAAAATAAAAGTGGCATATGCTTTGAAGCTCGCTGAACGAAGTACATGTAGTACAAGGAAAAATACACCATGCAATATTGCGCTTGATAAAAGCGCAAGTTATGCTTCTGCATTGACGTAAATAACTTTTGTAAGAGCACAACAAAATGCTAATTCTTCCATGACTCATTCTAGTAGTACGTACCTTCATCTTCGATGCATACAAAAGATACTTATCTTACTGTTTTTCACGCTCAGTAGATAAATGTGCATTTACAACGCCACTTTGATACATACTTCAATAAAGACACCGATAGGACTGTGTTATACTTTTTAGTTTACGACCAAGAATTAGAAAAACGAAAGGACTTTAAGAATGTAATGTGTATTCGTGGCAATCTTGTATCTACCTGTCAACTTTATAAACCATTAGCTGAAAAACACAAGTGCCGTAAGTATTCCAGTTGACTTGAAATGGGAATATAGAAGAATTTTGAAGATCATAGTGGACGCCGATTTTGTAAACTCGGCTTTGTTTATTTTCACGAGAGCAAAACATGTGGTACTTACCGTCCAAGGACAGAGGATGTGGAACGTCGCATTCGTAACGAACTCGCCGACGCATACGAAACTTCATAATGGCATGCATTAACATTCCACGTCGCATCAATAATCACGATTAACAGTTGGGTCCCCGTGTTTTGGGCCAGGTCGGATCAGAACTCTGGTTTCCGTGCTATAATGGGGAAATGTTGTGACCACTCAAGCAACTTCATTATACCCCCGGCATTTATGCCAACGGGTTTATAGTTTTTGCTTTTCTGTTCGTCCGTTCCTATGTTTCTTTGTTTGTTCGTTCGTTCGTTAGTTTGTTTCTTCGTTCGTAATTCCGGAACGTTCGTAGAGTTTATGACAAAGTTTTGGTGAAAGTTTCTCTAGAGGTGTATATCTCATGAACCAATGGTCAGAAACTATTCATTTTTGGCCGATAGGTACCCTATAGGGTTCGCTTTGTTTCCAAGAGGTCAGACCCCAGGGTCCATGACCGGGGGTGGGGCTAGAGGTTAAAATGTAGGTCACCTTTCAAATGTGCTGTTTACACTATTACAGTTTCTTCTCTAAGTCCATATCTTAACAAACAATCATAGGAATGTATTCTTATTTAGTTCAAAGATGCCCTACAGGGTTTCCTTTCATACTCAGTGGATGATCCCAGGGTAGGGGCTAAAGGTCAAAATCTGGGACACATTTATAATATGATAGAGACCATGATAAAATTTCTGTATGTCTATTTTCTTGACATCAAATAAGTCTTGTCAGAAAGCATTTATACTTAGACTTAGGTACCGTGTAAGGTTCAGACTCTAGGGTCCATGTGCGATGGGTGGGGCTAGACAGATGCATATACACATCTTTATCTCAGGGCTAGAGGTCAAAACTAGAACTTCTTTAAAAATTGTATTTTCTGTACTTTTTTTAACCACCATGTTTAGAAATCATTCATACTTGCACCATAGATACTGTATAAGGTTTGCCTTGTTCCTAATGACATTGCACTCCAGGTTCCATGCCCAGGGTGGGGCTAGAGGTCAAGATCTAGGACATCTTATATTATCTTTTTGTTAATATTTATTAAAGAATGACATTCTATTTTCCATCTAGGACCGAGGACCTGACCCTCAATGTCCGCAATCAAGTCCTAGATTGAGTATACAAGTCAGCTCTGTATACTGCTCTATAATAGTCTGTTATTCTTCTACACTCCTAGATCAGCTGGCTTACCTGCACTCCGATACACTTCGTGACCTCGCTCCTCTACCGTGACAGCTTAGCATTAGTTGCCTTTTAAACTATGGGCGAACAAATTATGGGTTTCGTAAGAAGCATATAGCTGTTTCATTTGGTGATAAGTGTTAGAATTTTTGTAACGTTTTACTAGAAAATGCGTAAAACTTTAAATAAGCTTCTGATTAGCCTGCATAATTTCAATAAATTTGAAGAAAGCTATCGATTTTCTACTTTGTTTCCCACATGGGCGGATCCAGAGGTGGGGGGCAGGGGGTCCGGACCCGCCCCCCCCCCCCCCCCCTGGAATTGCCAGATTATTAACTTTTGCCATGTTGAAATTTTCCATCAGACCCTTTCTGGGAATTTGGAACCCATCTGAGAAAATTTTCTGGATCCGCGCATGTCCCATATTCTACTGTAGTCTCCCCTTATCTATTTATAGACATGTGTGATATTTTCCATAGAAAACACAGACTATTTTTTTTTTATGAATCTGCTTACTTTTTCATAAGGAATATTTATAGATTAAGTCTAATCAGTCAGAAAAGATTACATAACATAATTTTCAATTTCTTTGGAGTTGTCATTAATTTTTCATTTTCGACCAAGGCCTCAATAGAAGTCATTTCCGTCGGTATTAAGAGGTCTAACGGAATACTAGGTTGGACCTCAGATTGCAGAGTTAGCTGCCCTTGAGCGTCTGGCAAAATCCCCATAGACTTATAATGGGAAAAATGTTGTGGCCACTCTAGCGCCATAATTTTTCAGTGGATCTTCTTCATTGTTGCAGGTAACAAGGGCACCTATAATATCTCCGATTGGTTAGAATTTTAGCTAGATCCGATCTCTGACTGTGGAGTTAGTTGCCCTTGAGTGTTTGAAAAATCATTATTTGTGTTGTGGCCACCCTAGCGCCATCAAGTTTGATGGGATCATCTTCATACTTGGAAGTAACAAGGATAGCCATAACATCTCGGATGAGTTCGAATTTTAGCCAGATCCGACCCTTGACTGCAGATAAGCCCTTGACTGAAAAATCAATATTTAGTGTTTTGACCACTCTAGCGCCTTCATTTTTATGCGGATCTTCTTTATTCTTGGAAGTAACAAGGACATCCATAACATCTCGGATGAGTTCGAATTTCAACCCGGTCGATCCAACCTCTGACTGCGGAGTTATTTGCCCTTGAGTGTTTGAAAAATCAATAATTTGTATTGTGGCCACTCTAGCATCTATAGTTTTAGTGGATTTTCTCCATTCTTGCAGGTAACAAGGATAACTACAATATCTCAGATGCATTCGAACTTCGACTAGATCCGATCTCTGAATGCGGAGTTATCTGCCCTTGAGTGTTTGAAAAATCAATATTTTGTATTGTGGCCACTCTAGCATCTTTGTTTTTCTGTGGATCTTCTTCATTCTTGCTGGTAACAAGGATAACTACAATATCTCAGATGAGTTCGAATTTCGAGCAGATCCAATCTCTGACTGTGGAGTTAGCTGCCCTTTAGTGTTTTAAAAATCCAATACTTTGTATTGTGGCCACTCTAGCGCCTTCAATTTTGATCGCATCTTCTTTATTCTTGGAAGTAACAAGGATAACCATAACATCTTGGCTTAGTTTGAATTTTAGCCAGATTCGACCCTGGACTGTCGAGTTAGCTGCCCTTGAATGTTTGAAAAACAATTTTTAGCTCGCCTGCCACAGTGCATAGAGCTATTGTAGTCACCTCGGTCGTCTCCGTTTACGTGTACGTTTACGTGTATGTCCGCATCACACTTTCGGTTAAAGTTTTTTTTTTTAAGTCTATATCTCTTGACCATGTTGATGGATCAAGTTGATACTTTGCATGTTGCTAGATATTGGTCTGAAGTTTTACGCAGTACCATCATGACCCACCCTGGGTGACCTTGAGGTCAAGGTCACGGACTTAGAAATTTTGTGTTTAAGTTTTTGGTTAAAGTTTTTGTAAGTCTATATCTCTTGACCATATCGATGGATTGAGTTGATACTTTGCATGTTGCTAGATATTGGTCTGAAGTTTTATGCAGTACCATCATGACCCACTCTCGGTGACCTTGAGGTCAAGGTCACAGACTTAGAAATTTTGTGTTTAAGTTTTTGATTTAAGTTTTTGTAAGTCTATATCTCTTGACCATGTTGATTGATCGAGTTGATACGATATTCACACCGTTCATCCAGATACAACAAACGCGAAATGGTCTTCCCAACGCGGATATAAACAATAATATTTTGAACGGCAGGGAAAAAAGAGTGAGTATTTATCATCTTTGATTATAATGAATATCGGCTGAGTTGATTTTTGTTTGACATACAATGAAAAAGTACATACCTTTGCAAATGTTTACATAAAATCCTGTCTCATAAATTCTATTAGTTCGAGAAATATAGGCTTTTAAACCTGACTTGGATGCGCGAAAAGAGAAAAATCTTGATAAGAATGTCTGTAAATCATTATTAATGCATGATAGTATGACCAAATTGATGTTTTTCGGAAGATCGGGGATCGCTTCAAGTGTTGCCATTACAAGAACCCACACAAAATTATAGAAAGAGAATAGGAACTATATGAAATTGGGTACTCTCATTTAATATGGTGCAACATACCACGGTTCAAATTCTCAAGCAGGTGAAACAAACTCGGACCATACGGTGCAACGAACACGGATAATAAAAACCAATTCTCGCCTTATTTTAAGAAAAACTGGATGCAGTTCTTAAAGCCAATTTTGTATGGTTTTAGAGTCCATAGATGGTTGGTTGAAGACCAATTATGGCTTATTATGACGTGATAAAACCACAAGGAACGTGGGTTCATGAGCACTTTCACTACGCTTTGGCCACAACATTAGGAAACCTTGTTTATTATGATTGTACGTAATAAAAGAACAACTAGAGGACCAATGGTCCTGTAAAGGCTCACCTTAGAATTGGGATATATACCAATAAACTTGTTTGACTATTATGGTCATGGACGATCTATTTTGAACTTGCCGTAAAATAGGTCAAGGTCATCACAGGGTCATATTTTTATATACATTGTAGTACTCTAGTCCACAATTCTACGTGCCAAGTTTGTTGAAATTGATCCACCGGTTCCGGAGAAGAAGATTTTTAAGGGTTTTTACCATATATGGACATAGCGGCCATCTTGGTCATGTGACCCGGATTATTCATGTATACCATCAGGAACACATGTCCGTGCAATGAATACCCCCTTCAACCCTACTTTTATATAATAAAACAGGGATATGCAGGGTATACGACTTTTTCTTATTTTTGGTCCTAAACATAGATTGTGGGTACTCGTTAGGCGGTTATAACATGTACCCACAACCTATGTTTTGAGCAAAAATAGGGGAAATATCATAACTTTTCCACTGATATTTTCATTTTTATGTGAAAAAAATCGCTGTATTTTTGCATCGGCGTGTTTTCGTAATGCACTGGTTCCCTTCCTATAGCTGCTTCATATAAAGACGAAGATCTTTTAATATTATTGTGATATACATGTTTATTTTATACTTTACAGTGAAACCCAATGTATATCAAAACTTGGTACAGTGGTACCAAAATTATTCGTGTTTTCAAAAAAAATTTGTTTTTGCATTTTCACCGCCTGCCTTGTGCATTGGAAAATGCCTGTGCATTGTATAAAATAAAAAGATTTTTTTTTTTTTTCAGAATCATAACTCTTCAGTCCATTTGCCCATTTTCTTCAAATTTGTTCTCTTCAAGTGACATTTTGACATTTTTCCTCATTCAATTTCATAGGCCATCTATGTTGACCTTCCCGTAAACTAGGTCAAGGTCATTACAGGGTCATTTATATAAACTTTGTAGAGCGCCTCTCCCTGATGCTTCATGTCAAGTTTCAAAATCATAGGCCTTCTTGTTCTGGAGAAGAAGATTTTTAAAGGTTTTTGCTAGTTAAAGCCATGGCGGCCATCTTGGTTATATGACTTGGACCATTTATATAAACTATAAGGATGCTCTACCTGACGTTTGGCTTTCATTGGCCAAGCGGTTTCAGAGAAGAAGGCCTTTGAATAGTTTGGTAATATACATGTATATTTCCCCGGGGTGGTGGCAGACCAGCCCCTAGGGTCCAAAGTTTTTTAGAATCATAAATCTTCAGTCCATTTACCCATTTCCTATTAGTTTTCCCCTTAAAATGACATTTTGACAATTTTCCCCATTCAAATGCATGGGCCACCTATATTGTCCTTGCCGTAAAATAGGTCAATGTCATCCCAAGGTCATGATTTATATAAACTTTGTAGAGCTGCTCTCTTTGATGTTCCATGCCAAGTTTCAAAATCATAGGACTTTTGAAGTTATTAAAAGGTTTTTACTATTTATAGTCATGGCGGCCATCTTTGTCATGTGACCTGGACCATTTATATAAACTTTCTTTCCCCCTTCCTAAGGATGCTCCTTGATTGGCCAACCGGATTCAGAGGAGAAGAATGGTGGACGACGACGGACGACGGACGGACGACGGAGCATGGCCATCATATAAGCTCACCATTGGCTCAGGTGAGCTAAAACTTAGAGCAACGTGGCATAGTTTGACTCCTGATCAGGCGAGGTCGTGGGGGGGGGGGGGGGGGTTATGCTGGCACCAGAGTTTTGTCTTTGAGCAAGACATTTTAATTCCCGTAGAACTGGTTAGTACCCAGGAAGCGGCGGCTCCTTCCTGACACGGCTGAAGAGTCGTTAACTGGGATGTTTATTCACAACACAAACATACAAACAAATACCTTTACAGGTATCATTTCTCTGATTCTACAAAATAATCGTCCATAGAAAAAAGCTGTTAGCAATTATGTTATAATATGGTGTTATATGTTTTCTTACATACCTCTATCATAAAGATAGAAAAATTCCGGTATTTTAGTGGTGGTAGATAAATCGATCTTACACTGCTGGTTTGGTTGCTCATGCAAGATAAGAAAAGCACGCGATATAATTCGATCGTTTCTACTGCTTGCAGTAATGGCGTTCACCAAAACTAGACAAAAGTGATGTTTTTCACAGCGAGTATTCTTGAATCACGCTCGTTTAAAAATAAAAACAAATAAAAACTACATCATTATTGACTTAGACAACGATTTATTTACATTTGACGTCACATCCGTAATATGCACAACGTCACAAGGGTTAAAGCACGGGTCCACCGTTCCAGTGGGAAACTCGGCGAGCCTCGTTTCCCACTGGAACGGGTGGACCCTCGGGTTGGGAATTCCTATCTCCACTGGACACCCATGATGGATTCTATTTATATGCCACCCCCGAAGTCGACCATATATCAAGTGAATAGCCGACTAAAAAGCCAACAAGATGCATTTATTGCACGTTTACTTTATAAAAATCTAAATTCTTTGTTGTATTTTAATTAGAAAACGTTCTGTCAGTGTTTTGCACGTTAAAAACAGATTTTCGAATCCGTGTTTGTTTCCCCCAAATTATGTGGGTCATCCGCGTTGTGTAGTATCAACGCCCGTGGTAAGTTGTACCTTGAAGTAAACAAGGCTGATTTTTTAACATGGATATCGACACCCAAAAAAACTTTTCCAGTTTGATGCATGGTATTAATATATTCCATACATGTCGAAAATAAGTTTTGAAGAGATATTTGCACGAAACCAAACAAATGAATTCTACAAATATGAAATGAATCGGGAAGTAGGCGAAAAAATCATGATTTACGAAATAAATTCGCTTGTATCTATAGTTTACACAAATCTTTTGTTATGATGTTGTACCATTCTCAAGATAAACCATTTTGCATCAGCTCTGCATAGACAGATTTTATATAAGAACAATTTAAATGCTGTTTGTTTATGTTTTCTTACCTTGTGTATTCCAGCGATACAGTTGTTTATATCCGCGTTTGGAAGACCTTTCCGCGTTTGTTGTATCTGGATGAACGGTGTGATATTGGTCTGAAGTTTTATGCAGTACCATCATGACCTACCCTGGGTGACCTTGAGGTCAAGTTCACAGACATAGAAATTTTGTGTTAAATTTTTTGGTTAAAGTCTAAATTTCTTGAACATGTTGATGGATAAAGTTGATACTTGCATGTTGATAGATATTGGTCTCAGGTTTTATGCTGTACATCACAACTCACCTGGATGACCTTGAGGTCAGAGTCACAGACTTGGAAGTTTTGTGTTTAAGTTTTGGTTAATGTTTTTATAAGTCTATATCTTTTGAACATGTAGATTAATCAAGTTGATACTTTGTTTTATGTTGTACCATCATGACCCACCTGAGTGACCTTGAGGTCAAGGTCATGGGTCATAGATTTTAACAGATGTAGTGGCAAAGCACAAGTCAGGCGAGCTACGCTGTCCTGCGACAGCTCTTATTAGTGTTGTGGCCAGTCTAGTGTCTTCAATTTTGATCAGACCTTCAATAAAAAAACAAAACAAAAAAAACAAAAAAAAAACACTTTGTCCGGTGACTGTACTTGTTGGCTCTCAGGTGAACGATCGCTGCCTTTGGTCTACTTGTTTTTTATTCAGTTTAACGTCCATTTCAAGATTATTTCAGCTCATAAAAGACGGGCCAATCAGTAGGTGGGGCAAAAATGGGAGAACCCGAGAAAAACCGACTGATACACCCACAAGCAGAACTTGGCTTGTCTCACACTGCTAAAACCATGCAATGGTGCAGATCCGCAAGCCTTGAAGGTGGTGCATTGTAGATAAATCAATTACTATACAACAGTTTATTACACCTACACCTATTTTTAACATGGTTTGTTACAGCACGGTTTTGTATTATCATTCCTGGACCCAACTGGTGAGGCGGTTCTAACGTGTACCCACAATCTATGTTTTGAGCAACTATATTAAAACTATCGAAAATTTTCCAACAAAATTTTCAATTTTGAAAGCTGAAAAAGCTGTCTGTATATTACATGGGCAAGTTTTCGTAATGTATAATAAAGATTGGATAGATAGCACAGAAATCAACGTGGTCCGCAACAATATGAGCCGCATCATGAGGAAACAAACAATGTGGTTTCCGAACAGGTCCGACTCAAACTGAGCTGTAAAAGCACAGAAAATGGCTAGAGGCTGGAAATTTTGAATTTAGAAAGTAGAGGAATCGAACTATCCATGTAGCGAAAACAAAGTTGCTGATCGGCTTTGCGGTTACTGTGAAGCTGGCCTGCGCCTTTGTTTTTAGCTCGCCTGCACGAAGTGCATAGAGCTATTGTAGTCACCTCGGTCGTCCCCGTTTACGTTTACGTGTACGTGTACGTTTACGTCCGCGTCACAATTTCGGTTAAAGTTTTTTATAAGTCTATATCTCTTGACCATATCGATGGATTGAGTTGATACTTTGCATGTTGCTAGATATTGGTCTGAAGTTTTATGCAGTACCATCATGATCCACTCTCGGTGACCTTGAGGTCAAGGACACAGACTTAGAAATTTTGTGTTTAAGTTTTTGATTCAAGTTTTTGTAAGTCTATATCTCTTGACCATGTTGATTGATCGAGTTGATACTTTGCATGTTGGTAGATATTGGTCTGAAGTTTTATGCAGTACCATCATGACCTACCCTGGGTGACCTTGAGGTCAAGGTCACAGACTTCAAAATTTTATGTTAAATTTTTTGGTTAAAGTCTATATCTCTTGAACATATAGATTGATCAAGTTGATACTTTGCATTGGTCTGAAGTTTTATGTTGTACCATCATGACCCACCTGAGTGACCTTGAGGTCAAGGTCATGGTCCATAGATTTTAACAGATGTAGTGGCAAAGCACAAGTCAGGCGAGCTATGCTGTCCTGTGACAGCTCTTATTGCATATGCAAAATGTTGGTTTACTCATGATGTGGCTCAAATATGAGAGAGGTTAATTGTGGTGTATTTTGTAAATACAATGTATGTTGTATGGCAAGGTTGCCATTTGCATTTGATTTTTGAGCCTTTGCATGAGAAATACAACAATTTGGGTTTCCGACCTAGTCCGACAAAAACGGCCTGTACTGTCACAGAAGCAGGCTAGAACCTTGGGTGTAGTTTTGGATTTTAGAAGAAGAAGAGGAATTGTACTATCCCTGATGCGAAAAACAAGGGCGTTGATCAGCTGTACAGTTACTGCACAGCTGATCTGCGTCTTTGTTTTCGCATATGCAGAGTGTTTGTTTTCTTGTGCAGCAGCTCATTTTAAAGTATCTGGCTGTACTTATTTTACAATAAGGTAAACTTGGTCTCTGGCCTGGTCAGGCACCAAACAAACTGTACAGTCTCAGAAAAATCACAAGAAATTAGGCAGTGCACTGGAGTGATTGTCCTACATACATGTATATGTATTTCCTTGGCAAAAAACAAATGGGTTTATCATGAGACAAACAACAGTCAAAGTCAAATTGTTTTATGTCACATTAGCTATGAATAGCTATGTACCGACTATTGAGAACAACTCACACTGGTAAACTCAATGAATAAAAAAGCTGCAGTAGATATAATGTGAATACCTGTCTGGGAACAACTTGTTTGATTTTCGGCAAGTTGTTCTGCAGCATGTAAGTTTATTCTCTATTGTTGCTTATTGATTTCATCCGCGTTGGTTGTAACTCATGAACTATACTGGTGATCTCCTGCTACTGAATATGCCAGTTCAGATTTACTATATTTAAGAATTACTTGTGATTGGATGTTTAAAAATGGATAAAATGAATACACGAAGAAGGTATTTTGTTTACAACTTTTAATTTTATTCAACATGTCAAACATTCTTTAATAATACATGTGTACATGTATTTTTAAATGAAAGGACCAGTCTCCATAAGGGGGTTTTGGTGGTACCTGAATATTTTAATAATATTTTGGTAACAGATAGCCACATAAAGGGGACATGCAGTGGTGGAAAGTTTGAGTTGAACGGGCTTTTGGTTTTGTAGTTATGGGAAATTAAAGTGGGTGGGGTAATTCCATATATGTTTTAATTGAAGTAGAAAATCATCAATTTTCACTATTTTATAAAGTGCAGGCAAAAAGTTTTATCATACAATGAAAGGGCATTAATCACATAGTATATTGGTATGAAGATTAATTATGTGCCCCTAAAAAGAACAGAGAAATATTACATTGATTCCAGGTCGTGAATTTTGAGTATTTTAATCGACCAACTTTGCCAAAAACATGAACACGTCTCTACAAAGCTATATAATCAAACTATATTTTGAAGAAATATTGGCCAATGCTCGGTTATTGCAGAATTATGGGGATTTTTGTGTAGCTTTGTTAATTAATGAGTTATGTGCCCTTGAATGCCAGAAACTGACATGAAAATGTAAAGATGTGTAAGTTTTTGGTCAAAGTTTCACTAGTTGTGTATATCTCATGGATCAACCATCACAACCTATTCATATTTGGACCATATGCACCCCAAAGGGTTTGCTTTCTTTCTATGAGTTTGGACCCCCAGGGTCCATGCCCAGGGATTGGGGCTAAAGGTCAAAATCTAGGTCACCTTTTAAATGTGTTGTTTACTATGTTAATGCTTCTTCTCTTAGTCCATTTCTTAAAAACAAACATAGGAATGTTTTCTTATTTAGATCATATATGCCCTGTAGGGATTGCTTTTTACCTAACCTGAGCCGAAGGCTCACAGATGAGCTTATAGTATACCCATGCTCCGTCGTCCGTCCGTCGTCCGTAGTCGTCAACAAGTTCAAAGATCTTCTTCTCTGAAACGGTCTGGCCGATCAAGTTGAAATTTTATGTGGAGCCTCCATGGGTAGGGGTAATGAAAGTTTGTTCACATGATCTTGGTCACATGACCAAGATGGCAGCCACGCGCATATACGGTAGAAACCCTTCAAAATCTTCTTCTCCAGAATCGGTGAGCCGATTTGCACGAAACTTGGCATGTAGCATCCAGGACTCCATCCCATCTTAGTTTGTTCGAATGATGACCGCAGGATGACCTTGACATATTTTATGGCAAGGTCAATTTTGGAAACATAGGCTATTACATGGGAAAAGGCGAAAAAACAATGTATATTTTGGAAACTATTTCAGCCTGAGACTTTTAAGTTGCTAGATGGGGACAACTTAATAGAGTCAGTGAAGGTATGTAATTAAGGTCAAGGTCATTTCTTGACCTTGACCCAGGGTCATTGAAATATCAAAATTAAGTCACAATTTCAAAGATCTTCTTCTCTTAAACGGCTTGACCGATCAAGTTGGAATATTATGAAGAGCC
The DNA here is from genome assembly GCA_964017185.1 of Rugalucina vietnamica. Taxonomy (NCBI): domain Eukaryota; kingdom Metazoa; phylum Mollusca; class Bivalvia; order Lucinida; family Lucinidae; genus Rugalucina; species Rugalucina vietnamica. The sequence continues at coordinate 9,398,895 of OZ024885.1, forward strand.
TCCTTGGGTAGTGGAATTAAAATTGTAGTCATGATATCTTGGTCACATGACCAAGGTGGCCGCCATGCTCATATATGGTAAAAACCCTTCAAAAATGTTCTTCTCCAGAACCAGTGGGCCGATTTCATCGGAACTTTGTATGTAGCATTGGAGACACCAGCCCATCATAATTTGCTAAAATAATGACCCTGGGATGACCTTGACCTATTTTACGGCAAGGTCACAATTTTATAGATTGGAAACATTTGGAAAAGGCCAAAACAATGGATATTTTGGAAACTATTGCAGCCTGAGACTTGAAAGTTGCTAGATGCAGACAACTAAATGGAGTCAATGAAGGTATGTAATAAGTTAAGGTCAAGGTCACAATTTCAGATATCTTTTTCTCTGAAACCGTTTGGCCGACCAAGTTGAAATTTTATGTGGAGCCTCTTTGGGTAGCGGCATGGTTTTTTGAAATCCTTGATTTTTTGAAGGATTTTTATTATATATGAGCGTAGCAGCTATCTTAATCATGTGAGCAAGATATCGCGACCAGTTTCCATGCCACTACCCAAAGAGGCCCCACATAAAATTTCAACTTGATCGGCCATGCGGTTTCAGAGAAAAAATCTTTAAAATTGTGACCTTGACCTTAACTTAATACATATCTTCATTGACTCCATTTAGTTGTCTGCATCTAGCAACTTTCAAGTCTCAGGCTGCAATAGTTCACAAAATATCCATTGTTTTGGCCTTTTCCCAATGTTTCCAAAAGTGACCTTACCGTAAAATAGGTCAAGGTCATCCTAGGGTCATTATTTTAGCAAATTATGATGGGCTGGTGTCTCCAATGCTACATACAAAGTTCCGATGAAATCGGCCCACTGGTTCTGGAGAAGAACATTTTTAAAGGGCTTTTACCATATATGAGCATGGCGACCATCTTGGTCATGTGACCAAGATATCGCGACTACAATTTTAATTCCACTACCCAAGGAGGCTCTTCATAATATTCCAACTTGATCGGTCAAGCCGTTTCAGAGAAGAAGATCTTTGAAATTGTCACTTAATCTTGATATTTCAATGACCCTGGGTCAAGGTCAAGAAATGACCTTGACCTTAATTACATACCTTCATTGACTCTATTAAGTTGTCTCCATCTAGCAACTTAAAAGTCTCAGGCTGAAATAGTTTCCAAAATATCCATTGTTTTTTCGCCTTTTCCCATGTAATAGCCTATGTTTCCAAAATTGACCTTGCCATAAAATATGTCAAGGTCATCCTACGGTCATCATTCGAACAAACTAAGATGGGATGGAGTCCTGGATGCTACATACCAAGTTTCGTGCAAATCGGCTCACCGATTCTGGAGAGGAAGATTTTGAAGGGTTTCTACCATATATGGGCGTGGCTGCCATCTTGGTCATGTGACCAAGCAAGATCCTGTGAACAAACTTTCATTACCCCTACCCAAAGGGGCTCCACATAAAATTTCAACTTGATCGGCCAGGCCGTTTCAGAGAAGAAGATCTTTGAACTTGTTGACGACTACGGACGACGGACGGACGACGGAGCATGGGTATACTATAAGCTCATCTGTGAGCCTTCGGCTCAGGTTAGGTAAAAAGCAATCCCTACAGGGCATATATGATCTAAATAAGAAAACATTCCTATGTTTGTTTTTAAGAAATGGACTAAGAGAAGAAGCATTAACATAGTAAACAACACATTTAAAAGGTGACGTAGATTTTTACCTTTAGCCCCAATCCCCGGTCATGGACCCTGGGGGTCCAAACTCATGGAAAGAAAGCAAACCCTTTGGGGTGCCTATGGTCCAAATATGAATAGGTTGTGATGGTTGATTCATGAGATATACACAACTAGTGAAACTTTGACCAAAAACTTACACATCTTTACATTTTCATGTCAGTTTCTGGCATTCAAGGGCACATAACTCATTAATTAACAAAGCTACACAAAAATCCCCATAATTCTGCAATAACCGAGCATTGGCCAATATTTCCTCAAAATATGGTTTGATTATGTAGCTTTGTAGAGACGTGTTCATGTTTTTGGCAAAGTTGGTCGATTAAAATACTCAAAATTCACGACCTGGAATCAATGTAATATTTCTCTGTTCTTTTTAGGGGCACATAATTAATCTTCATACCAATATACTATGTGATTAATGCCCTTTCATTGTATGATAAAACTTTTTGCCTGCACTTTATATAATAGTGAAAATTGATGATTTTCTCCTTGAGTTAAAACAGATATGGAATTACCCCACCCACTTTAATTTCCCATAACTACAAAACCAAAAGCCCGTTCAACTCAAACTTTCCACCATTGCATGTCCCCTTTATGTGGCTATCTGTTACCAAAATATTATTAAAATATTCAGGTACCACCAAAACCCCCTTATGGAGACTGGTCCTTTATTCTGGTTTCACCTGAAAATGTCACAACAGAAATATCTATCATTTGTGTGCAAAATGATTAAAGATATTACATATGAGCCGCTGCATGGGAAAACCAACAATCTGCATAGGCGAAAACAAAGGCGCAGATCAGCTTCGCGGTAACCGCGAAGCTGATCAGCGCCTTTGTTTTCGCTACTCGGATAGTACAATTCCTCCTCTACTTAACTCCAAAATTTCAAGCTTCTAGCTCTTTTCTGGGACTGTACAGGTCGGTTTGTGTCGCACCTGTTCGGAAACCACATTGTTGGTTTTCCCACGAGGCGGCTGATATTTGAATATAACTGGATCTCATGTAGATACATCTTTTGTAACTCCAATTCAGCATCTGTTATTTGTAACCTTTTGAGTCCAATCCAATTGACGATGTTAATATATAGCTGACAGTTGTTGTTAAAGTATTCCATATGAGCCACAACATGAGAAAACAGGTCATCTTGATTTCCAAACAAGTCTGACACAAATCGGACTAGACAATCTCAGCAGAAGGCTAGAAGCTTGAAATTTTAGATGAAAGAAAAATAGGAATTGTACTATCCCTGTAGAGAAAACAAAGGTGCTGATCAGCTGTGCAGTTACTGCACAGCTGATCTGCACCTTTGATTTCGCTTAGGCAAAATCCGGGCTTTCTCATGATGCAGTAATATCTGTTGTGAATTTTCAGTTTGTTAATTATTTATTTTCGTCTTGGTTACATCACATTACAGTTTTTCACAAATAGCTTGCTTGAATTTTATCCTCTATAAGACCCCGTACCTTGACCTGCAAAAAACAAAACAACAAATATAATCACTACAAAAACATGATCATGTAATATACAGATTTTTCTTAAGTTGTAAAAATTAAAAATTTTCAGTGGAGAAATTTTGATATTTTCTTATTTTTGCTCAAAACATGGATTGTGGGTACAAGTTAGAACCGCCTCGCTGAGGCGGCGAGCGAGGCGGTTCTAACGAGTACTCACAAGTTAGTGTTACTATAAAGTGGGTGTATATTGCAGACATGTTTTCCTGATGAAAAATATAATTATCATGTATAACCCTCACATGCCCGGATCCAGAAAATTTTCTCAGGGAGGGTCCAAATTCCCAGAAGGGGTCTGACGGAAAATTTCAACATGGCAAAAATTAATAATCTGGCAATTCCAGGGGGGGTGGTCCCCCCCTCTGGATCCGCCCGTGCCCCAAGTATGATGTTCATTACGAAAACATGATCATGTAATATACAAATTTTTCTTAAGTTGTAAAAATTATAAATTTTCAGTGGAGAAATTTTTATATTTTCTTATTTTTGCTCAAAACATGGATTGTGGGTACAAGTTAGAACTGCCTCGCTGAGGCGATTCTAACGAGTACTCACATTCTATGTTTTGAAGCAATAATAAGATAAAATAGATATACCCCCTATGCATACCACATATAGTTTTTTTCTGTATAAAAGTGGGGTATTAGGGGTTGTTTTTTACACAGCGTGTTTTCCTGATGAAAAATATTATCATTATGTATAAATAATCCTATTATCATTATGTATAAATAATCCCCAAGTATAATGTTTATTACGAAAACATGCCCATGTAATATATGGAGACCTTTTTCTTGTGTAAAATTTGAAAATTTCATCAGAATAATTTTGATATTATTAATATTTTTGCTCCAAAACATAGATTGTGGGTACACATTAGAACCGCCTCCCCGAGGCAGTTCTAATGAGTACCCACAATCTATGTTTTGGAGCAATAATAAGAAAAATAGATATACCCCCTATGCATACCACATATACATATAGTTTTTCTATATAAAAGTGGGGTATAGGGGTTGTTTATTACACATCATGTTTTCCTGATGAAAAATATTATCATTATGTATAATTCCCAAGTATGATGTTTATTATGAAAACTTGCCCATGCAATATATGGAGACTTTTTTCTTGTGTAAAATTTGAAAATTTCATCAGAATAATTTTGATATTATTAATATTTTTGCTCCAAAACATAGATTGTGGGTACACATTAGAACCCCCTCCCCGAGGCAGTTCTAATGAGTACCCACAATCTATGTTTTGGAGCAATAATAAGAAAAATAGATATACCCCCTATGCATACCACATATAGTTTTTTCTACATAAAAGTGGGGTATAGGGGTTGTTTATTACACATCGTGTTTTCCTGATGAAAAATATAATCAGTATGTATAATTCCCAAGTATGATGTTCATTATGAAAACTTGCCTATGCAATATATGGAGACTTTTTCATGTGTACAATTTGAAAATTTTATCAGAATAATTTTGATATTATTAATATTTTTGCTCCAAAACATAGATTGTGGGTACACATTAGAACTGCCTTTCCTAGGCAGTTCTAACGAGTACCCACAATCTGTGTTTTGGGGCAAGGTGGTTCTAACTTGTACCCACAATCTATGTTTTGGAGCAAAAATAAGAAAAATAGGTATAGCCCTGCATACCACAGTATTACATGTATATAGAGATGGGGTATAAGGGGGTGTACATGTATATTGCACATACATGTTTTCCTCATGAAAAATATAACCATCATGTATAAGCCCCAAGTATGAGCACACTGACCTAGTTGTAGAGTATTAGAACCCGAGTCTAATGCAGGGTTGGGGGAATTAAAATGTAATTGTAATTAAATGCAATTCAATTACATTTTTCAAAATATTTGAAAATAAGTGTAATTCAGTCTTTACTTGTTTGTATCAGACCTGGTCAGAAACCCAAATCGTTGGTTTTCCCATGCAAAGGCCCACTTTGAAGTTTACTGTAGATTAATGATTGTATATGCTCATCACTGAAAATTGAGCCAGTGAGGGATCTGGATGTATTCTAACCCTTAACCTTTTGTTTGTTTGTTTCTTTGTTCATTTTATTTTTTTTTTCAGAGTCATCAAGGTTTCAGTCATACGAGGACAAACTAAGACTGTTTTGTCTTTGACCTACTATACCACAAACCCTTAGTACTGGCAAAGAAGGTCTGCTTATGTCCTGGATTATAAAACTTTTTTCATGCTCAGCTTAGCTGAAACTAAAATTTATCCTGCTCATAACCAGAGGACCAATGGTCCTGTAAACGCTCACCTGAGACCTGAGATATATACATGTACCAATAAACTTGTTAGACTAGAATGGGACAATGCATGTATATAACCGTAGGGCAGGGTCAGAATAACTCCTGGAGTCAATGTCTTTTTCAAATCATAAAAATTCAGTCCATTTGCCAATTAACTGCAAGTTTTGTCCTTCAAATGACATTTTGACAATTTTCTCCATTCAAATGCATGGGCGATCTAAGTTGACCTTGACGTGAAATAGGTCAAGGTAATCCCAGTGTCATGATTAATACAAATTTTGTAGACCTCCGTTCCTTAATGCTTCATGCCAAGATTCAAAATCATAGGCCTTCTGGTTCTGAAGAAGATTTTAAAATTTTTTTGCTATTTATAGCCATGGCGGCCATCTTGGTCATGTGACCTTGACCATTTATATAAACTTTCATTTCCTCTTCCTAAGGATGCTCCATATAAAGTTTGGCTTTGATTGGCTAAGCAGTTTCTGAGAAAAAGCTGTTTGAATATTATGGGCATCTACATGTATATAGCTCCGGGGCAGGGGCAGACAATCCCTGGGCCTAAAATATTTTCATAAGCATAAATCTTCTGTCCATTTGCTTATTCCTAGCAAGTTTTCTGCCATTACATGACATTTTCCTATTTTTTCCCATTCAAATGCATGGGCGACCTAAGTTGACCTTGCCGTAAAATAGGTCAAGGACATCCCAGGGTCATGATTTATATAAACTTTGTAGAGCTCCATTCCCAGATGCTTCATGCCAAGTTTCAAAATCATAGGCCTTCTGATTCTGAAGAAGAAGATTTTTAAACGTTTTTTCTATTTATAGCCATGGCAGCCATCTTGGTCATGTGACCTTGACCATTTATACAAACTTTCATTCCCTCTTCCTAAGGATGCTCCACAAAAAAGTTGGCTTTGATTGGCCTAGCGGTTTCAGAGAAGAAGATGTTTCAATATTATGGTCATATACATGTATATAGCCCCGGGGCAGGGGCAGACAACCCCCTGGGCCCAAAATATTTTCTTAAACATAAATCTTCTGTCCATTTGCTCATTTCTAGCAAGTTTTCTGCCATTTAATTACATTTTCCTATTTATACCCTAAGTTGACCTTGCCATAAAATAGATCAAGGTCATCCCAGGGTCATGATTTATATACACTTTGTAGAGCTCCGTTCCTTAATGCTTCATGCCAAGTTTCAAAATCATAGGCCTTCTAGTTCTGGAGAAGAAGATTTTTAAAGGCTTTTTCTATTTATAGCCATGACAGCCATCTTGGTCATGTGACCTTGACCATTTATATAAACTTTCTTTCTCCCTTCCCAAGGATGCTCCATATGAAGTTTGTCTTTGATTGGCCAAGCGGTTTCAGGGTAGATGATGTTTCATTATTATGGAAATATACATGTATATAGCCCCGGGGCAGGGGCAGACACCCCCCCCCCCCCCGACCCGGGGCTAAAATTTTCCATTTACATTAATCTTCTGTCCATTTGCCTATTCCCAGCAAGTTTTACCCATTAAATTTTACCATTTTTCCCATTCAAATGCATTGGCGACCTAAGTTGACCTTGCCGTAAAATAGGTCAAGGTCATACTAGGGTCATGATTTATATAAACTATGATGGGCCCGCGTCCCCGATGCTACATACCAAGTTTCGTGGAAATCGGCCCACTGGTTCTGGAGAAGAAGATTTTTTAAGGTTTTTGCTATTTATAGCCATGGCGGCCATCTTGGTCATGTGACCTGGACCATTTATATAAACTTTCGTTCCCCCTTCCTAAGGATGCTCCACATAAAGTTTGGCTTTGATTGGCCAAGCGGTTTCAGAGGAGAAGTTCTTTGAAATTGTGAACGACGACGACGAAGACGACGGACGACGACGGACGCCGGAGCAATGGGTATACTATAAGCTCACCTGTGAGCCTTCGGCTCAGGTGAGCTAAAAATGTTAAAATGCCAACAATTGTTGGCATTTTAACATTTATGTGCAGGATAAACTACATGGTTTGGCAATTTTAACTTGAAATTGCAACCAACATTGGTTATTTCATTAATTGTGAGCAGCTCATCTGAGTTGAGCATGAAAAAGGTTTTATAACCTCATGGCCTGGCATAGTTAGCTCCGTCATAGCGTGATTGAAAAATTGTTAAAGGTGGCGTTATTAATAAATACCTAATTTTCAACACAAGTAGGTAAGAAAGTAACTTACTTGTACATTCGCATTTTCTGCAGTGAGCGACGTCATATTTGATACAGTAAGGGTGACAGTTTGGTGGTAGTGGTGGGCATTGGTCTCCTGAAAAAAATGAGCTTCGTCTCGAGAAAACATGCGCAAGATTGTTCCGAAAATGGCCTAGACTCTTTACCTGAGAACAAATAGTCAAAGAATATTTTGTATCACTGTACAATCATTGCTACATGTACAAAAACTTCAAAAAATAAATTTGCTTACAGATATTGCTTTTACAAACTGAATGCTTGAATGTTAACAAGTTGTTAGGACTTGGGTCATATTTATTTTTATATATGACCCACATTATGAGAAAACAAAGACGCAAATTGGCTTCGCTGTTACCGCGATACTGACCAGCGCCTTTGTTTTCGCTACAGGGATAGTACAATGATTCTACTTTTTAAGTCCAAAATTTCCAGCCTCCAGTTCTCGGTTCACTTATTCAAAAATTAACCTACCTCCCCCTGTCATTCCGCCCCCACTCCCTCCTGCAGAGAACCCACCCCCGGACGCCGTCAGAGCTCCGCCGCTAGATCCGGATGATCCCCCGCTTGAACCTCCCACCAGCGTGTTGGTCGAGATAGGAATTTCTATCACTTCATGGTGCGTCTCAGTACATCCGGTGGTGCACGTGGGCTGCTTGCACGTGCAGCTAGGACACGTGCCACTTGAGCCTGTCCCAAGTTCATATCCATGGGTACAGGACGCCATGCATTGAATTGTTTTGTCACAGGTGTGTATGGTCATAGTAGGCTTCTTGTCACAGCCGGTGTGACATTCAGCTGAAATTAATCAAAAAGTTACAATGGCAAAAATATAGAAATAAACCAACAAAGTTCATCATTATTATCGCACCTGCTTATAGCAGGGTGCGATATAGGAGTTCAAATTTCCGTCCGTCCGTACGTTCGTTCGTCCGTTCGTTCGTTCGTTCGTCCGTCAACATTTACGTCGAAGTTTAGTTTTCTCGACATCAGAGATAGCTGCGAGTCTGAAACCTTGCATAGTAATTGTCCCTGACATACCCTTCAAGCACGCACCTTAACCCGGTGCCCTTGACCTATATTTCACGGTCCACTGACTTTGAAAATTTTTACGTCGAAGTTTTGTCAACATTTACGTCGAAGTTTGGTTTTCTCGCCATCAGAGATAGCTGCGAGTCTGAAACCTTGCATAGTAATTGTCCTTGACATACCCTTCAAGCACGCACCTTGACCCAGTGCCCTTGACCTTTATTTTACGGTCCACTGACTTAGAAAAATTTTACGTCGAAGTTTGGTTTTCTCGACATCAGAGATAGCTGTGAGTCTGAAACCTTGCATAGTAATTGTCCTTGACATACCCTTCAAGCACGCAACTTAACCCGGTGCCCTTGACCTATATTTCACGGTCCACTGACTTTGATAATTTTTACGTCGACGTTTGGTTTTCTCGACATCAGAGATAGCTGCAAGTCTGAAACCTTGCATAGTAATTGTCCTTGACATACCCTTCAAGCACGCACCTTAACCCGGTGCCCTTGACCTATATTTCATGGTCCACTGACTTTGAAAATTTTTACGTCAAAGTTTGGTTTTCTCGACATCAGAGATAGCTTCGAGTCTGAAACCTTGCATAGTAATTGTCCTTGACATGCCCTTCAAGCACACACCTTGACCCGGTGCCCTTGAACTATATTTCACGGTCTATTGACTTTGCCCAATGCAGGTGCGATATCGACCTCCGCGGAGTTCTTGTTAAATACTTATAAAATCGAACAGGACTTTTTAATGAATTATGAAGATTTGGATGCTGATATAAAAAGACTTTGTGAAATTACAACCGTTTTTGTTTATCAACAAACCATTCAGAGAACATAGTAACTTTATGTTTAGCATATTAAAAGATTCATACCATTGCGCACTGAAAACATTTACAAGCTGTCCAGTGTGATGAGAAAAGTCAGAAAACACATCTTGACCGTCCTGATATATAGCCAAAAGTTTGACTTCATGCTGGAGACTATTCTATTTCTTGTTTGTATGTTTTTACAAGGCATACTGATAATAAAGCACTGAAGACTACTTGCTATTAAGTTGATTTTATAAAGGTCAATTTGAGACGAAAGAACAATTTCGTAACGTCTTGGCTTACTTGTATGTGGCTGTATACATGTACAAAGTGGGCAACCATCTTTGCCGGTATTCCCCAGGGTGTACCCGTGTGCGCATGACGTCATACAGTTCATGGTCACGTGACATTTGTTGACAACCGTAGTCACGGAGGTGGTAAGCTGCGGTTTCGGTTGTACGACCATAGGCTTTGTATTGGTAACTGGAAAGAGGAGTACACTCATGACGGCTAGTTGAACTGTTTACTGGTCTATGAGATAAGTTGCAAGTAAGGGCACAGAATTACACTGATTCCTTAAATTTAAGACCTTAGTTAAGATGACATTTTCAGCATCTAAAAACATGCATGAAAGACATTCTGCAACAATACTTTTCAATTTGATTATGTAAATGACATTTTATTTTAACGCACCTGTATGTTTTTGTTAAATGAGTTACTGTTTTTACGGTAGCATTATACCATGTCAATACATGTATCTGTCACCTTAACTAGATTGTCCTTAACTTTAAAGAAGCATTGTTATTCTGGGCTGAGATATGCACTATTTAGCACAGTTGCTGCATTAACAGTTGTCTTATTTATTACTATCGAAACCCCTTTAAGGGCCTTAATCTTAATAAGACCTTTTCTCGACCATAGAGTGACAACCACAATGACAAAAAGAAATGTATTCTCGACCTCTACTTTGATTTTAAACGCAGTCCATTAGTCGCAAAAGTTACATTCCATAGCATGATATAACATAAGTTAAGTGTGGTGTTCAGTTCATGTAAGAATTATACGTTCCTATACTGTTTTAAGAGCGGGTGCATGTGGTAAAGGCACGCACCCTGGACACAGTCACATGTCGGGCAGCCATCTTGTCCGCACACGTAACCATGGTGACAACCTTTGGGGCAAGAAAACGTCCCCTCACACTGAATAGGTTGAGACACCTGCGGACTGCCTGGAAATTAAAAACCAAAATATTCAGATATGATCGCAATATGTGAAAATGGATATACTACTGATCATAACATGATCATAATCATGATAAAAGTTGACTAGATACATGCAGATCTTGTCAACCCAACACTTGACTACAAATACAAAAACATGCCCATGCAATATTTAGATATTCTTAAAGTTGCTAAAAATGAAAATTTTTCAGTTGAAAAAAAAAATTATATTTTTCCTTATTTTTGCTCAAAACATAGATTGTTGGAACACGTTAGAACGGTTCTAACGAGTACCCGCAATCTATCTTTTGTAGCAAAAATAAGAAAAACAGGTATACCCTTCCATACCGCAGTTTTGCTATATAAAAGTGGGGTATACGGGGGTATACATTGCACGGACATGTTTTCCTGATGGTAGTTTGCATTAAGATTCTTTAAAAGCAACAACATTAAAAGTGTCCTATAGTAGATAAATTCTACATCTTTTATGTGTTCAAGACCAAATCTAGATACTTTAGAATGTTGATTGTCATGTCTTGTCATATCACCGCAGGTAAATGTTATTTGGCGAAACCTGTATACGCAACCATGACTCTATCACGTGACATTGATGGCAAAATGTTTCAAAATATACACTGAAAATACAAACACGTTTCTTTCTGACTAGCGCTTCGACATTTATGAATGACATGAGTTTTGGCATCTTAGACTTTGAATTACAAGATGGCTATATTTTCTTTCATTTCACGTTTTCGAAAGAAAAAATGCAAAAAAGAAAAAGAAGAAAATCAACGTACCTTGCTGCCCGACACATGGACAGCTTGGGCATCCATTAGCTCCCACAGAATAACCAGCTGTGCATTTCACAGGACACGAAAACTTTGTAGGGCAATTCCTAGGTACGGACGCCACTGAAAAATTGAACCGCAATTCAGGCCAATTCACAATGATAATTGAAAGTACAGTTTGCCAGTTTCATTTATACAATATTTGTGTAATAATCATGTTGAATAAAATTTCAGAAAAAAAGTATTTAGAAACATGTTAACTATATACTAGATTCATTTCACTTTTAACACTGTAAATCGAAACATGTGCCTCGACTTGTTTTAAACTGTTGAAGTTTGTGAGCACTTAACTCGCCAATAGTCTTGTTAATATGTAGTCCATTGGAATCGCTGTCTGCAATAAATTACATGGGCATGAAAGTATTTTAAGAAATTATTTAGCCTCGTTATGTGAAACAATTTTTTGTCTGCGCCAATATTGATATAAGAAGATAATTATGCTGGTTAACCTGATCTCCGAACATTCTGCTCAGCACATTTATTTTTCGATACCTAGACAGTTCAAACAGAACCCAGTTTCACTTAATGCATCATCGTTGCCGATGATGAGACGTACGCAATGACTTCAGTCCTGGATAGAAACGAGCCTTTGCGTGAAACAACAACAACAACACGAGGTACGTCGGACACAAATTAGGCTGTATAGCCGCACAAAATAGCTATTAGTTTGAAATTTCGGATTTAGGAAGAAAAGGCCTTAAACTATCTTTGGTGCGAAAACAGTGGCGCTGGTCAGCTATGCAGTTACTACACAGCTGATCTGTGCCTTTGGTTACGCATATGCTGATTGTTGGTTTTCTAATTCAGTGGGTCTTTCATAGTAGGATGTGAATGGGAAATGAAATGAGCCGCCTCGTGGGAAAACCAACAATGTGGTTTCCGAACAGGTCCTGTACAAGCACAGAAAAGAGCAAGAAGCTTGAAATTTCGGATTTAAGTAGAAGAGGAATTTTACTATCCGAGTGGCGAAAACAAAGGCGCTGATCAGCTTCGCGGTTACCGCGAGCTGATCTGCGTCTTTGTTTTCGCCTATGCAGATTGTTGGTTTTCCCATGAGGTGGCTCAAATGGAAGTTTACCTGTTCGTGCCTTCTCTTGTATCAGTGTCCCACCAACCGTCCCTGTATCTGAGCATATGCAAGTTGGGCACCCGTTTTCGAAAGACCCTTGTAGCTGATAACCATTCTTGCACGCCTTCATACACGCCAGTGTGTCTGGACAATCCTTTAACTGTTCAAGAAGTTTTGATCCACCGGCGCTTGTGCTACCACTCAATGGGCTGCCATTCCCTGAGTTTCCCGTGGAAGGTTGTTGTCCGATGGAAAAAGGACCATGTCCGCCATTTTGGCCGCCATATTGCCCGCCATTTTGATATCCAGAAGAACCCCAGGCGAAACTAGAACCGTGCTGCATGTTACTATAGCTACCGATAGAGGGTTCTAACAATCCACCCGACCCATCAGTCATGTGTGCTACGCCCGGTTGGCTTCCGAATGGCCCGTTAGAATTCCCTGAGCCGCCCGAAGCTTGCGAGAAAGGTCCACTATTTGCACCACCTCCGGCGCCGGCGAACGGTCCGCTTGATCCTCCACCAGCTCCAGCAAAAGGCCCGCCACTGGCTCCACTACCGCTGTGATTACCAGCCGCGACGGAAAACGGACTGTATGGCAAGCCATTACCTGTGCCTGTATGCATTTGAAATGGTCCTCCTGCCGCAGTGCCTGGCGCGCCACCGTAAGGCCCACTACTGTTATTACTTGTCGCCCCACCACCAAAGCTCGGTGCCCCTCCATTACTGCCAGATCCCGACCCATTTCCTCCGTTGTTTCCGCCATTGTTGTGGAACGGTCCCGATGACGAGCCGCTACCCTGTCCATTTGAGAAAGGTCCTGTTATTCCACCAGTGGCCCAGCCCTTACCGTTAGCCGAGCCTGATTGCCACCCGCCACCTACTGAAGAGAAAGGCCCACTAGCGGCCGAACTATTCCCGTTGATAGGAGCGAACGGCCCTGCGCTGGCCCCGCCGCCCATTGCAGTCCCATGATTACCATTTGCCGTTGAAAATGGCAACTGAATGTTCTGTCCGGAAGTTTGACTCCCAAATGGACGTAATCCTTGCCCAGTTGCTCCAAGCTGGTTCAGCGGCCCAGTGCCCGAGCCACTGACTTGTGTTAAAGAGCCACCCAGTCCTCCTGCCCCGATGCTCGAAGTATTTGATGGTGTCAGACAACCGAACGGACCACACGAGTCGATGGTTGGGCCCACTGCTTGACCAACACCTGAGAAAAAGTCAGATATAAATTGTAGTGTCGACTGAATTGACATGATCATTTTTTGAGATTCCTTACTTCGTAAAATGCTTGTGGCATGACTCTTCTTGAAACACTACCCTAAGTGAAAGATATAGCATAGGAACGAAATTCGTATAATAGTATGAAATAGTCTACTATAACATGGGGAGTGGGCAAAATTCATGGTTGAATATATGTGTAGCGGTTTCACTTGTTCACAGTATATGTCAATGAGATGCATGTATCGTTTCACCAAAGACTAATTCATTTCTAATCCAAGAACCAAGAACTATGTATGAGGGCAATTATATCTGAGCCGCATGGAAAACAAACAATGTGCATAGGCGAAAACGAAGGCGTTGTAACTGTGAAGCTGATCAGCGCCTTTCTTTCCGCTACACGTATAGTACGATTTCTCTACTTTCTAAATCCAAAATTTCCAGCCTCTATCCATCATCTGTGACTGTACAGCCTGATTTGTGTCGGGCATGGTGGGAACATAAATTGCTGGTTTTCTCACGCACAGGCTCATTTGGCAACAGCTTTGTTTCGAACCTGATAACTCATGTTGTCGGGATAGACAGCCCACCTATTACATGTACATGTACTATATTGCGACATAGCTTTAAATAGTGGAGCTTTTAAAATAGTGATAGAAGAACCGACTCTTACCGACACTCGAGCCTCCGTTGTTCGTGCCAAACGGTGATGAAGCACCCCCTGAGAATGGTCCCCCGGAACCATCACCATTCCCACTTCCGGCTGTTCCACCAAACGGATTACCCCCTCCGACCCCAGCTAATAATGGGCTGGATCCAATTGTCTGGCCTGATGAACCGCTTCCAGCCACAGAGCCGGCTGTAAAGGGGTTGGTAGAGCCAGAGGTCGAAAAAGGACCAGAACCTATGTTTAACCCCGAGTTGCTCGACGCTGCTGAACTTCCGGTTGAAAGCGGATTTCCGGCCGCCATTCCTCCGTTTCCTGCTGTTGCGAAAGGACCCTGTCCATTACCTGCAGATGCGAAAGGACCTTGTCCGTTACCGGCTGATGCGAAAGGACCTTGTCCGTTACCCGCTGATGCGAAAGGACCTTGTCCATTACCCGCTGTTGCGAAAGGACCTTGTGCTCCAGATGATGACCCAGCTCCACTACTGCCCGGATTGAAAGAACCTGACGCACCGAAGCCCGGGAAACTGCCGGACCCGTGAGAGTTTCCGGACGAGGATGAAAATGAACCTGATCCCATCCCTTGTCCAGTGCCGACATTGGGCTGAAATGAACCGCCTGACCCGGAAGACTGGCCTTGACTGTGTCCGAACCCAGGACCGGACGATCCCGCGCCACCATTACTAGGGTTAAACGGATTTGTATTTGCCGAGCCCGCAGAATTCCCATTATTGGTGATGCTATTCCCTGCTATAAAATTACATTAAGGCTGAAAATAAAATTTTGTTTGTTTGTCCTTTACCTACCTACCCACAATTTACCCCCCTACTCAAAAAATTATGTTGCCATTTCCTGAGGAAAAATGTTTTTATTTTCCTATGGCTGAAATGTGTTTTTGTTCGCATGATTTGTGTTTTATTATGCCAGTAAATAGACTTATTCAAGTTGCTTTTGTTGGAAAATCTGTATGCTTTTTGTGAAATTCTATTATTTTAAATTCATAATGTGCCTATATTACATGTAATATTTTATGTTTTCTTGACTAAACTGTTGAAAGTTAAATAATATAATATTTACCCTACCTACCTACCCAAGGTTAAAATGATGGGTAGGTAAAGGACAAACAAACAATTTTTTAATTCATTCAGGCCTAACCTGCAAATTCTTCAAGGGGTATGTTTATGCTATAAACTGATAGAATAGTTGATTTGCTTTATGGTGTGGTAAGAGTTTTTGCATTCTGCATTAATGCGGTACAACGTACACGTTAAGACATATAGGCTTATTTGTAATTGCTAAATAATTGGGCTGTTTAAACATACTTATAATGATGTTCAAAAGTGAACGGTTTAATCTTAAAATGAGTTTTGATATTAAATTGTTATAAAGCAACAGTCAAATCCTATCTAAACCTAATGTTATTGAGAAAGGGAAAAATAAGTTTGTCATTGTGGTTGTCACCCCTCGCATCATTTCCACAGTAAAATGTTTTCAGGAGAACAAAATTCTTAAATAAAGTTTTAAGTTTTGTTACTTTCCTCCTTATCGCCAATTCTACTCAGTTAGGGCGTGAACATTACATAATCATGACTAAGGTTATATATTTTACCCATGTTGGTGTCATACTTTACCCGTGTGGACCTGTGATAGACACTCGCACACCGGACATCCGTCGTCCCCACATTTGTACCCCATAGTACCGGCACATGACTTGGAGCAGGAGAATGTGGTACTGCAACTCAGCTCCTTCTTGGTGTACACTTCTTTGATTGTTAGGATACCAACAACTGTAATATAGAGTAAGAATAGACGGACCAGGAATCGATGCAATTAAATTTAAAGTCCCAACATAGACACCAGGTGGGAAAGAAAATACATGAAACACGAAGAGCAGAATGACTAGCTCTTTCCCAACAAGGTAGCCATCCGGCTAATACTAGTAACTCATCATTTCTTAGTCTAGTAAGTTACCAAACATCCATACTTTTCCTGCACAAATCGATTATTAATCACTAGTTTGCCGCAATGTGCTTGCAGTTTAACTTTGGCAAGATAACAGTTGTCTGTGTGTTGTGCTCCTTCTTTGCATCAGAAAAACATGTCCATGAAAAGTATACCCCCTTGATAGAAAACTGGGGCATGCAGGGGTATACCTATTTTTCTTATAAAAAATGTGTAATGAATTGTATTCCTCTTTCTTTCCAGCCTGGTGTCATTCTGTTATTCTGTTCTTACTGTTTTGAACAAATACACATACAGTCCAACCTGTCTTAAGCAAGCCCTGTATTAAGCAAGCACCTGTCTTAAGCAAGCACTTTCATTTCCCCCCAAATGATTTTACATGTAAATGAACCTCTATTAAGCAAGCACCTGTCTTATGTGGCCAGAGGCCACTACTTTCTATCCCAATTTTGGCTTTAAGCAGCCACTCATTTCATCAATTGATAAAAAAAGAAAAAAATCACATGGATATTTAAACTCTGCCAGGTGTCAAAGTTGTCTTCACACCTTCAAGATGCCAAAATTCATTGTTTATTGTCTCAAAAGATAATCCTATACAACTTGTCTAGGAGAATTTAGTGACAATTACCACTGTCAGACAGAACAGTAACAGTAGAAACAGACTGTCAGAGCATTCATTTGTAACACCTCTTCATAAAGATTTTGTCTTTACTGTGTCAGTTCCATCCGTTTATGTTTTACTTTTCAATCAAAGCAAACAAAAGTCTAAACTGTTGATTTTAATATGATATAAATTTTTTTATTCAATAATATTTACTGAGAAAAAAAAATGCTTTCACAAAAAGGCCAAATTATCTATGATTTATAACTCTTGGAACATTTTTTACAAAGTGCTACCACTTTTATATATGAAAATCATAACAAGAGCTAATCACGAAGATAATAGTGCCTTTTGTCTGCATCTGCTTGCAGTTCCTTTTGCATTTTAATTCTGTAGACAGGGCAGTGTTTTTATTTATTTCTAGCCAACATGGTTTGATTAGGACGCCCACCCTAGTGTCAGAACATAACCTCTATTAAGCAAGCACCTGTCTTAAGCAAGCAATTTTAGTGTTTCCCTTGGCCGCTTGCTTAAGACAGGTTGGACTGTATATTGGGATATAAGAGAAAACAAATGTCACCTTTGAGCACATGCGAGTAAAAATCGAGCTATACAATTGCAAATTTCAAAATCTCACTTTTCTGAAATCCAACAAGAAAAATATGACCATGTCATTTTTTGCCACCCAAAAATCGTAAAAAGTGCCGCAAAAAAATGAAAATCCAAATAATAATGCCCAAAAATTATTTTGAATAGGCGTTTCGCATGTGCAAGGGAGGTAATTCAAACACCTTAAAATTGAAAATCAAGCAAATCTGTGGAAAAAGGTTTAAGCTGTACATAAAATACAATTTTGTTTTGGTTTGGTGCATTTTTAAATGAAAATTAATCAATCTAGATTGTTTCTTGGAAAATAGTTACTTCCCTTGCTGACATTTTACAATGGAAAAAGCTCTATTCAAAATTATTTTCTAGCATAATTGTTTTATTTGCTTACCGATTTGCAAAACTTTTATGGCACTTTTTAAGACATTTAGAATGCAAAATGGTGACATGGTAATATTTTTCTTGAGGGAAAAGTTGAAAAATTGCAGTTTGTGAAATATGGTGTACAGACAGTAATAGCTTGTCCAACATACCTTGTGGGTGTATACATTCACAGATAGGGGGCACCTAACCAACATACCTTGTGGGTGTATACATTCGCAGATGGGGCAGCCTTTATCATCACATTTGTATCCCACCGTACCCATTGCAGCTTAGAGCCTAGGTGGGGCCGTGGTTACAAGTGACTGGTGCATAACCAACATACCTTGTGGGTGTATACATTCACAGATAGGGGGCACCTAACCAACATACCTTGTGGGTGTATACATTCACAGATGGGGCAGCCTTTATCATCACATTTGTAGCCCACCGTACAGCCCGACTTGCAGCTTAGAGCCTAGGTGGGGGCCGTGGTTACAAGTGACTGGTGCATAACCAACATACCTTGTGGGTGTATACATTTACAGATAGGGGGCACCTAACCAACATACCTTGTGGGTGTATACATTCACAGATGGGGCAGCCTTTATCATAACATTTGTAGCCCACCGTACAGCCCGACTTGCAGCTTATAGAGCCTAGGTGGGGGCCGTGGTTACAAGTGACTGGTGCATAACCAACATACCTTGTGGGTGTATACATTCACAGATAGGGGGCACCCAACCAACAAACCTTGTGGGTGTATACATTCACAGATAGGACAGCCTTTATCATCACATTTGTATCCCACCGTACAGCCCGACTTGCAGCTTAGAGCCTAGGTGGGGGCCGTGGTTTCAAGTGACTGGTGCATAACCAACATACCTTGTGGGTGTATACATTCACAGATAGGGGGCACCCAACCAACATACCTTGTGGGTGTATACATTCACAGATAGGACAGCCTTTATCATCACATTTGTATCCCACCGTACAGCCCGACTTGCAGCTTAGAGCTGTATTACATGTTACCTCCTTCACGACCAGAATTGCTTTGGGCGCTAGAATAGAAGAAATACAAAAAAAACATTAAATGTTGTGTACGTAAGGATAAATGTCGTGCACGTAAGGATAAATTTTCAATACCGGGGAGTAAATGTTTTGAAAGAACAGAAATATATAGAATCAATGTTGCGAGTACTTTCAAGCCTTGATATTTCCACAGTGTGAAATTATTTAGAACAAAATTCTACTAACTGCAAATTTTTGTAAAATGTGTCATTTATATTGGTGCGTTTGTAATATTTAGGAACAGAATCCTTTGGCTTCAGTTTTGTTTCTACATTCAAATTGCTTTCTCTAAAATAATTGAACTTTGAAAATAAAATGTATCGATAAGAAGTGACAGAAGCTCTGACTTTACGCACTTAATAATAATAATAATAATAAAAATAATAATAATAATAAAATGAGAATACAAATAATGATAGCAATACTAATAGAATAATTATTATAATAGTTGCTGCTATTATTATTATTATTATTATTTTTATTATTTATAATCATTATTATTATTTATTATTATTATTATTATTATTATTATTATTATTATGTTGTTGTTGTTGTTGTTGTTGTTGTTGTTGTTGTTGTTTACTATACTCACGTGCAAGACAAGAACAATGTGGACAACCGTCCGGTCCCGCTGATCCCAGCTGGTACCCATCCTTACAGGCTAACATACACTGAAGTGTCTGGGGACACTCTAATTTCTTAGGAGCCGGGGTCGGGGCGGGGGTAGGGGCTGAAAATATAGATAAAGTATTGATATACACGGCTGTCACAATAGTGAAATATTGTAAACATATGGAATATTTCTGATAAAATAGCACTTTCTGTTCATAAACATATGCCAAAATTACACTAGATGCCAACATAATTGAGCCGCCTCGTAGGAAAACCAACAATGTGGTTTCCGAATAGGTCAGACACAAACCAACCTGTACAAGCACAGAAAAGAGCAAGAAGCTTGAAATTTCGAATTTATAAAGAAAAGGAAGTTTACTATCCGTGTAGCAAAAACAAAGGCGCTGATCAGCTTCGCGGTTACCGCGAAGCTGATCTGCGTTTTTGTTTTCGCATATGAAGATTGTTGGTTTTCTCACGAGGCGGCTCATTCTTCCCCAAATAGAAGAGCAATCTCCCGGTCCACGATCCCGACCGAGCGAAACTGTGCACCCAAGACACCATCGATGCTCAAAACTGATCTCGCCAATATGACTACCGTTCCTGCACTTTCCTGCACTTTTGTGACAATCAGAAGATATTTTTGGAACATTTTAACTAGAAGGGTGTATATCAAACATTGTAATTGGGTGTCAAAGTTGAATTGTACTTAAGTCTGGCCTGAAGCCCTATTGATGGGACATGGACAAACAGTATAGCCCCAAATGTGAAGCCACAAAACAAGGCGTCCCATCTGGTGCTATTACGTTAGACGGAATATTTCCATCGGTATTCCGTTAGACCTCTCCATGTCACGAAGTGTATCGGAACGCAGGTTAGCCAGCTGATCTACTATTATGCAGCTTTCACACTTACCACGATTCGACCACGATTGGTATCGTGGTGTTAATCGTGGACCAATCGGGACTATCGTATCCAATCTTATCAGATCGTATCATATCTTGATGTCAATCGTGATAATCGGGATAATCGTGGCGAATTTTTTGGCTGCCAAAAATTTTTCCACGATTACCACGATTGGCGGGACCATCGTGGCCATCGCATCAGATCGTATGTCATCGTAACAAATCGCAGTAAATCGTATCTCATCTTGTTCCTGAATCGCGGTGATCGGGGTCGACCAAAACACTGCGATCAGTTGAGATGAGTTGCGATCTCCTACGAATTGTTACGGTCTGTTACGATTCGAGAAAAATTGTCTGGCCCGATTAACTACGATTTACTACGAGACGATGCGAATTACTCGCGATAGGATGCGATCTGATACGAGTAAATGCGATGAGACACGATACCCCACGCTTTTGCCACGGATGCTTACGATCTGTTACGAATTATAAATACAATAAACACATCGGGCACGATAAATGAATTATATTCTTTGATCAACAATAGAAAACTGAATTTTAATACGGTCCTTTTCAGTATTAATTAGAAATCTGAAGGATGGCAACAGTGGCAGGGGTAGAAAGGGGAATGAAAAGGCTTTATCATAAGCATGCATTAATAATGCAAATGTCGCATTCTCTTCATTCTCAACTCCTTCCATCATCAATGTTATTTCGTCTTCAGTGCTTAAAAACGTAATGAGTTATATGTTTGTTTTCGAAGTATATATACCAATCGTGGTCTCATCGTGACACAATCGTGACCACAATCAGCAAAAAGTCAAGCCAACAGTCGTAATCTATCGCAACACATCGTATCAGTTCTTGGGACTCGTACCAGAACGCATCTACGCGTATCAGTCCGTATCAAATCGCGGTCAAGTATCGTGGTAATCGTATCAGATCGCATTGGAATCGGGCGCTTAATCGTAATAATCTTATCGGAACGTAACTAATCGTATCTATCCGGGCACAATATCGTGTCTCCAAATTTTGACCGATCACCACCCTATCGTATCAGATCGGAACAGATCGTATCAAAACGCAACAACTCGCAAGAGAACGTATCAGAACGTCGAATTTTGGCAAAATGTCCCTATTTGTTGCGATTTGTCAATCGTGGTGATCATGTCAGATCGTGCTCTAGTGTGAAAGCCGCATTACGTATATTTGCTTAGAATATTCTCAGGAAAAAAATGTAATCAAAATGATTCACCTAAAAATGAAAGCATGCTTACCCAATTGATAGTGATTTAATAGTTTAATTCGTCAAAACTGGGTAAAACTGCGCAACTACCTGGGTTGCACGAGCACACCCTGCAGCCCCCACTGTGAACATCGAAGCTGTACCCATGTTTACAGTGTAAAAGTGTGCTCACCCTATTTATAGTGATATGGGAAAGTTCAGTCGTCGGAATGGGTAAAATAGACAACTACCTGGGTTGCACGAGCAATCCATGCAGCCCCTACTGTGAGCCCCTAGGTTGTACCCGTGTTTGCAGTCTGAAAGTGTTCTCACCTAATTGATTGTGATGGTAAAGTTCATTCGTCAAAAAAATGGGTAAAAATAGACAACTACCTGGGTTGCACGAACACTCCCTGCAGCCCCCACTGTGAGCCCCGAGGCTGTACCCGTGTTTACAACTCGACACACACAGCACAGTGGCATGGCACTCCTTCTTGTGTTCTGTTACTGGTACTGGGGTATACTTGTGCTCTGAAATAGTTTTGTTATAAATACATTCATGGGTGTCAGACAGGGAGGGGATTTGGGGCCTCGTCCATACGGTTCGTGAGGAATAGTTGGGTTGTTACTGGCTCCAAACAAAACTTAAAACCGACTGACCGACCACGAGACTACTAGTTTAATGCTCAGAAGGCCTAAGTGTATCCAGAAAAAGGGTTTAGTCAAAACATTCATACATATGAGCATTAGTTGTTAACTTGGGTGGTTATACGTATTTCTCAGGTTATGGTATTCAAATATTTAGTAGATGTTCCACAGAGTGGAAGCACCGTCACGATATGACCATTGCTGTTGACAGGGACGGTAAAGCAACAAATCAAACGAATGAAAGTTAAAGTTGTTTTTTTTCAATTTTGATCTGCGACAGTCAAATTTATGACATTACGATCGTTAGCCCATGCAATATACAGCGATTTTTTAGAAGAAAAATTTCTTCTGTGAAACCACTTGGCCAATCAAAACCAAGCTTCATGTGGAGTATCTGTTGGTTTGTCTAAATGTTCCAGGTCACATGATCAAGATTGCTGCCATGGTAAAATGGTAAAAACTTTTTTAAAACTCTTCTTCTCTGGACCAAGTTGACTAATTTCAACGAAACGTTGTATGGAGCATTGGGGACTCTGGCCCATCATAGTTTGTACAAATCATGACCTTGGGTTGACCCAGACCTATTTTACGGCATGGTGAATTTGAAAAGGTGGATACATTTGTTATGTAGCATGTGACCTGAAAGTAGGTAGACACAGACAACTCATTGAGTTAAAGAAGTATGAGCACTGCCGGGACACATCGTAGGTTGTATCCCCGCTTTTGTAGGTTATATCCCCGCTTTTGTAGGTTATATTCCCACTATTGTAGGTTATATCCCCGCTATTGTAGGTTATATCCCCGCTATTGTAGGTTATATCCCCGCTATTGTTGGTTGTATCCCCGCTTTTGTAGGTTATATCCCCGCTATTGTAGGTTATATCCCCGCTATTATAGGTTATATCACCGGTATAATTGATGACTTGGAAATTAAGCAACAAAAACCTTCAAATTTAAACTTCTACCTGGTACGCATGCGCACGTCTGACATCCGTCTTTTCCATGTTGGCCTAGAATAGCATTTCCCTTACACGTCATCATGCACAGCTTGGTCCCCGTACAATCTGTGTGGGTTGGGGGCTTGGGCTTTGGGACTTCGATCAAGTGCACAGCTACAACAATGAGAACATCACTAAAACTTGTCCATGCATTATACAGAGAAAGTTTTCAGCAGAAAATATAGAAAAAATTTAACTGATTTTTACAGTTTAATATTTTCATCACGAAAACATGCCCAGGCAATAGCATGTACAGAAATTTTTTTCGTTGTAAAAATCTAAAATTTCATTAGAATCGTTTGATAATTTTTCTTATTTTTGCTCAAGAGATACACTGCGGATACACGTTAGAACCGCCTCGGCGAGGCGGTTCTTACGAGTATCCACAATGTATGTTTTGGAACAAGAATTAGAAAATTATGTTTACCCCTGCAAGTCGCAGTTATTACTATACAAATTTTGGGTTTGAGGGGATTTACATTTCACGGACATGCATTCCTGGTAAAAAAAAATATAGCAACACCCGAAAACGCTAATTATATTACAGTGTAATTATTAATGACATATGAAATAACAAAATTAGTAGCATTTAATCAAACACATTTGCATCATATTCAACGAGCATGATAAATTTCATGCTCAGCTAAGAGTCATGAATTGAGCAGGCATAAAAATTTATATTTGAGCCGCATCGTGAGAAAACCGGATATTTGCCTAGGCGAAAACAAAGGCGCAGATCAGCTTCGCGGTAACCGCGAAGCTGATCAGCGCCTTTGTTTTCGCTACACGGATAGTACAATTTCTCTTCTTCTTAAATCCGAAATTTCAAGCTTCTAGCTCTTTTCTGAGCTTGTACAGGCCGGTTTATGTTGGACCGGGTCGGAAACCCCGAAGACCGGTTTTCTCGCGTCGCGGCTCATTTCTTACTTGTTTGCTCCTTTGGACATGTGCATGCTCTACAACCATCACTCCCAACTTTGTCACTGAGAGAGTACTTTCCCTTGCATGTCATCATGCACAACATAGTCCCCGTACATTCCTAAAATAAAAGCGCATCATACGATTTGAAGGCGCAGAAATCCATATAAATTTCATTCAAAATCCTTCCCAGCCATAATGCAGGAAAGAGAAAAAAAGCATAAAACATTACAAAATATTCACAGCTAAAATGAAAAGCAAGATGACTAGCTCTTTCCCAACAAGGTAGCCATCATCAGAGAACATGAAGATTTGTTTTGGATAGTACGAAACTAAGATGCTTATCCCTCACGTGGCATTTTCATATGTTAAAGGCCTCGTCACACATAAGCGAAAGTCACTATACTTATGGTAAGAACCACAAAAATTCTAATTCATAGATTTTGTTATGTTTTTGGATATTAAGAGAAAGCATTTATACCAGGAAAATATATGGTCACCGAGTTGGTTTTGCTAGGCAACCATCTTAAAAATGGCCAATTTTACAGACGGCCATTTCGTACCTAACTTGATGATTGCAAAATTCCCGTTGACTGTCAGACAAATGAAACAAACACGAACTATTTTTGGAAAATTCTAACTGAATTCGAAGGTTTAAGCTTCACTAGCCTGCTTAGTCTGTGCAGGTCGGTTTGTGTCAGACCTGGTCTGAAACCAGATTATTATGTTCCTGGTGCGGCTACTCGTATATTACATGTAATTTGGTTTCACTGCATAAAACACGCTCAGTCACACCAGGAAAACATGTCCGTGCAATGAATTCCCCCTTAAACCCATGCACTTTTATAAAGCAAAACTGGGGAATATAGCGGTATGCATATACTTCTTATGTTTGATCCAAAAAATAGTTTGTGGGTACTCATTAGAACCGCCTCGGCAGTTTTGAGCACAAATAAGAAAAAAAAGGTATTGAAAAAAATTCTCCTGAAAGTTTTCAATTTTTATAAAATCTGTATATTACATCCCAGCAGGCACATGGCGTCAGAATAACGTCAGATCGACGTCGTTGCGACGTCATGACGTCGCAACGACGTTGCTATGACGCCATTATGACGTCATGTGTCCGCTGGGATGGGTGAGTTTTCGTAACGCACCCAGTTTCCCGGAAGTGTACAAACCTTAAGTGGCTTCTCTACAGCATGGTAGCCATTGTGGGGCGCCCCCTGTATGGAACCAAACGGGCCGCCCCCTCCCATTGAACCGGGGTGAAAGCTAGCACCTCCCGCACCCATACCTGTAATTTAAAATAATTACACATATTGTTATATCGGCGTCTCATGGTCATTTAGAGCCATATTATGGACTGATGAGCAGGTTCTTTTGGCCTCAAATCAGTTTAGCTGTTGTGGGACATGTTGAACATTGTTTCGATATTAATCATCTTCTACATTACTGACAATCACGTGGTATTGTATACATACAAACCGATGAATGATCGGCGACGCACAATGCAATTCTGCCCAAAGTTGAGATGAGAAATTCGAGTTGTCTTCTATAGCGTTTACTATACTGACTGCCAGATAGGTGCAGTCAATGCAGAAATTGAACATTTATTGATGGAAGGTAACATAAGAAGTTTTCGCAAACACTTCAATGTTATTGCGTTGGAAGCACTATATGTTCATGGGGCGGAAGTGTTTGCGAAAACGAAATAACCAAAATTCCTTATGTTACTTTCATTCAATAAATGTTCAATTTCTGTATTGGGTGCACCTACAATGTATCTATCAGCCAATAGAGTAAATGGCATAGGAGAAAACTCGAATTTTTCATCTCAACTTCGGGCAGAATTGCATTGTGTGTCACCCATTCCATATCACGTTTTTCCCAGCTATGTTCTAGGCGCGAGTCGATGCGTGATTGAAAACTTCTCTGCACATCTGGCACATTCGAATACCGGTTTGGTGATCGATTTTTGAAGATTAACCCATATTTTACGAATGGATTCTCCCATCGTTATCATTTGGATGATTCCTTTTTCGTTTTTGAGGGCTGCAGGTGTGATTTTAAAATTTTATTCCGTTTTTTTTTTTTTTTTTTTTCAAAGAAAATTTTCTAAGCAAACAGAATTGCCCCACATGGGACGCCGCGTTCTGCGGCGTCTCATATGGGGCTATAATGTTTGCCTATGTCCCACAAATGAGTTAATGGCTGCCTTATAAAGCCTGGTTTCCACGGTCTTTTTTCTTTGGCGAAGAATATTTGTCACAGAAACTTTGGCAGTGAGTTTGCATTCACACACAGCAAAGATTACTTATATTACTTAGCTCGCCGACATTTGTCACAGATATTTTACACTGAAATTTCGCCATAGAATTGAATTTACACGAGCATATTCTTTTCTGCGAACAAACCTACATTGTCAAAGAAATATTGTTCGTGGAAACGAGGCCTAATTTATGCTCGGAGCATCACGTATAGGACAGATTTTCGAACGTGTCATAATTTGAACCGGTTATCACTGTACTGTAATGTCAAATAAAGACACTGAAATATTCTGTCAAAAAAGATTTTTTACACTTTTGTAGGTGGTACGTTTTCATTGGACATTAGTATATTATAGTGTGTTTGTTTGTTTTTTTCTCACGCACAGCCAACTTTTAATATTTATCTATTTATTTATTTACATTTAGTTTATTTATTTATTTATTTATTTATTTATTTATTTATTTATTTATTTATTTACCTGGCATGCCGTATTTCCCAGCCCCAAATACAAACATCTCTGAAAAATATACAACACATATATGCACATTCATTACGAAAACTTGCCCATGTAATAAACAGATTTATTTTATACTCTACAGTGAAAACCAATGTATATCAAAACTTGATAAAATTGATATTTTCATTGATATGAAATTTCACTGATATCAAATCTCACTGATATCAAAAGTCACTAGTGACTGATATCAGCCTATATCTTCACTGTAATGACGTCAGATTTTTTGGATTACTTCTGACGTTTCCATTTACTTGACGTCATTAAATGTGTCTCACTTCACAAATTCAAACGCCTATAACTCCGTTATTTATAAACGAAAACATAAAGTGTGGGTATTCATTTTCTTAGTTAGAACGTAAGGAACAATGTGGTACCAAATTATTCGTGTTTTCAAAAATTTTTGGTTTTCGCATTTTCACCGCCTGCTTTGTGAATAGGAAAATGCCCGTGTATGTATAAAATAAAAAGAAAATTTGCTTTTTTTCGGTGAATACCAAATATATTTCATCTCGTGAGTTGAAAACATCAAAATTTTCACTCGTGCTGCGCACTCGTGAAAATTCTGATATTTTCAACTCACTCGATGAAATATATTTGGTATTCACCTCAAACAAGCAAATATCCTCTATATATTTTGAGCTTTAAAAATATTTTTTTTTTCTTATTTTTGCTCAAAACATAGATTGGTATACCCCACATACCCCAGTTTTGCTATATAAGAATGGGTTCGGGAAGTATACATTACACGAACATAGTACACATTTCGTGAATCAACGACGTTGTAACCCTACTCGATGCAACGACGAACAAAGGATAGATCAAGCCATCACGGAAAAATTTCCGTGTAATGAATACCCCCTTGAACACCACTTTTATATAGCAAAACTGGGGTATTCAGGGGTATACCTATTTTTCTTATATTTTGTTCCAAAATATAGATTGGAACAAATATAGATTGTGGGTACTGGTTAGAACCGCCTCGGCAAGGCGGTTCTAGATAACGTGTACCCACAAACTATACTTTGAGCAAATCATTATTTTCTCATGAAATTTTCATTTTTACCGCTAAAATTGTTTGTTTGTGCATGGGCATGTTTTTGTAATGCAACTGTACAAGTATTTGTAATTTATACCAAAAAAATTTTTTTTTTCTTACGTGGTCCACAGGCTAAGTTTAACAGCCCTTTTAAATAACTTTTTTATCAAAGCACATATTCTTACGTGGTCCACAAGCACAAGTTTTACAATCTTTATATAAATATTGTTCAACGTGGTCAACATGCACAAAATTTACAACCTTTTCAAATAAATATTGTTCAAAGCACATATTCTTACGTGGTCCACAGGCACAAGTTTTACAGCCCTTTTCGTCTAGTCCTACACACCCTGGTATACATTCTACATGCATTGGACACATGCTGTAACCGGCTGTAAATAAACACACTTTTTTAACTGAGGTTTAACGTCCCAGTCAACAATTTTTCAGTCATGTCGGGACGGTGACAACGCTTCCTGGGTTTAAAAAGTTATGTAGGGATAAAATGTGTCTTGCTCAATGACACAACACGATGACGCCCCTGGGGATCGAACCCAGGACCTCTCCGACCATTCGGAATCCGACGCTCTAATACTACGCCACCGCTCTCCCTAAACACATAATTGAGCTAATGCAGGAGAAAACCAACAATCTGCATAGGCGAAAACAAAGGAAAAGATCAGCTTCGCAGTTACTGCGAAGCTGATCAGTGTCTTTGTTTTCGCCACACGGATACATATAGTACAATTCCTCTTCTACTTAAGCTTCTAGCTTTCTTCTGTGATTGTACAGCCGGGTTTGAGCCGGACCTGGTCGGAATCCCAAAATATTGATTATCTCATGCAGCGGCTCATATATAAAATGAAAAATGGAAGTGCCCACTATTATCATTTGGATGAGACCACTACCTTTTAAGATACAAAAATTTCATTAACTATGACTAATTTTCATTAGCGTAAATGACTTTTCGGTCACAAGAGCGCCACATCCAGAATCATTTCCACTTTTTCCTGTTGTTAAATGGTTAAAAGTCTGGGTCCAGTTGTTCAAAATTAACGATGTCGTTAGTTAACGATACGCCTATAAATTTCTAATGGCAATATTACAAATACGCTGTTATTTGTTTTGCTGAAATAAAAGCGCTGCAGACATGCATGATGCCCCGCCACGCAAATCTAATTTAGTACAAATGCAAAGAATATCTTTGTCAATAAATTCTCAAGAAAAAGAGCAGAACAAAATTTTGTCATAAATGAAGGACCATAACTCTGTACTTATTTGATAAAATTTACCCATCTTCAATTTTAAACCACTACTTCGTGATATGAACTTTTATGCAAAGTTTGAAGAAAATTGGTCGATAAATGCACAAAACAGAGGCAGGAAACAATATTTTAACATAAATCAAGGGCCATAATTATGTACTTATTTGATGAAATTTATTCATCTTCAATTCCAAACTAGACTGGCCCCCGTTCTATGTTCACTATTACCTTATCATACCATGTTCTATAACCTCCATAAATATTTATGCCCCCAACTTTGAAAAAGTTGGAAGGGCATATTGCTTTCGGCTTGTCTGTCTGTCTGTCTGTCTGTATGTCTGTCTGTGCGTGTGTGAGTGGGTGCGTCTGTTAGTCACTTTTTTTTAAACTTCTGAATGGTGCATGATAGGGATTTGAAATTTCATGTGTGTATTCCTCATGAAAAAATAGTTGACCCGTATTTTTTCTTGCCCGAGTTATGCCCCTTTTCTGAGTTATTTCCCTTTGAAAACAAAATTTGAAAATCTTGTGTGCAAGATATCTCAAAAAGTATTTAAGCTAGAACATTCACATTTGGTATACTGGTTGGGTCTGATAAGTAGATGACCTGATTAACTTTTAAGAACTTTCCGTCAAATTTTGACAAAAATACAGAATTTTTAAATTTTGATTGATTTTTCCGCTTTTCGGTGAAATTTGAAACTTTTGAACGGTGAAAGCTAGGGTTTTGAAATTTCATATACAGATTCCTCATGAAAAAATAGTTGACCCATATTTTTTTTCATGTCCAAGTTATGCCCCTTTTCTGAGTTATGTCCCTTTGAAAGCAAAATTTGAAAATCTTGTGTGCAAGATATCTCAAAAAGTATTTGAGCTAGAGCCTTCATATTTGGTATGCTGGTTGGGGCTGAGGAGTAGATGACCTGATTAACTTTTGAGAACTTTCTGTCAAATTTTGACAAAAATACAGAAATTTGAAATTTTGATTAATTTTTGCACTTTTCGGTGAAATATGAAACTTTTGAACGGTGAATGTTATGGTTTTGAAATTTCATATTAAACGGTTGACCAAGATGTAGTATTAATGAATTTAGGGGCTAGATATGGACTCTCTTATGGCATAAATGAAATCAAGTTTTTTTTTTGTTTTTTTTTTTTTTTTTTTTGTTTTTTTTTTTTTCACTTACTCACTTGTGGTTGTCTCCCTTTGACCAAGATAATGGTCACCGAACATGACATGAATGGTAATTTTTTTTTTTTTTTTTTTTTTTTACGAAAGTTACAAAATGATATCACAATGTTAATGTTATATCAGGCCTGGACCTACCCCATAGAGACCCTGAATTTCTTTCTTTTTAGAATATGAGGATATTACAAGTTTATGTGTAAGTGGTCTGATTTTTGTATTGTTGTGGTATAGGATCATATTTTATACTTTATAGCACTAAATTTTTTGTTGTGTTTTAGTCTTATAGTGTTGAGTCTGTCAGGGTACCTGTAATTTGTTAATTCTATGGTCATTTTTGCCGGAATTTGAAAAGATGCCACTGAAAACAAGATTGACAATAAGTTCTTGGAATGTTCAAGGTTTGTTTAAAGAAATGACAATGAAAGGGTTTCAAAATTGAATGATGATGATTTTTTAAGTAATATAAAATCAGATATTGTATGCCTTCTTGAAACTAAAGCAGATAATGGAGATAATGTATCCCTTAAAGGTTATCGTTTACTTAAACATATTACTAGGCCTAGGAAAGGAAAGGGTATTTATGGTGGAATAGCTGTATATGCAAAAATGAATATTGCAAAAGGAATCACATTAATAAAGACCAACTCCACTGAATATCTGTGGATGAGACTTAGTAAAACTTTCTTTAATCATAAAAATGACATTTATTTATGTTGCGTGTATAATGCTCCAAAAAATTCAACATTTGTTAAGAAACAAACCGATATTACCTCAATTTTGGAAAAAACTTGAAGATGATATGTCAAAATTTTCTTCTACAGGTGAGATTATGCTTGTTGGAGATTTTAATGCACATACAAACATTTTAGATTTGGATTTTGTTGAAAATGACTATGAAAAAGACTCTGAAGATTTATTACCCAATTCGTATATTGGAGATGCAGTTCTTTTGAATAGAAATTCACTGAAGCGTAATACTAAAACTGATGATTTTGGGAGGTCTCTGCTTGACATGTGTATAAGTTCACAATGTCGCATACTTAATGGCAGAACTTTAGGGGATACAGAAGGCAAACCTACATCATATCAGTACAATGGCAGTGCAGTCGTTGACTATAGTATAATAAGCCAAAGTCTTATTAATCATATTAGTTATTTCAAAGTTGAAGAGTTTACTATTCATTCTGATCATAGCCAGATAACTACGTGTCTCAACTTAAATATAAGCAGACAGGAGGATAAATTAGGTCGTCCACCTCCAGTAGGATTAAAATGGTCAAAGCTTACTGAAAAATTATTTCAAGAAAAAATTATTTCTCCAGACATAGAAAGGCTTTTACAAAACTTCCAACTTACAATTAGGGAGAATAATGCTGAAGGTATAAATGAAGCAGCATCAGAACTTTCATCTATATTTAAACAAATCAGTTCAGATATTAACACCCACTCAAAGTTAGCATTGCAACATACCAAGAAACGAAAAACAGTGCGCAAACATAAAAAATGGTTTGACCAAGATTGTGATACTCTGTATAGAAACTTAAAATCAACTGCCCGTTCTCTTACTAGCAACTGTAATGATACAAACAAGCTGAAGAATTATTACAAACTCCGCAAAAGCTATAAACAATTAATCAGAAAAAAACAACGTCAATATAAATCTAAACTCTTGTCATCTCTGGTAGATCTAGAGAGTAAAGATTCTAAAACCTTTTGGAATGTGATTAATAAATTCAAAAATGGAGAAGCCGAACAGAATGACCCTAGCTCAAATATCTCTCCTGATGAATGGCATAGCTATTTTAATAATCTGTTAAGCGTAAGGGTAGAAGAATGTGATTATGAAATTGGCATAGCTACATTGAAAAATAATTTTGATGAACATATTACTGTCAAGGAAGTTACTAATGCAATTCGGACACTAAGGAATAATACATGTGTTGGTTTTGATACCATAAGTAATGAAATGCTAAAAAATTGCAGTACAAATATGTTGCAATGTATCTGCAAACTATTCAATCTTATATATGAATCAGGTATTTACCCAGCTAAATGGACTGAAAGCATCATAAAACCTATATTTAAAGCAGGTGATGAATGTGATCCTAGTAACTATAGAGGTATAGCAATATCAAGCTGTTTGAGCAAGTTGTTTTCTAGAATCCTATATAATAGAATGGATAAGTTTGTTTGTTAGAATAACATTTTAAGTGAATGTCAAATCGGATTTAGGAAGTCTTACAGAACAACTGACCACATATTCACTTTAAAATCCATTATAGACAAGTATCTTAGATCTAAACAACATGTTTATGCATGTTTCGTTGATCTGCGTAAAGCTTTTGACACAGTTTGGAGAAATGCAATGTTTGCTAAGATGTTGAAATATGGAATTAATGGGAAATTGCATAAAGTAATCAAAAGTATGTACTCTACAGTAGAATACTCTGTCAAACTGTCTACTGGATTGACTAAATCACTGTCATCAAATGTTGGAGTGAAACAGGGATGTATTTTAAGTCCGCTTTTATTTAATCTTTTTCTTAATGACCTTCCGGAATGTTTAGGATCTAATGAGAACAACCCTGTGTTTATTGGAACAAATAAAGTTAACTGTTTAATGTATGCTGATGATGTGATACTGTTGTCTACTTCTAGGGAAGGGCTTCAGAATTGTTTGAATTCCCTATATGCATATGCCGAGAAATGGAAACTAAAAGTAAATACAGAAAAAAACTCAAGTAATTACATTTAATGGAGGGGGGGCAACTTATAAAGGATAATTCATTCTACTTTGGCAATGATTTATTGAAAAACGTACAAGAATACAAATATTTAGGGGTAATTATAAAAGCATCTGGTAATTTTAATAGTGGAATATGCCATTTATCTAATAAAGCTTTAAAGGTGGTATATATGATAAGAAGTAGATTTCATACGTCTGAAGTGAATGCAAAATTATTATTGAAACTGTTTGATGCATGTGTCAAGCCTGTACTCTTATATGGAAGCGAACTATGGTCGGTATTTAATTTGAATCTTTCGAAAAAGTTATCAGGTGAACAAGAGTGTGCTCTTGAGAAAACTTTCGATTCCTTTCTACCAGAAAAGATACACACGCGATACTGTAAGTACATACTAGGGGTGGGCAAGTATGCTTGTAACATGGCTCCTAAAGCTGAATTAGGTCGTTTTCCTATCGCTATCTCTGCCTTATTACAGTCAATTAAATATTGGTTATATTTGTTACAAAACCCATTTGAAAAAGCGACAAGAATTTCATATTTATCGCTAACGTATAATGATGGTGAAGCATTTGGCTCATTTAACCATCAAATAGGTTGTCTACTGAAATATCTCGGCTTTAACCATGTTTGGCATAATAAAGGAACAATGTCTGTTAATAAGTTAATATATGCTATTAAGCGAATTTTACTTGACAGATACGAAGCATATTTTAATTCCGTCATATCAGGTACTTCTACAAGAGTTAAGACTAACAATAAGTTATTAACATACAGTGAATTCAAGAAGAAAATCTGCTTTGAAAATTATTTATCGGCAAATGTTGATAGATCTATACTCGCAAAATTTACGAAACTTCGCATATCTAATCATAGACTAGAGGTAGAAGTTGGAAGATATGCTAGAACAGCAAAACAGTTAAGGCTTTGTAAAACATGCAACTTGAAAGCCATAGAAGACGAGTTTCATTTTATTTGCATCTGTAAAGCATATGACGATTTGAGAAAACAGTTGTTCAAAGATATGTCATCCATAGTTCCTAATTTTGACAATTTTTGTCTTTATGATAAGTTTTTATATATTATGTCAGTTAGTGAACTGGACATGATACCAATTGTTGTCCTGTATGTAGATAATTGTTTAATGATTAGGCAACAATATCAGGACTCCAGTCAACATTCAGGTACATTAGTTTTCAACTAGTTTTATTTGACATTTTATGGACATAATAAAAATACATTTATACACTGTTACGGCTGCACTGCCAAGTGTAATGGTATGTCACACTTACATAAGTCATATTCATAGTATAGTTTTGTACATCGTAGAATGCAAATGTACTGTAAATGTAGTGTACATGTAGTTGTCATTTTTCATCTTGTATGTATGTTATATGTTTCTGTCATAATCCTGTATGTTTTGGATTGAATGCAGATTAAATTTTGAATCTTTGAATCTTTATACAGATTCCTTATGAAAATATAGTTGACCCGTATTTTTGTTTATGTTAAAGTTATGTGCCTTTTTGGAGTTATGCCCCTTTTAAAACAAAATTTATATATCTTGTGTGCAAGATATCTCAAAAAGTATTTAAGCTAGAGCCTTCATATTCGGTACACTGGTTGGGGCAGAGAAGAAGATCACCTGATTTTATTTTGAAGACGTTACATCAAATTTTGACAAAATTACTCCATTTTGAAATTTTTACTCCATTTCTAATTTATCTGCAAAAAGCTTACATTCTGTTTCTGGATCAAGGTCAAAACAGAGGCTTCAGGAAATAAAATTTCACTTCATTCAAATGAAATAAATGAATCATACAAGCTGCCATTTTAGGGACAAGCATACAGTTGTGGGCATAGTGTTTTACAAACACGCATTTCTAGTTTCTTGTATGAGTCACCTCTCAACATAGTCAGCCATCAGAAGATTTCAAGCAAAATAAGATGTGCATGATTTACTGAT
Source organism: Rugalucina vietnamica (assembly GCA_964017185.1). Taxonomy (NCBI): domain Eukaryota; kingdom Metazoa; phylum Mollusca; class Bivalvia; order Lucinida; family Lucinidae; genus Rugalucina; species Rugalucina vietnamica. Next base: position 9,434,432 of record OZ024885.1, read on the forward strand.
AAAAACAAAAGTTTGACGACGGGAGCCAGTCTAGTTTTACTGATATAAACACTAAAGTTTGACGACGGGAGCCAGTCTAAACCCAAACAACTCCTTCACGATACAAACTCCTATACAAAGTTTGAAAAACTTGGTCAATAAATGCTCAAGATAGAGGTAGGAAACACAATTTTAACGTAAATCAAGGACCATAACCATGTACTTATTGCTGAAACTTACCCATCATCAATCCCAGACCACTCCTTCCTGATATGAACGCCATGTAATACTCTTCTTGAGTTGTATGGAGTACCCGGCAGATTCAGATGAACTCCTGTATAAAGTTTGGAGAAATTCGGTCCATAAATATCCAAGATAGAGCCCGGAAACAAAAATTTTAACGTAAATCAAGGGCCATTACTCTGTACTTTTTTAGCTAAATTTACCTATTTTCAATCCCAAACCACTCCTTCTTGATATGAACTCCTATATAAAGTTTGAAGAATATTGGTCAATAAATGATCAAGATAGAGCCCGGAAACGAAATGATCAAGATAGAGCCTGGAAACCAAACTTTCACGTAAATCAAGGGCCATAACTCTGTACTTATTTGACGAAATTTACGAATTTTCAATCTCAAGACACTCCTTCTTAATTTGAACTCTTATAAAAAGTTTGAAGAAAATCGGTCAATAAATGCTCAAGATAGAGCCCGGAAACGAAAATTTAGCGTAAATCAAGGGCCATATCTCTGTACTAACTTGACGAAATTTACCCATCTTCAACCCCAGAATACTCCTTCCTGATATGAACCTATACAAAGTTTGAAGAAAGTCGGTCAATAAATTTTCAAGATAGAGCCCGGAAACGAAATTTTAACGTAAATCAAAGCCCATAACTCGATACTTAATTGACGAAATTTACCCATATTCAATCCCAAACCACTCCTTCCTAATATGAACTATACAAAGTTTGAAGAAAATTGGTCACTAAATGCTCAAGATAGAGCCCGGAAACGAAGCGCTGACGGACGGACGAAGAGACAGACAGACGGACAGACACTCGAACGCATTTTTTTTTTTGGAGGGTGTAACATAACACTCCGCACTTTTTCAAGTGGCGGGGTATAAAAATGTGAAAATCCTTTGCATTACAAAGGGTTCTCAAATTTTACAACAAAACATAACAGCGTACTTGCTTTTGAAGTGGATATCAGTATAGTTTGTTCTCAGCAAAGCACACGCTAAAAGCCAGTCCCGGTATTTGAAATGAAACATTTTGTCACCACACTTTTAGATGTTGTTGTTTAACTTGTGTTAAGAATTGGATTTAGCCGGAATTGGTATTTTTATAGTAACAATAAACTTCATCAATTTAACAGTATACCTTCAGAAAAAAAACATACACTGTGGAGCTTAACTTATTTTGACCAGGAAAATTATACTAATCCAGCAAAATAATGTTTCATTACGGGCTATTTTTACGTTTATTGAAATAAAATATTTTAAAAATTTCTCAACTCACCAGCACTTGATAAAAACAATCCGAATATACAAACAACCAACATTTTCGGACCTTTCTCGTTGATTTTCCACTGTCGAAATGACCAAACAGAACTTATATCTAACATTTAAAACACCTGCTTAACTTAAGGGGAGATAGCTCCCCTTTTTATCATTTTTGACGCAAGAATAATGATCAATAGTTCCCTTTTATCTGAGCCTGTGCTTGATAAAACCATCAATTCGGGCTCCGACCAGGTCCGACACAAACCGGGCTGTACAGTCACAGAAGATGGTTAGAGGCTGGAAATTTTGGATTTAGAAACTGGAGGAATGTACTATCTGTGTAGTGAAAACCTAGGCGCTGATCAGCTTCGCAGTTACTGCGAAGCTGAAATGTACCTTTGTTTTCGCCTATGCAGATTGGTGGTTTTCCTATGCGGCGGCTCATCTGCCATATTATGGAAAGACTGATAATCCAAAAACGTGTCTATACTTTTTGTTTAATTGCACGCAGTTGATAACATAAAATACATATAATGTACTAGTGAAAAAAAGTTCCTTTTACGAGCTTCGAAATTTGTTGTTATATTTCAATGGTTAACTAAAAACTGCATCAGGAAAACATGCCCATGAAAAGTAGGTCCTATACCATATTGAATCCCACTTTTATACAGAAAAACTGGGGTTTGCAGGGGTTTACCTATTTTTATCATTTTTACTCCGAAACATAGATTGTGGGTACTCGTTAGAACCGCCTCGAAGAGGCGATTAAAACGTGTACCCTAAATCTATGTTTTGAGCAAAAATAAGAAAAATATCAAAACATTTCTTCTGAAAATTTTCATCTTTGTATTGCATGGGCATGTTTTTGTAATGCTACTAATCCTTATGGTAAATCGGTTGGTATAGGTGCACACTGGCATTTCGGACAACCGCTACTGTCCATTACAAAACCAGCATAACAGTCCAAAGAGCAGTTAAATATTCCAGGACAAACGAATGCTGCTTGTGTTGTCGTTGTTGGCGGAAGTGACGTGGCAGAAGATGGCGCAGGCGTAGTGACAATATTTGGTAGCTGAGTATTGAACGTCATTTTTGTCGTTAATGCCGTTGGTGTTGATTGGGCTTTTGTTGTTGTTGCTGTTGTTGTCGTTGCAGCTGTGGCAATTGTTGTTGTCGTCGGTAAATACGTCGTTTTCATTGCTGTTGTCGCTGGATTTGAAGGTACGTTTGACGTCACGAGACCAGAACTTCCCGTTGTCACGTGACTTGTCACTGGATTTGACTGTGACGTCATTTTTGGCGCATTTGTTCCAGGGGTTGTCACTTGAGGCATGCTTGTTTGGCCTGAAAATAAACGTACCAGTGTGAAGGTAACGTCAGATGTTCTGTCACATATTTTTGTGGCGCCATCAGACTTAAAACCTTATTTTCTATCTTTAAACTGATGGAATGAATCGGACATAGCTAGCTACAATATCATAAAAGGAACAGTCTGTTTGCTTGCATGTGCACAACACAATTGATCAAAATGCATTTTATACCAAAGCTTTGCAAGCTTAAATTTGTGTTGTCGGTTCACAGTCATGGTAATTGGTAAATAACGAGAAACACATAGATTGATATTCAGTCTCTAATTCTGTATATAATTCTAACCCTACAGATTTTATGTATGTCACTCTGATAGCTTCAGTCTAAAGGACAGAAAATTTCCTTTTGATAAGCAAACTAATAGATATTAGAGAAAATATTAATAAAACTTAATAATGAACTTAATTATTAGGAGACTTGTAAAAGTCTATAGAAACACCGTTTACATTAAATGTAAAAGCCGTAATATTTTATGAGATGCCATCCATTAGCTATATTTACCGCAGTTGCAAACCAGACATCCAGATCCAGCATCCACTGAAGGTGCGCATGCGCAGTTCATCCATTTTGTGTCACACCCTGTACTTCCGGGTATACCTCCCCCTGCAAGGATAGAAAAGAAAATGGAATAAGACTACCGTGGCTGTCGTATCTTTCGTAATTAGTATAGAACTTTATACTTTATACGAGCCACTTATAAATAATCAAAATGAATTTTGTTCAAAGCACCGGATCCGTAACCTATGCAAGAGCGGCAAGATCTAAAATGTCTGTCTTTGAAACACGTTTCTTTCAAAGACATACGATCTTCAATTGCTATACAACCGAAGAATTCATGGATAGTACATTTTTGTCCACTATGCGTTAATTGTTGACATAAACTCTTTGCCGCGTCTCAAAAGAACAAACCTTGGAGTGGGTTGGCCGGGTTACTTCCGGTTCCGGTATTGGTGTTCAGTGGCATGGCGGGGTTGAAATTGTTACAGTCACATTTGATACAACCCCTAGAATCCCGCTGCTGACACATTGGCGGACACAGCATGGAGGGGACAGAGCATCCACTGCCGTCAGACATCTGGTCGAGGAAAAGACCTGGAACATTTATTTATACAACATCGGCATGTTTAGTAATGTGTTCAGAGAAAGAGCTGGGCATTAAGCAGGATTCTAACACACCTCGCCTATATAGCCAATGGTAAAAAAAACGTGTTATATTTAGGGGATAACTGTATTCAAATTTTTCATTTGGGGCGGTATATCGTCGGATATACGGTCGGAAATTTTGTTTTACGGCGACGCGTTAGCGGAGCCGTAAAACATTATTTCCGACCGTATATTCGACGATATACCACCCCAAATGAAAAATTTGAATATTGTTATCCCCATTCTAATGTACTTTTTAACTATAAACATCGAAAAATGCTTTGTTTTTCACGAAATGTGAGCGTGACGAGCGACGTATAACCACGACGTTAACCAATCAGAAGCGACGTTGCTCATGACGTTAGGTTTCCGACGGTACATCGCAGAATATACTGTCGCAAATTTTTGACGTTATCCAATAAGACGTCGCGTAACATTCTCGAGTGCATTAGAATGTGCAACAATTTCACAGGGCGAATAAGCGTGACGTTACTTTGCGGCATTTGTGACGTCAGCTATCCCACAAAGCAGTGTTAGACGGTGAAACGTCGTTTTAGCGCACAACAAACGTAATAAGTGTATGTAAATACAAGCATTACAGTCAAAAATTTGGCGGAATATCTTCAATGCAATGGCGGAAAGCTGAACGATATCGACGGTTTCAGCAACATTTACTCCGTTTATTGTGTGTTAGAATCGAAATAGGTCAGCTCAAGTGCGTGAATTGTTGAGTAATAATTCACTGTTTGTCGGTCAGTTGTAAGAAGATAAATCACTCGCGCTACGCGCTCGTGATTTGATCTTCTTTACAACTGACCTCCAAACAGTGAATTATTACTCAACAATTCACTGCTAGAGCTGATCTATTTCTTAAATGAACCACATACTTGACCACGCAGTGGTGTGGCTTGAACATTGAAATGTCAAAAGCCCCGATATTCCCCGATCCCATCATATTTAACTCAGAAAAAAAACAAACTTGAAAAATAAAAGTATGTTAAAGGCCGGGCTTCCGTACTTCCGCCTGGATATGCATCGGAGCCTTGATTTGTTGGTATTGAGGCTCAACGTCCCAGTCAACAATTTTACAGTCATGTCGGGACGGAGCCAACGCTTCTTGAGTTTTACCAGTAAGTGTAGAAAGTAAATATGTCTTGCTAAAGGATACAACACGATGCTGCTTGTGGGGATCGAACCCAGGTCCTCTCGATTCGGAGTCCGACGCTCTACCACTACGCCACTGCGCTCAAAAAATAACTGTTGTGTTATAAGTTTAAACATGAAATAACATAAAGCGGTCATCTCACAACAAAAGGCCACTTACCATGTCCCAGACCAACACAAACTATCGCTAAAACCACACGATTCCACAAAATAACCACCATCTTGGTCAGTGAAACACCAAAAGGAAAGAAAACCGAACAAACCGAAATTATTTCATTTTAGCGATTTCTTAATTCGACACCTGCACGCCTCCATATCAAGAAGAATCGGCGCATGGAAGAGCAATAAAGTGTCAGGTTGTCGTGGTTCAATGAAAAATAATTATATGCTCAACATCTACAATATTGACGCTTTTCCAAGCAATGGCCATTGTTAAGCCCTCTGTAAAGTTGTATGGAAAAAGTTGACAGACTGCAAAATCTGATGAAGTTTGAAGCTAATTTATCATAATTTGGAATTTTCTACTGTAGTTCTTGTACTTTGACCTATCATTTTCAAACAGTTGTGTACTTACTACATAGGGGTCAAATGATAAGAGCCGCATCGTGAGAAAAGGGGATTTTTGCCTAGGCGAAAACAAAGGCGCAGATCAGCTTCGCGGTAACCGCGAAGCTGATCAGCGCCTTTGTTTTCGCTACTCGGATAGTACAATTCCTCTTCTACTTAAATCCGAAATTTCAAGCTTCTAGCTCTTTTCTGAGCTTGTACAGGCCGGTTTGTGTCGGACCTGGTCGGAAACCCCGAAGACCGGTTTTCTCGCGTCGAGGCTCATAAAAGCCTAGGCATGAGAAAACCTGATTTTTGCCTATGCGAAAACAAAGCCGCAGATCAGCTGTGCAGTAACTGCACAGCTGACCAGCACCTTTGTTTTCGCTACTCGGATAGTGCAATTCCTCTTATATCCAAAATTTAAAGCTTATAGCCTGCTCCTGTGACTGTACATGCCGATTTATGACAAACCTGGTCGGAAACCCCGAAACCCGGTTTTCTCGCGTCGCGGCTCATAAATGAACGAACGACAAGAACGATAAAGCACCATTTTGAATATTTGTCATCAAATTCAGCTGAGCGGAAATACATAAGGAAAACAATTCTGTGAAATGTATTCCCCCTTAAACCCCACTTTTATATAAGCAAAACTGGGGTTTGCAGGGGTATACCTATTTTTCTTATTTTTGACCCAAAACATGGATTGTGGGTACTCGTTACGAGGCGGTTCTAACGTGTACCCAAAATCTATATTTTGAGCAAAAATAGGGAAAAAAATCACAAATTTTCTGCTGAAAATTTTCAATTTTTACAACTTCAGAAAAATCTATATATTGACTGGGCGTGTTTTCGTAATGAATATCAAATTGAATTTTCTTAAAACATTAAATTTTAAGACTACTTCACATCAACCTTGTGTTTTTTTGGTCGCACGATTTCGCAGGTCTTGCGTGCCTTATGCACATCGCAGACAATTTTACTTGTAAACGTTCAGACAGGTCGTAGGCTTCGCAAGGCAGTCGCACGGTCATTTTGCGGGTCGTACGGGGTTAGATCAGGTGGCTAACTGTCACTCCGCTCCACTTCGGCTTAACGGAATACCGATGGAAATATTCCGTCTAGTACGGGGTATGCAGCGTAAATCTAGAAAAGGAAAACCGCAGCAGAAGCATGTCTGTCGCAAAACAGTCGTGCGATAGCCATGCGACTCGTAAGTCTGCTATACGACTGTCGCGGAGAAACTGCAAGACACACTTGCGTCCCGTAGAATTTGTAAGACAACCGTGTGAATGCCATACCCGGTTGTTCGCGTGTTCATGGTCGAAATGGAACCTAAGGTAAAGTGCATGTATGACCACCAAAACATCACCAGGAAAACATAATTATCCGTATAAAGAAATAATGTATACACCATTAAATCCCACTTTTATATAGTATATACATATACATGTATATCTATATTGCTTTGGCGAGTTTTCGCAATATTAATTAAGATCACACATCCACAACGTGATGATTTTAGGAGAAAACTCGTAAATTCGAAATTTCCCCAAAGCACACAACAACATAATAATTGAATACAATTTTGCTTTGTGAATGGTCCTTGTAAACCAGCAAATAAGAAGGAAAATACTGTTGAATTTCATTTAATGTAAATTTTTGCTGTGATTTTCAGAAAAAAAAGCGTTTTACGCTAAATGGAAATTCGGCATTTTGATCGCCTTTTTTCCCAATTTCAATAAGCCTTAATGTTAGAGTAGATGTACGTGTATATAGGCATACTTGATGCTTATCCGCAGTTAAAATTCCAAGTCGTTTTCTTGCCTCGATGGTCTGGGAGTCTGTGACTACATCGGGTAGGCGAATTTAGTCTTGGATGGTCCTGTGAAAGGAAAGTACTGGCAAGGACTTTGGACGTGGGCTGACAAGCGGCGATGCGTTTAAACTTGTCACTTCTAGAAGCTGAAGATCGCGTGACAGAAGAAGCCATTACCCACCCCCTCTCCTCTCACGCCTTCGGCACTCGATCGTTTCTTCAGCCGGAACACTTTTAAGAACTCGGGAACGGGCCTGGTGCTGGGTAAGCGGTGTTTTATCTGTCTTCTGTTTCCTGATTCTAATAACATCAGGAAAACATGTCCGTGAAACCCCACTTTTATATAGCAAAACTGGGGTATGAAGGGGTATACCTATTTTTCTTATTTTTGCTCCAAAACATAGATTGTGGGTACTCGTTAGAGCCGCCTCAGCGAGGCGGTTCTAACGTGTACTCACAATCTATGTATTGAGCAAAAATAAAGAGTCTAACGAGTACCCACAATCTATGTTTTGGAGCAAAAATAAGAAAAATATCAACATTTTTCTGCTGAAAATTTTCATTTTTATAGCTATAAAAATCTCTGTATATTGCATGGACAAGTTTTCATAATGAAATACTAGTATACGTTGCAAGGCCTTGAAGGTAGGGATCCCAAACAATGTAGAGTGTGGATCTGGTTAGTGGATAAGTATCTCTATAAGAAAGTCAGAGTAGAACTGGCTTCGTTTGAGATCATGTTTATGTGGGAACTCCATTTCGGGTCATCAGAGAATGTCACGCACAGGTATATATAATTGATAGTTTGTCGGACAGGCAAACATTCTGTTGTAGAATGCTGTCATCAGTTAAATTTGTACAAGTGCTACAGACCCGGAACTAAATTGTGTTCTGCCAACGCTAGAGGATCAAATCACGAACCGTCCACAGATACAGTAAAACGTAAGAAGGTTACGCACACAGTTCTATCGAATTTGCATGAACCAGTGTCTAAAATGTAAATCTACTGTCCCTGCATGAACCAACCATTGGTTGGTTGGTTGGTTGGTATATACTCATCAAAAGAAGTTTTGCACCAGTTAATATTTTTCTCATTTTAAAATAATGTCTAGTATAGACATTTTTCAAATAAACTTTTAAAACTTAACACCATCTTAAAGGGCTGGACTTCCTGAATGACAAATCAATATTTCTTCTTTAAAAGATAAAATAAAAATGTGCAAAAATGCATGTTTCTGAAAACACCAAAATTTGGGATGCAGCAAAAAGCCCACATCTTTATTTCTGGGCTTCCAAACCCGAATTCTTTTCACATCCTCATTTGGGATACTGAAAGCAATCATTTAAACCAAGAAACTAAAAATTGATTTTTTTTTTTTTTTTTTTTTTTTTTTTTTTTTTTTTTTTGGACAAAAACACTATTTTTGACCAAACATAACGATTTTTGAGATTTTGTTTAAGGTAGCAAGGGACAGTAAATTTGGTCCTTATGCTGGCCGCGGCCAGTTTCAATATTTGATTGTTAATAAGAAGCTCATGTGTCAGCATGCAATTACTTTCTCTGTTCAAAAGTGTTCTAGACAGGAATAAAATCTGATTTAGACAACAAACATTCAACTGCAACTGTTCTCAGGCTGACAGTTACAGTTTTATTTTTACCCCACCCACTAATTTATGCATAGAAAAATGCAAGAAAACTCTGAACTGTCAAACGGTATAGCAAATTACTTGCAAACACAAGGCATCCAGTGCATGTCTGGTTTAATTCATCAGTCAAATAGAATAAAGGCAATGAATCCCAAAGTACCTCACAACCAGTAAACTTTTTCAGTAATCGTCTCCGAAAAATACCCACTTTTTAAACCCGGAAGCACACACTGCAGATTTCAAAAGCCGCAATGACCTTGACCTTTCATCATGCATACAGAGCTAGCATTTAGATCCAGAATTTAGCCATTTTTGACAAAAACAATTGTTCTAAAAATGAAAATGGACCAATCTTATTTATTCATTGCATTTTAGAGGAACAATGATGGCTTTTTCAACCCCTATGCTAAAATATCTTTAAAATCCTCCGGGACCAATACGAAACTATCCCTTGCCACCTAAATTCTCAGATAAAGCTTAGTAACTCATCTCTCCAATAAAATGGGTTGTTTTTCTTTCAAACACAGCATGCAGCACCCATTAATGTTTAACTGAAGGTACTGGTTTTCAAACCCATCCAAATTCAGAATTTTTAAAAAGCTGCATGTCAAAAAGTACTCATGCAACATCTTTGACATGAGATTGCCTTTAATAGAAAGAAAACAGGCGGCAATTTTTGGTGTCAAAACATCTCATAGTGATCAAAAATTGAAATGAGTTTCGATTTTACTCATTTTTTCCAATATTCATCTTTTTTTCTCAAAACTTGCAATTTTGTCAAAAATGAATTCTTACTAAAATTTTGAGATTTTTTTTTTAAATTGTTTTTAAGCTTAATAATTAGCTTTGGAGCTCTTGTGTGTAAATTCGGAAACAAAAATGTGTTCTTGATGTTGTGGCATTTTTTGTGGAATTTTTTCGATTTTCAAATTTTCAGCATTTACAGAAAATTGGAATTTTCAATTTTTCCTAAAATCGTTTCCGCAACAATTTTGGTCTTATCACACACATTAACAAACTCTTTCAGACTGTGCAAATTCAAAAAGCTAACTTTAAAATTTGTTAGCTAAGATGTCACTTAAAAATATGAAAAAAATCTAAATGGTGCAAAACTTCTTTTAATGAGTATATATTCCGCCGATTTTATCCCACGAGTTCAGGAATTCCTTCACCTATCCCTTCACCACTCCGCAGTGACAGAATTAATGCCCACCACCCTAACACATATGCGCCTGTGATACCAGGCGACAGCCAGACCACATACATTCCGTCGGGTTCTTGATATTTTTCAACAGAAATATTTCGCCCAGACCCGGACGCGAACCCGCGACCTACGGAATAGGTATGTAGTTTAGAAATCCCTGCACGGAATCCCTAGACTATTCCGACGCCCAACACGACAATCGAGCTGATAGACCTCTAGCCTGGCTAGCGCTCTTCAAATTAAGGAAAATTTAGACCACTTTTTTCTTCAGAATATTGACAAAGATTCTCGTGCAAATTAAATAGGTTCTGCTTGTTAGTGTTTGATACTTTTATCATAATTATGTCAAGAAAAAACAATTCATTTGTTTTGCAATTCAAGCTTAGACCAGATTTTCCCTGAGTAGCATTTTCAGACAAATGTCACTGGTTTTCGTGTACAAGTTTTGACTTTCAACAAAATCTGCTTATAATGAATTGCAATCCTGCAGCTCAGGGGTGCCCTATCTGAGGGATAAAGGCATTTTTGCCATTTCTTTTTTTTTTTTTTTTTTTTTTTTTTTTTAATAAAAAAATTTTGTCTAAAAATTCCCAAGGCACCTGCTTTTTTTTATATCTGCGAGACATCTCAATGTTTGGTTTATTCTTTATCAGTTTCATGCATCATTTATCTTTGATCATGATATAGGGATCAAACATGGTTTTCTATGCATTAACATCTGCTGGGCATTGAGGGAGACGTGTCAGGCTTGGGTTCAATCCTCTGTTATTGCATCAGAAAGAACATGTTCGATCGTTATTATTGCACGATGCATGACATTTCGTCCAAAATGTGTTTGTCAAAAATGTCGTAACTTCAAATATATTCACCACAAAATTTTTAGATTTATTCTATAGAAGACTAGCCTATAGGTTCACTTTTTGAGCCACCAACCACTATGGTTAGGGTAAAGGTCTGGGCATGGGGACATTTTCGACATATGTAATTTTTGACGAAATGTCGCGTAGGCATTATTGCATAATACAACTATTTCATTTGAAAATATAATATATATAATTCCAACTTTACTAATTTCCTACATTCTGATTGGTTGTTTGAAAGACTTTATACTTCGATAAAAGCAATGCGTAAGAATACTCGGTTTTCGGCGCGACGTTACGTGATAACATGACGTCACAAAATGTTAACATCATAAAAACAATGGATGAACGCATTTTGAAGGCGTCAAAATGATTATTTGGAATTTGTGTGAACATGGACGCTTTTTCTTTCAACAGAACATCGAACGGTAAGTCTTTTAAGCTTCTTGTTGTGTGTTGAAATTTGATGTTTGGATTTCTAATATTCCGAGCCCTACTGTAGTTCAAAAACAACATGTCTTTCTATCGGTCCAGACGGCAATATATTCTCCCAAAAGAACAATTATGAATGAAGGGGAGATGTTTTAAAGCTCCCGCATTTACAGCCTGCCTATAGCATGCCAGTTATAGCTTCTATTAATTGCGAGAAGTGAGTTCAATGCTTTGGAAATTTTCAAGATGGTTGCCTCATGAAGATCCATTTTGCTCTATTTTCCTTCCACTGGCCATAAAAATTTCAATCAATGTAGACAAATGCAGTGTAATGAGACAAAGTTGGAATTATAGGGAATGAATTATTATTTTTGTTGATTTTATCGAAGTGTAAACTCAGGCAAATCACTCACAAACCTTTTCATAAAGCCCTTCGGGCTTTATTAGCTCACCTGAGCCGAAGGCTCACAAGGTGAGCTTATAGGATGGCCATGATCCGGCGTCCGTCCGTCGTCCGTCCGTCGTCGTCGTCGTCCACAATTTCAAAGATCTTCTTCTCTGAAACCGCTTGGCCAATCTAGTTGAAATTTTATGTGGAGCCTCCTTGGGTAGTGGCATTTCAAGTTTGATCGCGAAATCCAGGTCACATGACCAAGATGGCCGCCACACCCATATATGGTAAAAACCCTTCAAAAATCTTCTTCTCCAGAACCGGTGGGCCGATTTCCACGAAACTTGGTATGTAGCATCAGGGACTTCAGCCCATCATAGTTTGATAAAATGATGACCCTTGGATGACCTTGACCTATTTTACGGCAAGGTCAAATTTGGAAACATAGGCTTTTACATGGGAAAAAGTGAAAACTATGGATTTTTTGAAAACTATTGCAGCCTGAGGCCTGAAAAGTGGTAGATGCAAACAACTAATGGAGTAGATGACGGTATGTGATTAATTTAGGTCAAGGTCATCTCTTGACCTTGGCCAGTCTGTCGTCCATTCACACTTTTCAAAGATCTTCTCCTCTGAAACTGCTGGGCCAATCAAAGTGAAATTTTATGTGGAGCATCCATGGGTAGGGGAGACGAAAGTTTAATTGCGAAATCCAAGTCACATGACCAAGATGGCTGCCACGCCCATATATGGTAAAAAACACTCAAAAATCTTCTTCTCCAGAACCGGCAGGCCGATTTTCATGAAACTTGTTATGTAGCATTTGGGACTCCAGCCCATCATAGTTTGATAAAATGATGACCCTAGGATGACCTTGACCTAATTTACGGCAAGGTCAATTTTGGAAACATAGGCTTTAACATGGGAAAAAGTGAAAACTATGGATTTTTTGAAAACTATTGCAGCCTGATGCCTGAAAAGTGGTAGATGCAAACAACTAATGGAGTAGATGAAGGTATGTGATTAATGTAGGTCAAGGTCATCTCTTGACCTTGGCCAGTCTGTCGTCCATACACACTTTTCAAAGATCTTCTTCTCTGAAAGTGCTGGGCCAATCAAAGTGAAATTTTATGTGGAGCATCCATGGGTAGGGGAGACAAAAGTTTAATCGCGAAATCCAGGTCACATGACCAAGATGGCTGCCACACCCATATATGGTAAAAACCACTCAAAAATCTTCTACTCCAGAACCGGTTGGCCGATTTCCACGAAACTTGGTATGTAGCATCGGGGACTTCAGCCCATCATAGTTTGATAAAATGATGACCCTTGGATGACCTTGACCTAATTTACGGCAAGGTCAAATTTGGAAACATAGGCTTTTACATGGGAAAAAGTGAAAACTATGGATTTTTTGAAAACTATTGCAGCCTGAGGCCTGAAAAGTGGTAGATGCAAACAACTAATGGAGTAGATGAAGGTATGTGATTAATGTAGGTCAAGGTCATCTCTTGACCTTGGCCAGTCTGTTGTCCATACACACTTTTCAAAGATCTTCTTCTCTGAAACTGCTGGGCCAATCAAAGTGAAATTTTATGTGGAGCATCCATGGGTAGGGGAGACGAAAGTTTGATCGCGAAATCCAGGTCACATTACCAAGATGGCCGCCACGCCCATATATGGTAAAAACCACTCAAAAATTTTCTTCTCCAGAACCGGCAGGCCAATTTTCGCGAAACTTGGTATGTAGCATTTGGGACTCCAGCCCATCCTTTTTTGATCAAATGATGACCATAGGATGACCTTGACCTATTTTACGGCAAGGTCAATTTTGGAAACATAGGCTTTTACATGGGAAAAGGCGGAAACAATGGATATTTTGGAAATTGTTGCAGTCTGAGACCTGGAAGTTGCTAGATGCAGACAACCAATGGAGTCAATGAAGGTAAGTAATTAATGAAGGCCAAGGTCATTTCTTGACCTTGACCCAAAGTCATTTACATATCAAAATTAAAATTGTGGTTTTCTCATAAATCACTGGGTTTGGAAACTATTGCAGCCTGAGACCTGAAACTTTGCAGATGCAGACAACTTATGAATTCAATAAAGGTGTGTGAGTATTCAAGGTCAAGGTCATTTCATGATGACTTAATACTGCAGGATCAGGCTTCAGGTGAGCGTTCTCAGGACCAATGGTCCTCTGGTTAGCTCACCTGAGCCGAAGGCTCACAGGTGAGCTTATAGTATACTCATGCTCCGTCGTACGTCGTCCGTCCGTCGTTCACAATTTCAAAGATCTTCTCTGAAACCGCTTGGCCAATCAAAGTCAAACTTCATGTGGAGCATCCTTAGGAAGGGGAACGAAAGTTTATATAAATGGTCCAGGTCACATGACCAAGATGGCCGCCATGGCTATAAATAGCAAAAACCTTTAAAAATCTTCTTCTCCAGAACCAGTGGGCCGATTTCCATGAAACTTGGTATGTAGCATCGGGGATGTGGGCCCATCATAGTTTATATAAATCATGACCCTAGGATGACCTTGACCTATTTTACGGCAAGGTCAACTTAGGTCGCCAATGCATTTGAATGGGAAAAAATGGTAAAATGCTATTTAATGGGTAAAACTAACTGGGAATAGGCAAATGGACAGAAGATTAATGTAAATGGAAAATTTTAGCCCCTGGGGGGGTGTCTGCCCCTGCCCCAGGGATATATACATGTATATTTCCATAATAATGAAACATCTTCTCCCCTGAAACCGCTTGGCCAATCAAAGCCAAACTTCATATGGAGCATCCTTGGGAAGGGGGAAAGAAAGCTTATATAAATGGTCATGGTCACATGACCAAGATGGCTGCCATGACTATAAATAGAAAAAACCTTTAAAAATCTTCTTCTCCAGAACCAGAAGGCCAATGATTTTGAAACTTTGTGTGAAGCATCAGTGACTGGAGCTCTACAAAGTTTATATAAATCATGACCCTGGGATGACCTTGACCTATTATACGGCAAGGTCAACATAGGTCGCTCATGCATTTGAATGGGGAAAAGTGTTAAAATGTCATTTGTAGGGAAAACCTTGCAGGAAATGGGCAAATGGACTTAATTTTTATGATTCTGAAAAAATTTGGACCCCAGGGGTCTGTCTGCCCCCACCCCGGGGCAATATACATGTATATTACAGTTATATTCAAAGATCTTCTTCTGTGAAATTGCTTGGCCAATCAAAGCCAAACTTTTTGAGGAGTATTGTTAGGAAGTGGGAATGAAAGTATATATAAATGGTCAAGGTCACATGACCAAGATGACTGCCATGGCTATAAATAGCAAAAACCTTTAAAAATCTTTTTCTCCAGAACCATTAGGCCTATGATTTTGAAACTTGGCATGAAGCATCAGGCAATGGAGCTCTACAAAGTTTATATAAATTGTGACCCTTGGGTGACCTTGACCTATTTTACGTCAAGGTCAACTTAGGTCGCCCATGCATTTGAATGGGGAAAATTGTTAAAATGTCATTTGAAGGGCAAAACTTGCAGTAAATTGGAAAATGGACTAAAGTTTTATGTTTTCAAAAAGAAATTGACTCCAGGGGTTGCTCTGACCCGGCCCTGGTGTTATATACATGTATATTATCATTCTAGTCAAACAAGTTTATTGGTATATATCTCGGGTTTCAGGTGAGCGTTTACAGGACCATTGGTCCTCTGGTTTAGTTTGTGAGTGATTCGCCTGAGTTTACACATCGATAAAATCAACAAAAATAAAATTCATTCCTATAATAATGCTGATATGCATGTTACAAGATGATTTTTTTTTTTTTTTTTGCGAAATTTCTTGGCTAGTGCAAACCTTGACTGTGTTACCCTCCTAAAACTGGATGGTAGTGAGTCTTTGCTTATAATATTACTGTGGATATAATCATATAAATTAGTAATCACATAGGCCATGAGAAATAGACAGGCTCCTTGCGCCTCTGGGTAAACTTAAAGCTGACTGACTGACCACCTGTTTATTGCTTTATTGGTTAACCACTTGGAACTTGAAGTATTGGTTAACCGCTTGGAACTTGAAGTTGTGAGTCTGACCATCCATGATACGGTGTTTACTTGGGCAGTTATATTTTAAAGCACATATCACTTCATGACATCATAGTGTTTGGAAAAAGCCATGACTATAGCTGTGAATGGGCCATATAAAGCAACAAATCAGACAAACAAAACCTGAGTTTTTCATATATTGATTTGATTGTAGGTTTAGGTGTATCATGAAGTGGCAACAGCAAAGATACATGTAACTGGTAGAAGGGGAGTAACTTTCGACTGAAGAAGGGAAATAATTTTCAGCAAGAATTGAAAAAGAAGGGAAGTAGCCCTCTGCAGAGAAAGATGCAGTCAGATGACTTGGAAGTTCTTAAAGGGATACCAGGATATGCATCAGTATTGAGAGCAGTACTGAAGAGTCAAATACAACTTCTGGTAGGCATCAGGAAAACAAGTCCGTGAAATGTATACCCCCTTAAACCCCACTTTGATATAGAAAAACTGGGGTTTGCAGGGGTATACCTAATTTTCTTATTTTTGATCCAAAACATACGTTGTGGGCACTCGTTAGAACCGCCTCAGCGAGGCGCTTCTAATGTGTAAGTAAGTAAGCAAAAATTTTAAAAATATCAATTTTTTTTCTAATGAAAATTTTCAGTATTTACAACTAAATAAAAATCTGTATATTACATGGGCATGTTTTCGTAATGGAATAGTTTCAGAAATTCTCTCACGCTCATAAAACTATACTCAAGTATGTTATGAAAATATGGTCATGTAGTATTCGGATTTTATTTTAAAGAGTATAGTTGAACCTCATTATAACGCGCCTCACTGTACTAGTATATAAGTGCAATTTTTATCTCACCAGAGCCGAAGGCTCACAGGTGAGCATATAGTATACCCCTGCTCCGGCGTCCGTCCGGCGTCCATCCGTAGTCGTCCACAAATTCAAAGATCTTCTTCTCTGAAACCGCTTGGCCAATCAAGTTGAAATTTTATGTGGAGCCTCTTTGGGTAGTGGCATTGAAATTTTGTATGCATTATCTTGGTCACATGACCAAGATGGCTGCCACGCCCATATATGGTAAGAACCCTTCAAAAATCTTCTCCAGAACCGGTGGGCCGATTTCCAGGAAACTTTGTATGTAGCATTTGGGACTCCAGCCCATCATAGTTTGATAAAATGATGATCCTAGGATGACCATGACCTATTTTACGGTAAGGTCAATGGTAGAAACATAGGCATAGAAACATGGGAAAAGGCGAAAACAATGGATATTTTGGAAACTAGTGCAGCCTGAGACTTGAAAGTTGCTAGATGCAGACAACTAATGGAGTCAATGAAGGTATGTAATTAATTAAGGTCAAGGTCATTGAAATAACAATATTAAGTCACAATTTCAAAGATCTTCTCTGAAACCGCTTAGCTGATGGATTTGAAATATTATACGGATCCTCATTGGTTAGTGTCATTGAAATTGTGTTCACAACATTTTGGTCACATGACCAAGATGGTTGCCATGATCATATATATATGGTTAAAAACCCTTCAAAAATCTTCTTCTCCAGAACCCGTGGGTACTTGGTTTGTAGTAGCAGGGACTCCAGCCCATCATAGTTTGATCAAATGATGACCCTGGGATGACCTTGACCTATTTAATGGGTCAATTTTGAAAACATAGGCTTTTACATGGGTCAGGGAATAGCCTACAGGGCGACTAGGGAGAAATAGTCTCCCTAATTGAACAAACTTCTCCCTATTTTCAGCTGAGGAAGAAGTGAAAATGTTTATAAAATAAAGGCAAACCTGAAATTCAAGTAAAAACTTCTCCCAAATTTTCTTGGGGAGAGACATAACTTAAATTTCTTGGCTAGTTTGAACCCTGATGGGTAAAGGCGAAAAACAATGGATATTTTGGAAACTGTTGCAACCTGAGACTTGAAAGTTGCTAGATACAGACAACTAATAGAGTCAATGAAGGTATGTAATTAATTAAGGTCATTTCTTGACCCAAGGTCATTGAAATATCAAAATTTAGTCACAATTTCAAAGATTTTCTTCTCTGAAACTGCTTGGCCGATCAGGTTGAAATTTTATGTGGATCCTCCATGGGTAGTGGCATTGAAATTTCATTCGCAATATCTTGGTCAGATGACCAAGATGGCCGACATGCCCATACATGGTAAAAACCCTGCAAAAAATTTCTTTTCCAGAACCAGTGGGCCGATTTCCACAAAACTTGTTATGTAACACTGGGGATGACCTTGACCTATTTTACAGCAAGGTCAATTTTGGAAACATAGGCTTTTACATGGAAAAAAGGTGAAAACAATGGACTTTGAAATTTGCAGCCTGGAATCTGAAACTTGGCAGATGCAGACAACTTATAAAGTCATTTGAGGCGTGTGAGTATTCAAGGTAAAGGTCATTTCTTGATGACAAAATGCTCCAAGATCAGGCTTTAGGTGAGCGTTCTCAGAACCAATGGTCCTCTGGTTTTTAATTTATCTCTGCCATGACATGGCTCCAAAAATGATTATTTTGCTATATATGTCAGACAGTCCATTGTAAACAGCCTCATTATGTCTCCCCCCGACAGGGTCGGGAGACATATTGTTTTTCCCCGTGCATCTGTCCGTCCGTCTGTCTGTCTGTCCATCTGTCCGTCACAAATCGTGTCCGCTCTATAACTTGAAAACCGTTAAAGATTTTTCAATGAAACTTAGTATTCTTTTAAACCACGACGAGACGATGTGTCATGCACAAGAACCATAACTCTAGCTTGAGTATTTTTGGAGTTATTTCCCTTTGATTATTTTCGATACAATTTCGTGTCCGCTGTATAACTTGAAAACCGTTAAAGATTTTTCAATGAAACTTGGTACACTTGTAGACCACGACGAGACGATGTGTCATGCACAAGAACCATAACTCTGGCTTGAGTATTTTTGGAGTTATTTCCCATTGATTATTTTCGATACAATTTCGTGTCCGCTGTATAACTTGAAAACCGTTTAAGATTTTTCAATAAAACTTGGTACACTTATTGAGCATGATCAGACGATGTGTCATGCACAAGAACCATAACTCTGGCTTGAGTATTTTATGAGTTATTTCCCTTTGATTGTTTTCCATACAATTTCGTTTCCACTTTATACCTCGAAAATCGTAAGAGTTATTTCAATGAAACTTGATACACTTATAAAGCACGATGAGATTACGTGTCATGCTAAAGAACCATAACTCTTGCTTGCATATCTTTGGAGTAATTTCCCTTTGATTATTTTCCATACAATTTCGTGTCCACCCTATAACTTGAAAACCGTAAGAGAAATTTCAGAAACTTGGTACACTTATAAAGCACGATGAGACGATGTGTCATGCACAAGAATTATAACTCTTGCTTTCATATCTTTGGAGTTATTTCCCTTTGATTATTTTTCCATACAATTTCATGTCCACTCTATAACTTGAAAACCATAAGAAATATTTCAATGAAACTTGGTACACTTATAAAGCACGATGAGATGATGTGTCATGCTAAAGAACCATAACTCTTGCTTGCATATCTTTGGAGTTATTTCCCTTTGATTATTTTTCATTCAATTTCGTGTCTGCTCTATAACTCAAAAACCATTAGAGATTTTTCAATGAAACATGGTACACTTATAAAGCATGATGCACAAGAATCATTACTCTTGCTTTCATGTCTTTGGAGTTATTTCCCTTTGATTATTTTCCAAACACTTTCGTGCCCCCTCTATAACTTGAAAACCGTAAGAGATATTTCAATGAAACTTGGTACACTTATAAAACAGAATGACAGGATATGTGATGCACAAGAACTATAACTCTTGCTTGCAATTTTTGGGACATGCACATAGAAAGGGGAAAGACATCAGTTTTCACATAGAAAACAAATTCTAGTTATAACTTGGTTTCACTCATAACACAGTCTGTTTCCATGTCGTCCGTCCACAATTTCAAAGAAGAATATTTCTCAAAACTAGTGGGCCGATCTTGATCAAATTAAATGTGAACCATTAGGCTGGGGGATTGATTTCATTAGGTTTTGGAGCAGATTGTATCAAAATTGTGGTTTTTATGGCAATAAACAGCTCCCATAGACTTACAATGGGAAAAACTGAAAAAAATCTTCTTCTCTGAAACCAGAAAGCCCAGAGCTTTGATATTTGGTATTTGGCAATGGCTAATGGTCCTCCATTCATGTCCCAGGGGTCAGATTTGGCTACGCCACGGGGGTCGATAGTCTCCATAGACTTACCATAGGAAAACATTCAAACGTCAATATCTCCAAAGCCATTTGGCGGATCTTGATCAAATTACTTACACAGGTGTGTTTTCCACTGATCCAGGTTGATAAGCTATGTGACCACATAGGGGAAGAGTCACTCCTGCTCACGGCTAGTGTTAGTGACCATACACTATGTCATCTGGGGACCACACGGGGTAAACACTTCCTGGAAGTACCCCACTGAGACCCTTATTAATTATTGTTTTCCTCTGATCCAGGTTGATCAGCTATGTGACCACACAGGTGAAGAATCACTCCTGCTCACGGCTAGTGTTAGTGATGGTACACTGTGTCATCTGGGGTCTAATCGGGGGAAACACTTTCTGGATAGTAGGGAGGAACTGAAGTCAGCCTTTCTAAACCATTGTTTGACAGGTGTGGTAACCATGGAGCCATGACATGAGAAAACCAACATTTGGTTTCCGACCAGGTCCAGCTTAAATCGAGCTGTACCAGCACTGAAAATTTGATAGGAAGCTGGAAATTTTGGATTTAGAAAGTAGAAGAATTGTGCTGTCCATGTAGTGAAAACAAAGGCGCTGATCAGCTTCGCAGTTACTGCGAAGCTGATCTGCACCTTTGTTTTCTTATATAAGCAAAATGTTGGCTTTCTCATGACATGGCTCATTTGAGTATTTGTGCCATTCACGGTTGAATAGCCCAGATTATTTTCGCTAGCCATTTATTTTTGTGATATTTGCAAGAATGATGAAAATTACTCACTGCTCAAAAATGTTAGCTCCAAGAATGGAGTCACACACTGACACATGAGTGTTTAATTGGCATTCATCAGGATAACATGTCCGTATAACGTATACCCCCCCCCCCCCTGAACCTCGGTGGGAGGGGGTTCTAACGTGTATCCACAATCTCTGTTTTTAGCAAAAATAAGAAAAATACCCCGGGATTGCTAATAAATGTGGGGTATAGGGTATACATTACACAGACATATTTTCCTGATGTAAATAATGTTCATTCTGCAGTTTACCAAAGAATTTGAAAGCATTTTAATGGTGAAACAAATTGAATTATGTATTTTCAATGAGTTTGGTTAAGTATTGAAGTAGTAGCTTCACAATTTTATATTTTATATGGATGCAGTATTTTTCACATTCTGGAATAACAAAACATTTGACAATTGATTCTTACTTACAGACTCACAGTTTAGATTGTAACTGCATTATTGTAAATGATGAATATCTAGTCCATTGAGGGTTTATTTTGTTTGTTTGAATTGATTCTTTACATCCCAGTCAGCCAGTTTACAGCAGTGGTCATGTTGTGATGTTGCCTCCATTTTATGGGACAGTAACATCACCAACATCAGGATGTCATGACGCTCAAAATGTGCCTCATGAAGATATCCACCCAATCAAACCATTATGGTTTGGCCAAAAAAAAATTTCTCGTTTCCGGAAACCCTTTTTTGGGACCTACTCTAAATTTTTTGAGACATCTGAGAATTTTTCTTCTATTTTTAGGCTGATTTTTAATGATTTTCATGGTTTTCCTATACAAAAAAATATTTCTAAAAGAAAAAATTTGCCTACCTACCGACCCATAAAAATATTTTGACATTTCCGGAAACAAGACATTTATGTTTTTTGGCCTAAAATTATATGTATGGATGGGTTTATGCATCATCTTAGAGATATATTGTGCACACTGGTCTTTGCATGACAAAGATAATTTGTTATATACCCCAATTTAGCTGTAAAAGTTCAAAGGTAAAAAAATTGGGGTACTGATTGTAATGCTCATTTTGATCGTATACATTACGAAAATTTGTCCATTCAATATACAGAGTTTTTTTTTCAGATGTAAAAATTTAAAATTTCATTCCAAAAATGCACTAATCAGCTTCACGGTTTTTAAATAACAAGTCTGCTTTTGTTTTTATGCCCCCATTCGAAGTTGAGGGGGCATATTGGTTTGTGTCTGTCCGTGCGTGGTGTGAGTCTGTCTGTGATGCGTGAGTAAAGCTTAACACTCGGTCAGGAACCGTTAGAGCTAGGGTCTTGAAATTTGGTATGTAGTTTGTATATGCAAATTAAGAGGATCCATATTTTTTATTTTTCTTTCAGGTAAATTCAAGGGGTTATGGGCCCATTCTGTGAGAGTTATTTCCCTTTTTAATTCTTGATAAAGTGAATAGATAGTGGGTACCTTGTGTGTGCAACTCCTCCTACAGTTTTATTCCGATTCTCTTGAAACTTTATAGATGTTGTGACCATGCTTTGAAGATATGCATGTGGTTTGGATATAATCCTCAGATTAATTTTTGTCACTTTTTCGCAATTTGAACTTAGCCATTTTTCGGGCATTTTCACAATGAAAGTGAATGGGCAGTGGGTACCTTGTGTGCGCAACTCCTCCTACAGTTTCATGCCAATTCATTTAAAACTTTACATGTGTTATGGGCATGGTCTGAAGATATGCATGTGGTTTGGATATAATTCTTGGATTATTTTTTGTCATTTTTTTTCACAATTTGAACTTTGTCATTTTTTCGGGCATTTTAGTGAATGGATAGATGGTACCTTGAGTGCGCAACTCCTCCTACAATTTAATACCTTTATTTTGAAACTTTGCAGACATTGTGACCATGCTTTAAAGATATGCATGTGGTTGGGATATACTCCTCAGATTAATTTTTGTCACATTTTTTACAATTTGAACTTAGTCATTTTTTGGACATTTTTATGCCCCCAACTTCAAAGAAGTTGAGGGGGCATATTGGTTTGGGTCTGTCCGTGCAGTGAGTGAGTGCGTGCAGTCAGTCTGTGATGCGTGAGCATGCCTGAGCACTCGGTCAGGAACCGTTAGAGCTAGGATCTTGAAATTTGGTATGTAGTTTGTATATGAAAATTAAAAGGACCTGTATTTTTTCTTTCAGGTAAATTCAAGGGGCTAGGGGCCAATTCTGTGAGAGTTATTTCCCTTTCTGATTCTTGATAAAGTGAATAGATAGTGGATACCTTGTGTGCGCAACTCCTCCTACAGTTTTATTCCGATTCTCTTGAAACTTTACAGATGTTGTGACCATGCTTTGAAGATATGCATGTGGTGTGGATATAATCCTCAGATTAATTTTTGTCACTTTTTTCGCAATTTAAACTTAGCCATTTTTCGGGCATTTTGACAATGAAAGTGAATGGGCAGTGGGTACCTTGTGTGCGCAATTCCTCCTACAGTTTCATGCCAATTCATTTAAAACTTTACATGTATTATGGGCATGGTCTGAAGATATGCATGTGGTTTGGATATAATCCTTGGATTATTTTTTGTCATTTTTTCATAGTTTGAACATAGTCATTTTTTCGGGCATTTTAGTGGATGGATAGAGGGTAACTTGTGTGCGCAACTCCTCCTACAATTTAATACCGATACTTTTGAAACTTTGCAGACATTGTGACCATGCTTTGAAGATATGCATATGGTTGGGATATACTCCTCAGATTAATTTTTGTCACTTTTTCACAATTTGAACTTAGTCATTTTTTGGACATTTTTACATCTTGAAAGTGGCTTACCAGTTGGGGGCATAGTGTTTCATAAACACATTTTCTAGTTACATCTTGAAAGTGACTTACCAGTTGGGGGCATAGTGTTTCATAAACACATTTTCTAGTTTTAAAATGTAAATAGTCTATCTGATTTTTTCATGATGCTGTGTATTTGATCAATTGCAGATCCACAACAGAGAAGAACATCAAGAAGGTCACAACTACTGAGTGGTAAAACAAAACTGACAACAGTTACTTCCCCTGCATATTCTGACAAATTATTCAGTTCTAGAGTCATACTAGACCCTCTATCAAGTCTAACTGATGCGGGAAATAAAGCTAATAAAGCTGTTCTTAATCTGAATATTCCTGGTGACGGTCAAGAGACCATTCAAGTGAGTTTGAATGATAGCATTGATGATGATGGTGATGATGGCAATGCTACAGATGATTACATAGTTTCAAGTGAACATGTTGAGGAGACTAGTCAGACTAAGACGAAGCGGACAAAACGAAAACGACGGAAAGGAGGAAGGAAACATACTTTAGCGAAGAAAGGAAAAGGTATTGGGGGTGAAGTAACAGTGGCTGGGGATGAGAACATTGTAACAGGAAGTTATGAAAATGGAGATGAGGATATCAAAATAACAGGATTTGAGATGGGAGGTAACTCTAAAGTGGTTCCTAGACTGGGTTACAGTTCTGTGAATGAGACAGAAGAAAACAGTAACCAGTCTGATATTAACAGTGAGTATTAGACTATGTTTTCACTTCATGGATAGTACGTGTATAGTCCCCATTCTACTTAAATCTGAATATTTAAATTTCTGTCTTCTCACACCTTATTAGCAACAATCGCGAACAATCATTTTGATAAACAAAAAGAGTTCTAGATTGCCATTAAAAGGTGTTTGGGATTGCCAAAATGACTATGTATAACGTAAATTGAACTTTCTAGACTGGCAACAGGTGCTTTTTGGCAATCTAAAATGCCTTTTTGGTTTATACCCTGTAAGTGATGGCTCAGTCCTAACATGACTGAAAAAATGTTGACTAAGATGTTTAACCTCATAACGAACTAGCAATTTTGTATTTCAGGTGTCCTTGAAGAGACAGATGAGGGTTTTAAACTGAAATTGACACGAGTGAAACAGTCAAAACACGACAGTGAGGTACAGGTAGCTAAACATCCTACACAACCCAGCCACACCAGGCCCCTGGATGTGAAAACATTAACTGCACCTGCGCAGTTTGATCAGAATGAAGATGATGACGAAGACCCGGACGAGCCCCCAATTCTGAAACCAACAACAACACCGAAATTCAGTAACGAAGCATATGAAAAGAATTTCAAGAGTTTTATACAGGAAAAAGATCCCAGTTGTGTAATGACAACCAACGAGTCGGCAAACGTGTCTGAGGCTTCTAATGATTCACAGGAAATGGCGGTGGATCGTGGGTATTGTGTGAGAAACACATTTCAGTGCATGATTTGTAAAAAGACGTATTCCACTCCTGGATCTTTAAGAAGGCATGAATATATTCATATTGATGGGGGACCTTTCTACTGTAATAAATGTAAGAGGTCCTTTGTGAATAAGAAGGGTTTGGATACTCATTATCTGTTTACTGATCACGATAAAACATGATATCTAAGTTATTCTTATATTAGCCGCTATGCGAAGAAAATTGTAAATATTGCAATTTGATATTTTTCTTATTTTTGCTCAAGACATAGATTGTGGGTACCCGTTTAAACGGCCACGCCGAGGCGGTTCTAACCTATAACCACAATCAATGTTTTGAGCAAAAATAAGAAAAATATCTAAAATTTTCTATTGAAAAAATCTCTGTATATTGCATGGGCATGTTTTTGTAATGACTGCTTTGGTACCCAGGACGGAAGTGGTTGCTCTGTCCAGACATGATTGAAAAAATGTTGACTGGAACATTCTTATGGTACTTAGGCTACATTGCTTGGTGCATAGCATTATCAAGTAAGCATTGGTACATGCCTGTCATGGTGGTGACTAATGTTCCTTCTGACTCAATAAAAAGGCAAACTAGCAGTGAATATATATGTATATATACTTTATTAGCGCTTGTAGTATGACTTCCTGTTTTTCCTTTGAAGTTTTTGTAACATTAAATCCAATACAAGTCAATATCAAAAGAGGCGGGACCACATATCAATACTATTAAAGCAAAGAGGCGGGACCACATATTAATACTAAGCAAAGAGGCGGTATGAAAACCGTACAATAACTTCCTGATATTGGAAGTTACAGTATGGATCAGCCAATTTGTGTTGTCATACTACAAGTTAGTTAAAGACCTCGTAGAAAAAATAAGTAAAAACAGCTCGTCTTCGACTCGCTTTATTTTACTTATTTTTTTCTACTTTAACTCTAACTTGTAAGCGCACAGGCAGTTCGTTTTGAAGTAAGCATAAACCATATTAATTTAACGCACTAAATAAAGCAAGTTGAAGACAAGCTGTTTTTAGCTCGCCTGTACGAAAGTACAGGAAGAGCTATTGCAGTCACCCCAGCGTCGGCGTCGGCGTTAGCGTCGGCGTTAGCGTCGGCGTCGGCGTTGCTCAAAATGTTAAAGTTTTTGGTTAAAGTTTTTATGAGTCTATATCTCTTGAAGTTGTGGATGGATCAAGTTGATACTTTGCATGCTGGTAGATATTGGTCTGAAGTTTTATGCTGTACCATCATGACCCACCTGGGTGACCTTGATGTCAAGGTCACGGACTTAGAAATTTTGTGTTAAAGTTTTTGGTTAAAGTTTTTATAAGTTTATATCTCTTGAAGTTGTTGATGGATCAAGTTGATACTTTGTATGTTGGTAGATATTGGTCTGAAGTTTTATGCTGTACCATCATGACCCACCTGGGTGACCCTGAGGTCAAGGTCACGGACTTAGAAATTTTGTGTTAAAGTTTTTTGGTTAAGGTTTTTATAAGTCTATATCTCTTAAAGTTGTTGATGGATCAAGTTAATACTTGGCATCTTGGTAGATATTGGTCTAAAGTGTTATGCTGTACCATCATGACCCACCTGGGTGACCTTGAGGTCACGGTTACGGTCTTAGAAATTTTGTGTTAGAGTTTTTGGTTAAAGTTTTTATAAGTCTATATCTCTTGGATATGTAGATGGATCAAGTTGATGCTTTGCATGTTGGTAGATATTGGTCTGAAGTTTTATGCTATACCATCATGACCCACCTGGGTAACCTTGAATTCAAGGTCACAGACTTTGAAATTTTATTTTAAAGCTTTTGCTTAAAGTGTTTTGAACTGTATATTGCTGGAGCAGATGGAATCTAGTCGATACTTTGCTGTTAGATATTATTCTTTTATTATGCTGTAGCATCTTGACTCACCTGTGGTCAAGGTCACAGACTTAGATTTTATATATCTTATAACATATAAGTCTATATCAAATATGTAGATGGATCAAGTTGAACTTAGCATGTTGGTAGATATTGGTCTGAAGTATCACGACCCACCTGAGTGACATTGAGGTCAATGTCTTTGGTCATAGATTTAATAGATTTAGTGGCAAAGCACAAGGCAGGCGAGCTACGCTGTCCTGCGACAGCTCTTATTACTTATTTTTTTTTTTATGAGGTCTTTAACTGACTTGCAGTATGACAAAACACGGGTTTCAGGGAGCACGGTGACGTAGTGGTAGAGCGTCAGACTGAATCGAGAGGTCCTGGGTTCGATCCCCACAGGCGTCACTGCGTTGTGTCCTTGAGCAAGACACATTCACTCCCTACAGTACTGGTTAAACCCAGGAAGAGTTGGCTCCGTCCCAACATGACTGGAAAATTGTTGACTGGGACCTTAAGCCTCGACACAAACAAACAAACAAACAGTACGGGTTTCCTGAGTAATAATATGTAGATCCGCCTCCATTGATATTCACTTCTATTTGATTTAATATTTCAAAAACTTCAAAGGAAAAACACAGTCATACTACAATACTCTAAAAGATAAAGCGAGTTGAAGACAAGCTGTTTTTACTTAATATTTTCTACGAGGTCTTTAACTGACTTGTAGTATGACAAAACACCAATTGACAGGTCCGTACTGTAACTTCCAATATGAAGAAGTTACAGTTCGGGTTTCATTCCTAGTAATATGGAGACCCGCCTCCATTGATATTCACTTCTATTTGATTTAATATAACTAAAACTTCAAAAGAAAAACACTAAGTCATACTACAATGGTTATTACTGTTACTCTAAAAAGGAACACATTATTATGTTCCTATGAGATACAAATCTTTTAGAGTAACAGTAATAACGTGATCAATGTCATTGATACAATAAACAAAACTTAGTGATTTATGTTTACAATTTTCCTGGGATAGAAATATGATCTTTTCACAGATAAGAAATGTTAACATATATCTGCATAAAGATGCAAACAAAAATTCATTCTGGTCTGTAATAGCCAATTAATTGACATATTTATTAGTCTGGGTTAATCATTAATGATTTCCCATACACATCAATGTTAAACTTTAAATTTTATGTACCAACTGCTCAAGCTGGAAACCAGTAAAAACTAATACTGAGTACCAGCTACTTTTTGTGGGATTGACACTGATTATGTGTCTTCATACAAAATTTTAGGCATCTTTTTAATGGATATAGCTTTATCATTTAGTCAGATTTTAATCAAAATTATTAAGATATAATTGTATCTGAGCATTCACATGAGGAAGCCAACAATCTTGGTTTCCGACCAGGCCCCGAGGTTATAAAACTTTTTTCATGCTCAACTCAGCTGAGACTAAAATTTATCCTGCTCATAAATGTTAAAATGCCAACAATTGTTGGCATTTTAACATTAATGAGCAGGATAAATTACTAGTTTTTGAGTTTTGAACCTGAATTTTCCATTAATTTGGACTATTTCAGCATTTATGAGCAGTTGTAATTTCATGCTCAGCTGAGCTGAGCTTGAAAAATGTTTTATAACCTCGGGGCCAGGTCAGACACACACTGGCCTGTAGAAGCCTCCATGGTGCAGTGGTTATGTCACTCGCCTTGTAAACCAGGGGTCGCAGGTTCGATCTCGGGCTTCTCCAGTCTGTCGGATGGGACTATAAACCGAGGTCCCGTCTCCATATGACCCTAGCTGTTGATGGGACGTTAAACCCCAATCAACCAACCAATCAACCAACACACTGGCCTGTACAGGCACAGAAGCAGCTTGAAATCTGGGATTATGAAGAAGAGGGATTGTACTGTCTGAGAAGCGAAAACAAAGATGCTGATCAGCTTTGCAGTTACTGCACAGCTGATCTGCGCCTTTGTTTTCCCCTATGGATGTTGTCGGTTTCCTAATGTGGTGGCTCATTCTGTTTTTGTTCTATGAATGTGCTTCTGTTATTTATATTGGAAATGACATGATCTTTCAAAATAAACGTGATATATTATCGGTTGCATTGTTCACATAGATTTTAGCTCACCCTAGCTGAAGACTCATTGATGACCTTATAGGATAGGCAGCATCCAGCATCCGTTGAGCCGCGACGCGAGAAAACCGGTCTTCGGGGTTTCCGACCAGGTCCGACACAAACCGACCTGTACAGTCACAGAAGCGGGCTAGAAGCTTGAAATTTCGGATTTAAGTAGAAGAGGAATTGTACTATCCGAGTAGCGAAAACAAAGGCGCTGATCAGCTTCGTGGTTACCGCGAAGCTGATCTGCGCCTTTGTTTTCGCCTAGGCAAAAATCCGGTTTTCTCACGATGCGGCTCCGTGCATCATCGTCATCCGTCGTCTACCAGATCTTCTTCGCTAAAACCCCTTGGCCAATTAAATTCAATTATATATGAAACATCTATAGGAACGGGAAACCAATGTTTTTATAAATAATTCAGATCACATGACAAAGATGGCCGCCATGACCATATATGTAAAAAAAAAAAACCTTCAGAAATCTCCCGAACCGGTAAACTGATTTTAACAAAACTTGGCATAAAGCATAAAGATCTTAAGTACTAGAATGTGTTTATAAATCATAACCCTGTGATGACCTTGACCTATTGGAATAAAGTTTTTTGTATCTTGTCTCGTATGCATGCAGTAACAAGTTTCAGCTTTTAGAAAAAAAGCTTGCTCTTTCTCAGCCCATTTTTTGTACATGTTTATTCTCGAAGCAAATGCTGCAACAACCAAGAGATTTAAGCTCACCTAAGCCTTCGCCTGAGCCAAAGGCTCAAAGTGAGCTTATAGTATAGGCATGATCCTGCGTCCGTCCATCATCCACAGGTTCAAAGATCTCTGGAACCTGTTGGCCCACCATGTTGAAATTTTATGTGTAACGTCCTGGGCATCTGCATTGAAAATTTGTTTGCGATATCATGGTCACATGAACAAGATGGCCACCAAAATCCCTTCAAAAATTCGGTGGGTCAATTTCCACAAAACTTGGTATGTAGCATCTGGGACTCCATCCCATCATAGTTTGCTCAAATATGGACTCTTGGATGACCTTGACCTACTTTATTGGAAACTATTGCAGCCTGAGACTGGAAAGTAACTAGATGCAGGTAACTAATGGAGTCAATGGAGGTATGTAATTAATGAAGGTCAAGGTAACTTATTGACCTTGACCGAAGGTCATTTAAATAAGGTTACGGTTTTCTCGGAAATCACTGGGCCTATGAAAGTGAAATTTTATATGGAACCATTATCTTCGGAGGAACAAAATTTTGTGCACAAAATCTAGAATGAATGCTCAACATGGCCGCCATGCCCACAAATGCTCAAAAATCTTCTTCAGAACTGGTGGGCCCAATTTTTCTGAAATTTGGTATGTAGTTTCTAGGACTTCAGTACGTATTAGTTTGTTCAAATGATGGCCTTAGGATGACCGTTACCAATTTTAGGGCAAAGTCAGTTTTGGAAACAGTCTTGTACATTGGGAAAATTTCAAACAATGAATGTTTTGGAAACTTTTGCAGCCAGAGACCTGAAAGTTGGCAGAAGCAGGCAACTTATATGAAGGTATGTGATTAATTAAGGTCAAGGTCATTTCTTGACCTGAGCCAAAGGTCAACGGAATATCGAAATTAAAGACTTGTTTTTCTCAGTAACCTCAGTTTAGATCAGACTATGAATTCGAAATTTTGTTTGAAGCCTTCATGCATAGGGAGGATGAAATCGTGAAACCGAGGTTGCATACTCAACATGCCCACAAAGCGTTAGCTCGGTGACAAAACCTCGTAAGTACACAGTTTTACAAAAACTGGGGTTTAACACTGCGCAAATAACGACAATAAAATGTAACCGGTGACAAAACTTTGTACGCTTTAGCCAATGAAAAGTTAGCTTTTGAGGAGATTCTTAAATATCGAACCTCCACTGGCCAAAATTATCAAGTCTGAAACCTCGTATGACAGAATTTTGTTTGTCGAAAAAAAATGCATAAACAGATTTAAGCCTTTGAATATGTTACTACAATAGGTGAAATTCTGAAATTACATGCAAGGCAACTAAGACTGGGTTTTCTTCGGCGCAATTTGGCACTGGCACCTAGGCATACTAAGGAAGTTGCATACAAAACATTGGTTCGGCCTCAACTTGAGTATGCAGCTCCTATTTGGCATCCCTATCATAAAACTCAGATTGAGAAGGTGGAGAAGGTGCAGAGGACTGCTGCCCGGTGGACCTGCAGGCGATGGAGGAACACCAGTAGCGTCGGTGAAATGCTAGACGAACTTGAGTGGCCATCCCTGGAGTCTCGCAGGGAGCGGTCCTCCTTAACCTTCTTCTACAAGATACACTCCGGTACAGTGTCTCTTGATAAAGACAAATACCTGACCCCGGCATCCAATCTAAGGCATACTCGGGCATCACATGAATCACAATACACAAGACCATTTGCCTATAGTGATGCCCTGAAAAATTCCTTTTTCCCCAGAACTATTCCGGTTTGGAATAGTCTCCCTTCTTCAGTGGTCCTAAGAGATCTAAGACCATTGAGGAATTTAAGGCTTCTATTTAAATCATTAGCCCAGAGGCATGCGTTTTAGTATGCCTCTCATCTATATCTTGTAAATAGTTTTAATGGTCCACCCCAAATGTTTTCTTTTCCCTTGACTAAATTCTAAATTTAGCCACCCACCCCACACCTGAGGTGATGATCAGAAATTGACCGACTCAGTATCAGAAGATAGATAGATAGATAGGTGTAGGGACACATGCTTAGATCCGTCATACAAACTTATTTCTGGCCACTACCTAGCGGGCACAGTCATGACGTCATATCTGACGTCGCATCGGCGTCGATCTGACGTCCTGTGCCTGCTGGGTAATTGTTTCACATTTTATATACGCTGATAGTCGAGTATCTGTGCACGTGTGACCTGACCTGACCTCAGCTGACCTTCACGACTGATAGTGTATTTACGAGAATTCTATCATTAGTCAAAATTACTCGGCGAGCCTCGTGATGCCAAACTGTGACCCTCAGGACAGATTTGTCTATCCATCCCTGACACTCATGTAAGATTCTTATAATATGTTGGTATTTTAAATTTGATTGCAGCGATTCTTGGTCACTCTATTCTGTTTACTTGAAAGTTACGATTACACCCTATTTGATAGGCACAAGTTTTGGGTTTGGGTTATGATTGTTATAACGTCAAAGTCAACAATTGAGCCGCCTCGTGGGAAAACCAACAATGTGGTTTCCGAACAGGTCCGACACAAACCGGCCTGTACAAGCACAGAAAAGAGCTAGAGGCTTGAAATTTCGGTTTTAAGTAGAAGAGGAATTGTACTATCCGAGTAGCGAAAACAAAGGCGATGATCAGCTTCGCAGCTACTGCGAAAGTGATCTGCGCCTTTGTTTTAGCCTATGCAGATTGTTGGTTTTCCCATGTGGTGGTTCAATTTTGACTAATGATAGAAAGGAGCCACCACTTCCTGTGAATGCTTTTTTTTTTTTTTTTTTTTTTTTTTTTTTTTAATATTCAGTTTTACGTCCCTTTCAAGATTATTTCAGCTCATATGAGACGGCCCAATCAGTAGGTGGGCGAAAACGAGAGAACCCCGAGAAAAAACACCTGGCACACCCGCAAGCAGAACTTGGCTTGTCTCACATGTGGCCAGAGCGGGGCTCGAACCCACTGTGAATGCTTCCACTGTATTAATGACATCACAATGACGCAGACAAAACGATAATCAAGAACTGGTTATGTATCAGGACAACATTTCCATCTAATACATACCCCCTTATACCCCACTTTTATACTCGGGTATGCAGGGGTATACCTTTTTTTCTTATTTTTGCCCGAAACATAGATGGTGGTTATCGTTAGAACGAGAACGAGAACCCACAATCTGTATTTTGGATCATAAATAAGAAAAGAAATCGTTGAGGCGGTTTTAACGAGTACCCACAATCAAAAATAGGTATACCCCTGCAAACCCTAGTTTTTTTCCATATAAAATGAGGGTTTAAGGAAGTATACATTTCATGGACATGTTTTCCTGGTGATAACATATTTTGGTTAGGTTTAGGTAACTGAGTGGTCGCCTATTGGGAAATAGCAGCTCACTCGGCTTACAATGTGTTTCTTAGTAAAAGTATCTAATTGTCAATTTAGTTTTTTCCCACCTATGGTTTCTGGAGTGGGAATTTCTTTCTGATTGCACCTTTTCCTGATCATTGCCTACTTGTATCTCATTTCCAGTCACAATTCCATATAGCATATTTAAGTACAGGTCCCACTGAATCGTAAGCAATCATATGATTGTGTTTAAAATCATAAGTATAAGTTGATAAAGACAGCGTTTGCAAGATTAGTAAAAATGTTTTATCATATGACGTCGCTGTTTTCCAGTGGATAACGGCATGTAATAAAACTATAATGACCACACGTGTCGTGTATTAACACTTTTGCGGGAATACGTAACGTCATTGACGACGTCCGTAACAGCAATGTTAACTTTCGTTGGAAATATTTCCACTTTAAATGCGATAAAATCGTATTTATTAAGTCATATGATAAAACGAATCTTACACTCGTGGTCATTTCATATGAACTTTATTAAACTCGCTGAGGGTTCGTTTAATAAATTCCATATAAACTGACCACTACTGTAAGATCCTCTATTTACAATGAGTTTTTTGCTTTCGTGATTTGGGTAATCGGACTATAATTTGCACATCAGGTTCAAAGAAATTTACCCCAAATTTATATTATGGCAACTGCAATCTTCTAGCGAACTTTAGTGCAGTGGGACCGGGTCTTTAATGACAAAGCCGATGGCACAAACGATAAGGGATACCTGAACGAAGCCAGTTATCATGGTTATAGAGAGGAACAGTCTATATATGAGCCGCCTCTTGGGAAAACCAACAATTTATATAGGCGAAAACAAAGACACAGATCAGCTTCGCAGTAACTGCGAAGCTGATCAGCGCCTTTGTTTTCGCTACTCGGATAGTACAATTCCTCTTCTACTTGTATGCAAAGTTTCAAGCTCCTAGCTTTATTCTGTGACGGTACAGCCTGATTTATGTCGGACCTGTTCGGAAACCTTATTGATGGTTTTCCCACAAGGCGGCTCATATATGCAAAGGAGAGTACCATAAACTGTCGATACTTTGCTTCACCCATATTTGACGAATGGGTTCTCCCATAATTATCAATTGGTTGAGTCCACTTTCATTTTAAGGGGTGTCAGGAGTTATTTTTTTTATTTTATTTTTAGATGAAATTCCTCTTAGCAAACAGAATAGCCCCAGATGTGACGCCGCATCTGGGGCTATTCTGTTTGCCTCTGTCCCATAAAAGGGACGTCAGGCTTAAATGAGTTAAGCGTTTGTTAATGGTAGCAGATTTCGTAAAACGTCTGTATTATCAAGATGTACAGTACAACACTTAGCTTTGGTACACAATCGCTTACATTCGGTTTGGGATTGTAGATCGCTTCTAATATGAAACTCAACCAACCCCGTCAGCAGAGATCGGAAAAATCGGTAAATGCTTTTGACACCCCAGTGGGTACATGACGGCACAATGGCGTCATATCAACGTCGATGCGACGTCGTTGACGCCACATCAACGTCGATCTGACGTCATGGCGTCGCATCGACGTCGATCTGACATCATTCTGACATCATGTGCCTGCTTGGCGTCCTTAAATAAACTCTTCCTATAAAACAACAACAATAAAAACACAATGTTATGCTGCTCACCCATATACCGAATATCCCTTGCGAATGCTAAAATTTCAAATTCGCGCTGAAATTACCGAATATGATGCGAATGGGCGGGCGGGGCTTGTACAAAACGACGTCTTTGCGAAAGCGTTAAGAATGTTTGCGGATCCTTACAAATGTCTTAAGAATGTTGCGATTGATTGCCATCTACACTACCGAATTCTTGCAAAT
This sequence comes from Rugalucina vietnamica, assembly GCA_964017185.1. NCBI lineage: Eukaryota > Metazoa > Mollusca > Bivalvia > Lucinida > Lucinidae > Rugalucina > Rugalucina vietnamica. The sequence continues at coordinate 9,469,797 of OZ024885.1, forward strand.
CCCTTACGAATGTTCCGAACGCTTACAAATGACGTTACAAATAATACGAACGCCTTGCAAATACCTTACAAATGAAGCGAATGTGTAGCGAATGCTCGCCGAATTATTTTCATTTTTTTACTCATTCGCAAACATTGTAGCCAAAAATATCAATGTAATATGAAATCACCTACAATGCCAAGGGGCATGAAAAAAATATGTCATTACTGATCCAAGTCTTCTTTTGAAACACACACCACTTTCTTGTTTCTCTCAAATTGCGATGTACACCATAAAAAGACAATTTTACTGGGCAAACAAAAGTTTCACGGGACTTTAGTTTGTCTATCATGCATTGATGGATAGCTTAAGGCTAACCACCATAAATTATGGCCTTTACTTGAAGGATAGGGCCAGAATAAATAAATTATGCTAAAAGCTGAGTCTTGAATGTGAATATGTTGCGATTCACTAGCGATTCCAAACGGACATCAAAACTCAATAGAATTTAATGCTACCGAATCCTTGCAAATGGCTTGCGAGTGTTACAAAGGTCTTGCAATCAATCCGAATTGTTTACGAATTCTTTACGAATATGTTAAGAATATGATTTCCTTGCGAATTTTATACTGCTCTCCCATATACCGAATTTCTCTTGCGAATGCCCTTCCGAATGCAATTTTGAGCAAATTCGCATTAATCGCTAGGAATTCGGAAGCATTCGGTAGCATTTGTAAGCATTCGGAAGCATTCGGTGAAAATTTCGAGTCGTTGCAAAAATTAGGAACATGCTCCTAAAATTCGCAAGGAAATCATATTCTTAACATATTCGTAAAGAATTCGTAATCAATTCGGATTGATTGCAAGACATCTGTAACACTCGCAAGTCATTTGCAATGATTCGGTAGCATTAAATTCTATTGAGTTTTGATGTTCGTAAAGAATCGCTAGTGAATCGCAACATTTTCCCATTCAAGACTCAGTTTTTAGCATAGTTTATTTATTCTGGCCCTATCCTTCAAGTAAATGCCATTATTTATGGTGTTTAGCTTTCAGCTATCCATCAGTGTATGACAGACAAACGAAAACCCATGAATTCTTTTGTTTGCCCAGTAAAATTGTCTTTTTATGCCACCAACTTTTTCAATTATGCCCCCAACTTTGAAAAAGTTGGTAGGGCATATTGCTTTGGGCTTGTCCGTGTGTCCGTGTTTCCGTGTGTCCGTACCACTTTTTCTTAACTTTTAAACGGTGGATGCTAGTGTCTTGAAATTTCATATATGGATTTCTCATGAAAAAAAAGATGACCCGTATTTTTTTTCTTTTCTGAGTTATGCCCCCTTTCTGAATTAACTCCCTTTGAAAAAAAATCTTGAAAATCTTGTGTGCAAGATTTCTCAAGAAGTATTTGAGCTAGTGCTTTCATATTTGGTATGCTGATTGGGGTCAAGGAGTAGATCACCTGATTAACTTTTGAGAACTTTTTGTCAAATTTTGACAAAATTACGGAATTTTGAAAATTTATCAATTTTACCACTTTCGGATTTAAGTGTGCATCTGTTATCACTGTTAGTCCTCAAGTTTGCTATTTGTGCCCAGGTCAACTCTGTTTGCTTACATGATTTTCAAAAATAATGAAAAAACTGTGCCAGGTTAGTGGCAAGCATACAGTTGGGGGCATAGTGTTTTACAAACACTTATTTCTAGTTTTTTATTGTGTAAATCGCAATTTGAGAGAAAAAACAAAGTGGTGTGTGTTTCACGAGAAGACTTGGATCAATAATGACATATATTTTTCCATGCCCCTTGGCATTGTGGGTGATTTCGTTTTACAATTGATATTATTGGCTACAATGTTTGCGAATGAGTAAAAAATGAAAAGAATTCGGCAAGCATTCGCTACACATTCGCTTCATTTGTAAGGTGTTTGCAAGACGTTCGTATTGTTTGTAACGGCATTTGTAAGCATTCAGAACATTCGTAGGTGGTGTCATACCTAGCCGATTTTGACACACGATGGCCACACGAATATGAAATTTTCAATTTCGCGCGATTTTCATCACGAATTTGGTAAAAAGCCAATGTTGAGCCGAAGCATGTACGAAGCCTACCGATGGGCACACGATGGACACACGATGGACACACGATTATACCCGATGCAGTCACGAACGATACACGACGTGGTAGTTTTGCATACGATGTTGATGCGAGTGGTATGCGAAGGCTTGACGATGTCGTAAAGCCATCGTGAAACCATCGTGAGGTGTAAAATGTATTCCCGAAAGTGTCCCGAAGGCATAACGACACTTCCCAATGTTATGTAAAAATCAATTAATGAGACTAAAAAGTGATGTTGATGAATACTGTAATTTGCTTTTTTTTTTCGTTTGCTTTCATCTAAAACGCTGTACAGAGAATATTAAATATCATAAAACAGGCAGAGGTTTTTAAACATATCCTTATTATTTTAATGATTAAATGCTTAACCATTTTTTCTTCCCTTCGAAAAATAAATGTTGAACCCTAAGAAAAGTGAATACTGTGGCAGACATCAGATGTAATTTATTTAATATATAACTACATCACAAAAACATGATATTTAACAGCAAATTCCCCAATTTTTAGTTGCATTTTGCCGTTCTTGACCGTGTTGAAACACATGTTTCGTAGGAGGGAACAAATAACCCCCAAAAACATCAAGTAATCTTGCAATCTGTTTTGGTGCTGTCTAACAATGATAAGTAAGTGACAAAATAGCATTCTTAGATTTTTGATACCGTTCTATTCTACAAAATAATTATCGACCGATCCGAGTAGTGTATGTTTTGATTACATACATTTTGCACCTCACACGCAAAACCGGAAGGACGTGAATCGGATATCTATTCTTAAACGGCGGTTACGCATTTAACTCAGTTTCTTTCTTTACAAAAATAAAATTGGAAATGCCACCGAAACCAGGAAGAGTGGGTGGGAAGAAGATTGCGCCTGTCAGCTCCACCCAAGCTGTGTCTGGTGTGGGTTCGAGCCCCGCACTGGCCACATGTGAGACAAGCCAAGTTCTGCTTGCGGGTGTGCCAGGTGGTTTTTCTCGGGGTTCTCCCGTTTTCGCCCACCTACTGATTGGCCCGTCTCATATGAGCTGAAATAATCTTGAAAGGGACGTAAAACTGAATTAAAAAAAAAAAAATGCTATTGAGTTTATAGTAGATGTAGATAGTTTGTCGAAAACTGCAGTCGGTAATGCTCTACTAGAAAGATAACAGAGTAACAGAGTGCTGCTTGAAAGACAACATGATAATAAACAAACAAAATACCTGTAAGAGATGGTGTTGCTCCTGGAAGATGATATTATCATGTTTCAGTTGCGTGTAAAGAAGCAGTGCTGCAGTCTTCTTCTTCCTGTTTGTCTTGTCTTCGAAATACACCATGATTTTTGTCAGAATAGAATCAACAGTACTGAACTTAAGATTTTCTGAGAAAAAGGCCGCGTGTGTATGGATACTTATTTTTGTATGTCAACGTTACCTTGGGATATATTGGAAACGCAGAAAATGCAGTTTAAGTTAATATCGTGTTTCCATCGGGATGCCATCGTGTTATAATTTTGTTAGGTACGATGCTTATACGATGGCGTTGCGAGGGCTATGCGATGTCGTGTTGCCTTCGTAACACAATCGGGCAGCATCGCGTCTCCATCGTATTGCCTTCGTGTAGCAAAACTTAGCCGATGGTGCCGATGACCACAAGACAGAAGTACGATGTAGTCCCGATGTAATATGATGACCTCACGATGGCTTTGCGAAGGCCACGATGCACTCGCGAATTCAACAAGAAATTGAACCATCGTGTGTCCTTCCTGTATTTTTTTGGCATGTCAAAGATTTTGGTGCCGCTCGCGATGGTGATGCCGATGGCTTAAAAAGTCTCCCGATGGACATACGATGGGTAACGATGCACTCACGAATGGCCCGATGTCTTCACGATCCCCGCCGAAATTGAAACTTTTCATAATCGTGTGTCCATCGCGTGTTAAAATCGGCTAGGTACGTATGACGCCTACATTAGGCATTTTCAAGAATTCGGTAGTGTGGATGGCAATCAATCGTAACATTCTTAAGACATTTGGAAGGATCTGCAAGCATTCTTAACGCTTTCGCAAAGACATCGTTTTGTATAAGTCCCGCCCCGTCCATTCGCATCATATTCGGTAATTTCAGTGCGAATTTCAAATTTTAGCATTCGCAAGGGATATTCGGTATATGGGAGAGCAGCATTAGGAGCATGTTCCTAATTTTCGCAACGGCTCGAAATTTTCACCGAAGGCTTCCGAATGCTTACAAATGCTACCGAATGCTTCCGAATTTCTAACGATTAATGCGAATTTGCTCAAAATTGCATTCGGAAGGGCATTCGCAAGGGAAATTCGGTATATGGGAGAGCAGTATTAGAAGACCAGCGGATGTTTCATCGTTCATCGTGCCACGATTGCATGTAAACTTTATGACTTTTCACAGACAAACCGGCCACTGTTGGAACAGGAACCATCATATAAGCCGGTGTATTCACTGATCGAGTAGAAAATATATACGCAGTGTTGGTTTCCACTCGCATTATTTGGTTCCCCTGGTGCCCAGTATTTGTTGGGTACTGGTTCCCCGCTATGGTGGTACAGAAAAGATCGCCTGTCGGTACCCCCAGTCCAGTACCAGTAAAAGCCATACTTTCTTAATAGACGTACTAACTCGGTTCCCACAAATTCATACTCCGTATCTGAAGTAATTTCCAGTAAGTAGCTACTCCTGGCTTCACAGTAAGAAAGAGCGTCGTCCCATGTTTTCCATTGGTCTACAAACAGATAGCAATGTCCATTAAAGCGCTGCCAACCGTCGTCACAAGTATCTGGGCGTGTGGGTGGCTTTGTTGTCGTGCTGGTTGTTGTTGATGATGGTTCTGTTAATGTTGTTTCTAATAGTTTACTTTTCAGCATGACCAGCTCAGTTTTCACGTCTCGTATAACGTCTTTCATGACTTTGTTTTCCGCTTGTATATTTTCAATGTCAGCTTGCATTTTCTTCTTGTCTTTTTGCATCCCTACAATCATGCTTCTAAATGCACGATTTTCTAGTTCAACGTTACTTAGTCTTTGTTTGCTTTCTGCGATATTTTCATGCATATCATGATTTTCCTGTTTTAGGTCACGAGTCTCCGTTGTGACACCGGACTGAATGTCGTGGCAGAATTCTGTAACGTTACTGATAGCTTCATGCTGCCACGCCTTCTCCTGTTTCAATCCATTACGAACTGAAATCACCATATTTTCAATCTCTATCTTCTGTTCTTCCATAGCAGCAAGTTCCTCTTTCACTTGAGTTATAAACTCCCGTGTATTGATACCGGTATCATCCGTTCTTGTCCTGTTACCGTGCTCCACTGTGTTTATGCCTGACGTAATGATTTTATCAACGTCACTCTGCAAAGCGTCACGGTCTCTTGTCAATTTATTAACTTTAACTTTTAAACGTCCTAATTCAGTTGTCTTTGCCTGACACATACACATTAATACACAAAATATGAATCCCAGTAATTGAATTCCGAGACTCTCCATGTTGTATGCCTTTTCAAATTGATATAATCATGATAATACTTGAGTCTGTTTTACAATGAAAAGCTGTAATTATTGAACTGATATGCTGCCAATAATAAAATTGAGCCTTAGCATCAGAAAACCAACAATTTGGTTTCCGAGGAGGTCCAACACAAACCGGTCTGTGCAGTCACAGACGATGGCTAGAAGCTTGAGAGTTCGGATTTAGAAAGAAGAGGAATTGTACTATCACTATCCATATAGCGAAAACAAAATCGCTGATCACCTGTCGCAGTTACCGCATAGCTAATCTGCGCTTTGTTTTCGCATGCAGATTGTTGGTTTGCTTCTGTGGCGGCTCAAATGTTTCAGTGAGTGTTATGCAATGATCACCGTGTCGTTAGAAAATTTGCCTTGCTTTTCGCTAAATCACGAGACTCGCTAAATGAATATGCATTTATTTCGCTAATAACGTTATCAGAGTTAATACGATTTTTTTATCATCATCAGGAAAACATGTTCGTGTAATGTATACTTCTTGAACCCCACTTTTATATAGCAAAACTGGGGTATGCGGGGGTATACCTATTTTTCTTATTTTTTATTGAAAACATAGATGTTTTGAGCAAAAATAAGAAAAATATCAAAATTTTTGAGCTGAAAATTTTCAATTTTTAAAGCTAAAAAAATCTCTGTGTATTGCATGGGCAAGTTTTTGTAATGATGACGATTTTTGTATTAAATCTGATACTGTATATATTCTCGAGACATGCCTTGTATTTGAACATCCCGATTTTGACTGCTTTTGTTTTGTATTTTCATTTTTTTTACAAAGGTCTAGGGGATTTAAGGCCTGATTTCGGCCTCATGCGCTGGTAAAAAAGAATTTTGGAATTTTGAGTAGAACAGTATTGCAAATATCAGGTATAGGTCCCTGCTCATAAATTCTAGCACAATTACACATGCTGTCATGGCAACGTTCCGAAAAGCATAGGAACGCCACTTTTTTTTTTTTTGTGCAATTTTGTGTCTATTTTTCACCAATTAACATCATTTTCAACTACCGGCCCACGCGACGAACAATGTCTTATTGTGAAATAATTATGAAGTGTCATCCAGAGATATTGTATGCAAAGTATCATTTTGTTCGTCGTATGGGCCGGCATTTAAACATTAAAAAAAATGCGATAATAGACCATGGACTGCAAAAATGTGCTCTCCTATGGTTCTTCTGCGCATTGCCATGGCAACGCCTGTATGATAAAAGAAGTACTTGTTCTGGTTTTTAAAAGAAAAGACATATGGCTGCTTTTAGGAACATTTTATTTTTCTCACCTTAATTCTAAAATTTATTTTTCAGCAAAATCTGAGGCCAAAAACGGGCCTTAACACCCTAGGCCTTTAAAAATCTTTGTATATTGCATGGGCATGTTTTCGAAATGGAGAAACAACACCAAGATCCAGGATGAACCGTTTTTAACCTGACTAACAATCCCTGTTATTTTGAACTAGAAATATGAGCCTTCGCATGAGGAAACCGATAATGTGGGTTCCCGACCAGGCCCCAGACAAACCGGTCTGTACAGTCACAGAAATAGGCTAGAAGCATGGAATTTTGGAATTAAGAAGAGGGATTGTTCTGTGCAGCGAAGAAAGGCACTGATGTGCGCCTTTGGTTTCGCCTAAGCATGTCGTTGGTTTCCTTATGCAGTGGATATCATGTCATCAGAAATCCCCGGGACGGACGTCGTTAAACTGCTTGTCGAATGACAAGCCCCGAAATATTAAACCATTAGTGGCGAATGGACTTTTCATCGTTATCAGTTAGGTGAGTCCATTTTCATTTTTAGGTGGCTCAATAGTGGTTTTAAAATTGTATTCACTTTTTCGATGATTTTTTTAAAGCAAACAGAATAGCCCCAGATGGGACGCCGCGTTTTGCGGCGTCACATCTGGGGCTGTACTGTTTGCTTTTGTCCCACAAAAAAGGACGCCTGGCTTATATGAGTTGAATGTTTTATCCGTTCCTCGAGGCATTTTAAGTACCTTTGTGAAAAACGAACTTAAAGTACTTGATGTGGTTTCCTTTTCTACTTTTGATATCCGTAAAAACGTCGGTACTGGTATGGACATTAAGTGGAACGGAAGTAGACTGGTACATGTAAAATGCACTTTTAGTATGACCTTAAAAGGACGTCAAGCAATGAATGCACCAGTCATTTGTATCCATGTTTTTTAAAGCCTCGCTAAAAGCTCAGCACTGTGGGGTCAGACTTGTGGTAGGTAGTACTACTATAAAAAAAATCCCATTGCTACTAATGCAAAATCAGGTCATTTCACCAACCTGTCAAATTTTGTCAGGGCTAAATTCACTATTATGAACTGTACTACAACATTCAGCGGACAAGAACATTACTTACCGGTAGCAGTCAAAAAAACTATGGGGTTATGCGGCATTTTTTGAGCAAACTGTCATCCAATGTAAACAATGCTGGTCCGCAGTAAATTCCGAGCTGAGATTTTATTGGGCCATATGCAATATATTTTTCTCACTGGAGAGGTTGAAAATGGTGTTAGAAAATAATTTTATTTATTTTATTAAATACTTTGAATAGCTTTCCCAAAAATATTTCAATTTTACCAATAACAATAATCAGCAGCCAGAAAAGTTTCATTGTGTGACAAAAGAGGCGGCGCTTGCATAATGAGAAAAGAGGCGGCGCTTGCATAATGAGTAAATATTTATAGTAGTGCAACCTATAAAGTCTCCGCTAAAAGTCCCGGCACTCCTGAGAGTTGTTCTGATGACAAAAAAAATATGTTGACATGTCTTTCATGGACAGATTACTTAAGTGAAACAAGCTTTGTTATTGTGCAGACCAATGCTTACAGAATAATAACATATATAATTACCCCCTCTTTGGTCTCATATGAGTGGTGTGCTGTGTCTGTATTTGTTATTCTGTGTGTGTGTTTTTTTTTCTCCCAGACCCACTCTTTATGCTTAAGGAATTAGATGACTAACCTTTCTCCATTTCCTTTCCTACTGTAACAGTTAAGGGTCTTGGAATGAATGCCTTACTTAAATTGAAAACTTTTGTTTTGTTTGTTCGTCAAGTAGTGCCTTATCTTTGTTATGTTTTTTTGCTTTTTTCCTATAAAACTGAAATCTGAAACATATACTGAAAGAATCTACACACAATAATTAGGGTTGCCTTATTGTCTTAGTTGTCAGGATTTGTAAGCAAGGCCTCTTCTGAGACATGCCGACACACGGCGTCCCATCTGGGGCCATTCTGTTTGCTTTAAAAATTCATCGAAAAAGAGAATACAATTTTTTAACCACTCATGAGTCCCTTAAAATGAAAGTGGACTCAAATGATATCGATGTACATTCGTCACTAATGGGTTCATATTTCGGGGCTTGTCGTTCGACAAGCAGTTTAACCCATATTTGACGAATGGATTTTCTCATCATTATCATTTGAGTGAATCCACTTTCATTTTTAGCGGCCGTAGCTGTGATTTTAAAATGAGCCTGTGCGTGAGAAAACCAACAATTTGGGTTCCGACCAGGTCTGACACAAACCGGCCTGTTCAAGCACAGAAAAGAGCTAGAAGCTTGAAATTTCAGATTTAAGTAGAAGAGGAATTGTACTATCCGAGTAGCGAAAACAAAGACGCTGATCAGCTTCGCGGTTACCGCGAAGCTGATCTGCGTCTTTGTTTTCGCCTATGTAGATTGTTGGTTTTCCCATGCGTCGGCTCAAATTGTATTCCATTTTTCGATGAAATTTCTCTAAGCAAACAGAATAGCCCCAGATGGGACGCCGCGTTCTGCGGTATTTATCGAACCAAAGAGACGACACGCCATGCTGTTCAAACAAACATGACGTCACAGGTAGTGAAGATATTGGGGAGCTAGCGTTTAATTTTGTATTGACGTTGGTGGCGTTAAACGTTCCAAAGCTTAACATAGTGCTACCACGGGTCAATGGTCACTTCTGCAGATTGGAAGCAATAAAATTGGTTTTGGTTCAAATTTGATTTTAAATGATCTTGTTTCAAGGGTGTGCTAATGTGGGTCTGAGAGCTTAGGCGCACGCTATCAAGGATACGTGACCGACATAATGGCTTTACCTGCTGTAATTTGACGTTTAGATACTGCTGCCATGTAATAACATCAGTTACAACACAAGCTTGCATTACAAAGCAATTAAGCCTATGATAACCCAAAGTATTTGTTAAGTTTCTTTATTCCTTAAGTATATTTTTAGGGAGGCAAAACATTCTGGGGCGGCCCCCGTGGCCGAGCGGTTAAGAGCGCTGTTTCTTAATCACTCGATCATCTCACCGCTGTGTCTGGTGTGGGTTAGAGCCCCGCTCTGGCCAAATGTGAGACAAGCCAAGTTCTACTTGCGGGTGTGCCAGGTGGTTTTTCTCGGGGTTCTCCCGTTTTCGCCCCACCTACTAATTAGCCCGTCTCATATGAGCTGAAATAATCTTGAAAGGGACGTAAAACTGAATTAAAAAAGAAAAAAAAATAAAGAAAAAAGAAAAAAAAAACGTTCTGGTGTTTTAGGGAGCAGGGGCTGGGGCTGAGGAAAATCATTTTTAAATTAGCAAGCTGGGGAGAAAGTTATTTTTTTTTCAGGGAGTATGAAGTTAAGACCCACCCTTGCTAGTGTCTCACGGCTCAACGAAGGTTGTTTATACCCAGGCCACATTTAAAATAAAGATTATTTAAAAGTATATACACAAAACAACGATTGGTGTCAACCCTGTCCAATAAACTTGAAGTATTTTATCATGTTTTTGGGGCATGAACAGGCCTCGTCACACACAAGAAAATCTCTCGACGATGACGTGCGTTTAGTGGCTTAAAATAGTGTTTGTTTGCTTAATTTATTCCCAGTAAACAGCTATGACCATGTCGGGACGTTAGCTGTTGAAGAGGACGTATGTAACAATAAATCTAATAAACAAGAAATTCTTTTCGCAATAAAACTCCCGGAAAGTCTACGTCGAGGAATTTTCGCTTACGTGTGACGAGGCCTTACCGCCTTGCTTTGAAATACCGAAATGTTTTGCTGTTGAGAACACTTAAAAATAAAACTTGGCAAGTGGATTGGAAACTTGGCAAGTGGATTGGAAACGTAAATGTCACTACTCACGGGTCGCCGAATGAGAAAATCTGCGTTCAACACACAACGTACACACGTAGATAAAATGTCAAGAAAAATCCCAAAATGCTGTGACTGAACACAATTGGTTTATTCTTCAATCATTTTGACAATATGACGTTTCACTTCAGATAGTTTCGTTCGCTAATATCGTTTAGCCGCGCCGTGGTAAATTCTCTGGAAATACCAAATAAAAGCAGTCAAAATCGGGATGTACAGTTAATTACAAGGCATGTCTCGAGACTATGTATTTAATACAAAAATCGTATTAGCTCTGATACCGTTATAAGCGAAAAAAAAAATCACATTCATAGTCCAGGTGATTTGAGTATCGTGATTTAGCAAAAGGCAAGGCAAATTTTCTCACGACACGGTGATCATTGCGTAACACTTAAACACTTGAGCCGCAACAGAAGCAAAACGACAATCTGCATATGAGCCTGTGCATGAGAAAACCAACAATTTGGGTTTCAGACCAGGTCTGACACAAACCAGGCTGTACAGTCACAGAAGCAGGCTAGAAGCTTGAAATTTCGGATTTAAGAAGAAGAGAGATTGTACTATCCGAGTAGCGAAAACAAAGGCGCTGATCAGCTTCGCGGTTACCGCGAAGCTGATCTGCGTCTTTGTTTTCGCCTATGCAGATTGTTGGTTTTCCCATGCACAGGCTCATATACGAAAACAAAGCGCAGATCAGTTATGCAGCAAGTGCACAGCTGATCTGTGCGTTTATGTTTGCTACACGGATAGTACATTTCCTCATCTTTCTCAAGCTTCTAGCCTTCTTCTGTGACTGCATGGCCTGGTTTGTGTCGGACCTGTTCGGAAACCACATTGTTGGTTTTCTGATGCAAAGGCTCATTTATAATTGGCAGCATAAGTTTTGCGTTCGGTTCAGTTACATCTTATCATCGTAAAATAGAATCAAGTATTATATCAATTTGGAAAACACACAACATGAAGAGTCTAGGAATTCCAATACTTGGATTGATATTTTGTATTATAATGAGTACGTGTATGTGCCAGGCGAAAACAAGTGAATTAGGACGTTTGAAAGTAAAAGTTAACAAATTGACAAGAGACCGTGACGCTTTGCAGAGTGACGTTGATAAAATCTGGGAAACTATCATAACATCGGGCATAAACACGGTGGAACACGGTAACAGGACAAGAACAGACGATACCGGTATCAATACACGGGAGTTTATAACTAAAGTGAATGGGAAACTTGCTGCTATGGAGGGACAGAAAATAGAGATAGAAAATATGGTCATTTCTGTTCGTAATGGATTGAAACAGGAGAAGGCGTGGCAGCATGAAGCTATCAGCAACGTTACAGAATTCTGCCGCGACATTCAGTCCGGTCTCACAACGGAGACTCGTGACTTAAAGCAAACAGTTCATGAGATACAGGAAAATAACGCAGAAAACAAACAAAAACTAAGTAACGTTGAACTAGAAAATCGTGAATTAAGAAGAATGATTGTAGAGATGGAACTAGACAAGAAGAAAATGCAAGATGATATTGAAAGCACACAAGCGGAAAACAAAATGCTGAAAGACGTTATACGAGACGTGAAAACTGAGCTTGTCCTGCTGAAAAGTATACCATTAGAAACAACATTATACTGCGTTTACACTATGTTCCCGGCGGTCACGGCGGCCACGTTTCAGACAACCGTGAGCAAAACGGGATAACCGTGAGACAACGCAGGGGAACGGGATAGGCAAACGTAGCACGCCGGGATAACCGTGGACACCGTGACAAATTTTTTGACAGTTTAAAATTCTGCCACGGCAGTCACGGCGGAAATGAGAAACGTAATGGGCCGTGATAAAACGGGCTGAACGTAACACACCGTGACAGAACGTAACAGTACGTAGCGAAACGTGGAGGCGGTCCGTAGTGCAACGGGAAGCTAGTGAATAGCCCGGCAAGCTACTGATTTTCCACGTTCTGTTGCGTTTGATCACGGTCGTCTCACGTCTCATCCCGTTTCCTACGGAATACTCAACACGTTTTGTTACGTTAAGTTACGGTGTGTTACGGTCTTTGACGGTGTTCACCCCGTTCTACTACGTATGTCACGTTCTGTTACGGTTATCACGGCGCGTGAAATTTAAAGATATAAAATTGCATATCATGGGGACAAGTTCCTTCATATTGGAGCAGTCACTATAGTGAACAATACAGACCATACGCTGCACCATGCTACTGAATAAGAATTAGAATCCCGAACTTTCTTAATCAACTCTGCAGTCGGCTGTTGAGGAGCGCAATTGTTTTTATTTCAAAGGACTTATTCGTATACAAAAGAAAAAAATGTGGTTTATATTGTATGGTGTCTACGTTTCGTCCGTAGCTGACCTTGACAGACTGAAGAAAACGTGTTACGCCTTGGTCAAAACGCAACTGACCGCAACAGAACGTAACAGGCCGTAATAGAACGTGCTAATAATCGTGATAGATCGTGGATAACCGTAACGTACCTTAGCGCCTCCGTGACACACCGGCTTATCACTACCACGGCTTGTTACGGATATCGTAATACAACGTAAGAAAACGTAACAAAACGTAATAGATCTTAAAAATCAGAGAAATGTATTACCAAAACTCCACGGCACGCTACGTTTGTAGCAAACGGGGCTGCCGGGGCCGCCGGGAACATAGTGTAAACGCAGTATTAACAGAAACATCAACAACAACAACCACCAGCACAACAAAGCCACCCACACGCCCAGATACTTGTGACGACGGTTGGCAGCGCTTTAATGGACATTGCTATCTGTTTGTAACGCAGCAATACAAAACATGGGACGACGCTCTTTCTTACTGTGGAGCCAGGAGTAGCTACTTACTGGAAATTACTTCAGATATGGAGTACGAATTTGTGAAAACAAAGTTAGGACGTCTATTAACAAATTATGGCTATTACTGGTACTGGACTGGAGGGACCGACAGGCGATCCCAAGGTACTTTTCTGTACCACCATAGCGGGGAACCAGTACCCAACAAATACTGGGCAACAGGGCAACCAGATAATTGGGGTGGAAACGAACACTGCGTAGGAATGTACTACTCAAGCAGTGAATACGACGGCTTATGTAGTGGTTCCTGTTCCAACGGCCGTCGCCGGTTTGTCTGTGAAAAATCATAAAGTTAACATGCAATCGTGGCACGATGAAACATCCGATGGTCTTCCTTTTATTCTTTTTTGAGCAAGAGTCTATTGACAGTCGTCTGCCAATGTAGATTTTTTTTCTTATCCACAGACGTCTGGCAATAGCCATCTGTCGGTAAATCTGCTATTGACCTGGCAATAACAAATTTACCGACTTGTTCATGCTGAGAGATTGCTAATAAAATTGGTCATGGTGAAGTCACTTATTGAAGTGAAACATGCAAGTGATTGTGTAGACTAGCTACTGTTCTGTAAAACATATTAATGTCTTATGATAATTGATTTCATTTTTATTATTTTCTCTTTTATAGAAATTTCTCGAGTCTCTAGGCTAGTCTATCAATGAATTTTTCTTTTATCGTCTTGGAGTTTTACAGATTAGTAAAAAGCAAAATCCCTCTGAGAAATGATTGAAAGTAAATGACTATCAAATTGACCATCTCTAATTCCTTAATGGAGATTAACACCAGTGTTTATTTATATATATTTCAGTAGGTTGATTGTTTTACAGCCTTGAAAGTTTCTATAATAAAATGAATTGAGCATTCAGAAACCAATCTGGCCTTATGAAACAATGAATGAGATTTTTTAAATTATTAGCTCACCTGAGCCGAAGGCTCACAAGGTGAGCTTATAGTATGGTAGTCGAGCCGGCGTCTGTGCGTCCGTCCGTCCGTTCACAATTTCAATCTTGAATATCTCTAAGACAACAAGTCCAATCATAATCAAATTTTATCTGAAGCATCATTGAGGAGGGGGAAAGGTTTCGTTAGGTTTTGGGCCAGGTCGGATCAGAACTCTAGTTTCCATGGCAACAGATAGCTCGCATTGAGTTATAATGGGGAAAATGTTGTGGCCGCTCTAGCAACTTCATTTTTGATTGGATCTTTTTTCATTCTTGCAGGTAACAAGGACAAACATAACATCTCTGATGCGTTCGAATTTCCGCCAGGTTCGACCTCAGATTGCGGAGTAAGCTGCCCGTGAGCGTCTGAAAAAATCCCCATAGACTCATAATGGGAAAATGTTGTGGCCACTCTAGCGCCTTTATTTTTCAATGGATCTTCTTCATTTTTGCAGGTAACAAGGACAACCATAATATCTCGGATGGGTTCGAATTTCAGCCAGATCCGACCTCTGACTGTGGAGTTAGCTGCCCTTGAGTGTTTGAAAAATCATTATTTTGTGTTGTGGCCACTCTAGCGCCTTCAATTTTGATCGGATCATTTCATACTTGGATGTAAAAAGGATAGCCATAACATCTCGTATGAGTTCGAATTTCAGCTAGATTCAACCCTTGACTGCAGAGTTATCTGCCCTTGACTGTGTGAAAAATTAATATTTAGTGTTATGGCCACTCTAGCGCCTTCATTTTTATTCGAATCGTCTTTATTCTTGGAAGTAACAAGGACATTCGTAAAATCTCGATGGGTTCGAATTTCAGCCAGATCCGACCTCTGACTGTGGAGTTAGCTACCCTTGAGTGTTTGAAAAATCATTATTTTGTGTTGTGGCCACTCTAGCGCCTTCAATTTTGATCGGATCATTTCATACTTGGATGTAAAAAGGATAGCCATAACATCTCGGATGAGTTCGAATTTCAGCTAGATTCAACCCTTGACTGCAGAGTTATCTGCCCTTGACTGTGTGAAAAATCAATATTTAGTGTTATGGCCACTCTAGCGCCTTCATTTTTATTCGAATCGTCTTTATTCTTGGAAGTAACAAGGACATTCGTAAAATCTCGGATGAGTTCGAATTTCGACTAGATCGGACCTCTGACAGCGGAGTCATCTGCCCTTGACTGTTTGAAAAATTAATATTTAGTGTTGTGGCCACTCTAGCGCTTTCAATTTTGATCGCATCTTATTCATACTTGCAAGTAACAAGGATAGCCATAACATCTCGGATGAGTTCGAATTTCAGCCAGATCCGACCCTTGACTTCAGAGTTATCTACCCTTGACTCTGTGAAAAATCAATATTTAGTGTTGTGGCCACTCTAGCGCCTTCATTTTTATTCGGATTTTCTTTATTCTTGGAAGTAACAAGGACATCCATAACATCTCGGATGAGTTCGAATTTTGACCAGATCGGACCTCTGACTGCGGAGTTATCTGCCCTTGAGTGTTTGAAAAATCCATATTTAGCTCACTTGAGCCGAAGGCTCACAAGATGAGCTTATAGTATGGTAGTCGAGCCGGTGTCCCTAGGTGCGTCCGTCCGTCCGTCCGTTCACAATTTCAATCTTAAATATCTCTAAGACAACAAGGCCAATTGCAATCAACTTTTATCTGAAGCATCATCAAGGAGAGGGAAAGGTTGCATTAGGATTTGGGCGAGGTCGGATCAGAACTCTGGTTTCCATGGTAACAGATAGCTCCCATTGAGTTATAATGGGGAAAATGTTGTGGCCACTCTAGCAACTTCATTTTATTGGATCTTCTTCATTCTTGCAGGTGACAAGGACAACAAAAACATCTTGGATGAGTTCGAATTTCGGCTAGGTTCGACCACAGATTGCGGAGTAAACTGCCCTTGAGTGTCTGGAAAAATCCCCGTAGACTTATAATGGGAAAAATGTTGTCGCCACTCTAGCGCCTTCATTTTTCATTGGATCTTCTTCATTTTTGCCGGTAACAAGGACAACTATAATATCTCGGATGGGTTCGAATTTCAGCCAGATCCGACCTCTGGCTGTGTAGTTAGCTGCCCTTGAGTGTTTGAAAAATCATTTTTTTTGTGTTGTGGCCACTCTAGCGCCTTCAATTTTGATCGGATCTTCTTCATACTTGGAAGTAACAAGGATAACTATAACATCTCAGATGAGTACGAATTTCATCCAGATTCAACCCTTGACTGCAGAGTTATCTGCCCTTGACTGTGTGAAAAAATAATATTTAGTGTTGTGGCCACTCTAGCGCCTACATTTTTATTCAGACCTTCTTTATTCCTGGAAGTAACAAGGACATTTGTAACATCTCGGATGAGTTTGAATTTCGACCAGATCCGACCTCTGACCGCGGAGTTATCTGCCCTTGAATGTTTGGAAAATCAATATTCAGTGTTGTGGCCACTCTAGTGCTTTCAAATTTAATCGGATCTTCTTCATACTTGGAAGTAACAAGGATAGCCATGACATCTCGAATGAGTTCGAATTTCAGCCAGATCCGACCCTTGATTGCAGAGTTATCTGCCCTTGACTGTGTGAAAAATCAATATTTAGTGTTGTGACCACTCTAGCGCCTTCCTTTTTTATTCTTGGAAGTAACAAGGACATCCATAACATCTCTGATGAGTTTGAATTTCGACCAGATCCGACCTCTGACTGCGGAGTTATCTGCCCTTGAGTGTTTGAAAAATCCATATTTTGTGTTGTGGCCACTCTAGCATCATTTGTTTTTCAGTGGATCTTCTTCATTCTTGCAGGTAAGATGGATAACTACAATATCTTGGATGAGTTCGAATTTCGACCAGATCCAACCTCTGACTGCGGAGTTATCTGCCCTTGAGTTTTTGAAAAATCATTATTTAGTGTTGTGGCCACTCTAGCATCTTTGTTCTTCAGTGGATCTTCTTCATTCTTGGAAGTAACAAGGACATCCATAACATCTCGGATGAGTTCGAATTTCGACCAGATCCGACCTCTGACTGCGGAGTTAGCTGCCCTTGTGTGTTTGAAAAATCCATATTTTGTGTTGTGGCCACTCTAGCATCTTTGTTTTTCAGTGGATCTTCTTCATTCTTGCAGGTAACAAGAATAACTACAATATATCGAATGAGTTCGATTTTCGGCCAGATCTGACCTCTGACTGCGGAGTTAGTTGCCCTTTAGTGTTTGAAAAATCAATATTTTGTATTGTGGCCTTCAATTTTTATCGGATCTTCTTCATTCTTGGAAGAAACAAGGATAACCATAACATCTTGGATGCGTTCGAATTTGACCCAGATTCGACCCTGGACTGCGGAGTTAGCTGCCCTTGAATGTTTGAATGTTGTGGCCACTCCAGCATCTTCAATTTTGATCAGATTTTCCATTAAAAAAAAAAACTTTGTCCAGTGACTGTACTTGTTGACTCTCAGGTGAGCGATCGTTGCCCTTGGGCTACTTGTTACTTATTGTTTGCCCCAAATACTTTGCACTTTTTGCATACACTGATATTGATGCAATTTTGAACTTACATGTATTTATTGTCAGAGAACAGCAACAACACCAATAATTATAATATGTATTATTAATGATAATATCTTTACTTTCTCATTAATGCCAGTCTTACATACGGTCCTCGTGTTAATACAGACATTTGCATTGTTATACCAGACTTTATATTTGTTTATGTTTGTTTGAGTTGTGGTTTAGCGTACCAGTCAACAGCAATGGTCATGTCGGGACATTGCCTCTATTTTGTGGGGCGTGTACCTAAAATTGGACGTCATGACATCCAAACAGTGCTTCAAATATAACCACCAAACTAAGCCAATAAGGCTTATATATATTAGCCACCTCGTGGGGAAAACGAACAATGTGGTTTCCGAACAGGTCCGACAAAAACCGACCCGTACAGTCACAGAAGCAGGCTAGAAGCTTGAAATTTCGGATTTAAGAAGAAGAGACACTGTACTATCCGTGTAGCGAAAACAAAGGCGCTGATCAGCTTCGCAGCTAATGCGAAGCTGATCTGCGTCTTTGGTTTCGCTTATGCAAATTATCTCACGCGGCGGCTCATATGTTTTCATGGGTAGGCTCAGACCTGGGCAGGCTCAGACCTGAGCGGTTAACCAATAATCAGATGGGCATTTTGTAGCGTGGAAGCCTCACCTGGAGGCACAAGCAGCCCATCCATTTCATTAGGGCCCAAAGGACAGGGGCCAAAACTTTTTAGACGTTGTAACTTGTTGCTATATCACAGTAAGCAAATGCAAATGCTGCATTGGTTTGGCCCTGAAAATAGCTTTTTGACGATCAATTTTTAAAAGAAATATGCACTAAATATTGGTAATTGCCTAGAAACTGAGTTATTTGTATAACTGACCTCAGGCTGCTCACCTGATGACAGTGGGTATGAAGCATCAAATCAAACCAGACAGACAGACGGCAGACAGACAGACAGACAGAGTACATCCTCACTGATCAGCAGCATAATAAAGCATATTTGTATTATGTATATTCTTATTATTTGTTTGCCTGAATCAATAAACCATAAAAAATACCACTACACTAAGCACTTTGCTGTTAAGATTCCGACATTGATAAATGTGCCCTACGATTTCTGAGGCTGCTGATTTCGGATTTTACAAGGCTTAGAAATCGAGCCCCATCTATAGACTAGACTAGCCGCAGAGATTAAAAACATGAAAATTAGGAAATGCGTTTTTCTTTATTTCTAAGCCTTGGGCAAGGCTAGTGATCGCGTATCGCAACTTTGCGGCTGTACATGTACATGTTGATACTGTGGATTCCTTTACTAACACTGCTACTATTAATAGAAGATGTAGCATAATGTCGAATTTGAGGTTTTCTCCTATGCACATATTCCTCCTATGCCCTTTCTATAAATGACTTCGTTCTGGTACATCAGGAAAACATTTCCGTGCAATGAATACCCCCTTAAACCCCAATTTTATATAGTAAAACTGGGGTAAGCAGGGGTATACCTATTTTTCTTATTTTTGCTCCAAAACATAGATTGTGGGTACTCGTTAGAACCGCGTCGGCGAGGCGGTTCTAACGTGTACCCACAATCTATGTTTTGAGCAAAAATAAGAAAAATATCAAAAAATTTCCTCTGAAAATTATCGATTTTTGACCTGAAAAAATTACTGTATATCATATGGGCATGTTTTCGTAATGTTCCTCCTCGTTTGTGCCACCGGCTTTGTCATTAATTCCCGGTCCCACTGCACCTAAGATCGCTACATCCACACTGCTCAACCTATACGCCGATATGGTGGGTTTTACGCAAGTTTGATGGTGCTTAAAACTTGGAAGTGGTTCTTTTTTGTCTATATTTGCATATATACTCTATGGAAAAGCATGCCATATGCTAAAGGGACAGTAGAAATATGTATATTTTGTGAGTATACCCTGCAGCTTATATACATATGTTTGCCGAGTTTTAGGCCCGATCACACCTCAGTGTATAGCGTTCAATATGTATATGATAAATTTAATAATATTAGCTTTCTTCAAGATGAGTTGATTTGAGTTGAGTTGAGTTGGGAAAAATATTAGCTTTCTTTCTTTATAATATTAGCAAATATTTGCAGACTTTAATAAGAAAAAAATTTACTTGCGATCAAAGGGGAATAACCTTAATTATATCTTTCATTTTATGATATTCTTTTGTTTCTAGAATTTATATGCAGCTAGAACTTGATAGAAGTGTGCCATTGATTATTTGAGCCTGTACGTGAGAAAACCAACAATCTGCCTATGCGAAAACAAAGACGCAGATCAGCATCGCGGTGACCGCGAAGCTGATCAGCGCCTTTGTTTTCGCTACACGGATAGTACAATCTCTCTTCTTCTTAAATCCAAAATTTCAAGCCTCTAGCCATCTTCTGTGCTTGTACAGCCCGGTTTGTGTCGGACCTGGTCGGAAACCCAAATTGTTGGTTTTCTCATGCACAGGCTCATTTATTATAACTATTACATAATTAAGAAGTTATGAGCACATTATAGAGAACATCACTTAAACAACGAAAACGAAAACTTGCCCATGCAATATACAGAGATTTTTTCAGCTTAAAAAATTGAAAATTTTCAGCTGACAGATTTTGATATTTTTCTTATTTTTGCTCAAAACATAGATTGTGGGTTCACGTTAGAACCGCCTCGGTCTAACGAGTACACACAATCTATGTTTTGGAGCCAAAATAAGAAAAATAGGTACACCCCTGCATACCCTAGTTTTGCTATATAAAAGTGGGGTTTAAGGGGGTATTCATTGCACGGACATGTTTTCCTGATGTTCTGAAGTCCTGTCAGCACTAATCTCGCTCCCTAGTATGCACGATATTTACAAGTTTTTCTTGCCTTAATATTTAGACTACTATTTCCTTGTTATGGAACTAGTGCCAGGATTTCTCAGAGGGGCAGATATGTTGCGCATTTGATTACATTCCTTTCCTATGCAATATACTGAAAAAAATGAAAATTTCATAGATAAAAAAAAACCCTGATAATTTTTATATTGTTGCTCAAAACATTGATTGTGGGTGCGCGTTAGAACCACCTCGCCGAGGCGGTAACGAGTACCTACCGGCATCTATGTTTTGGAGCAAAAATAAGTAAAATAGGCATACCCTGCAAATCCCAGTCTTTCTTTATACAAGTGGGGTTTAAGGGGGTATCCTTTTTATGAACATGTTATTTTTTGATGGCACAGCATCAGAGTAGCAGATCTGTTGCGCATCTGATGATAATGAAAGTTCCCCATTTGATTAAACATCTGCTGAAGAAATTACATATTAGCCGCATCGTGAGAAAACCGAATTATTGCCTTGGCGAAAACAAAGGCGCAGATCAGCTTCGCGGTAACCGCGAAGCTGATCAGCGCCTTTGTTTTCGCTACTCGGATAGTACAATTCCTCTTCTACTTAAATCCGAAATTTCAAGCTTCTAGCTCTTTTCTGAGCTTGTACAGGCCGGTTTGTGTCGGACCTGGTCGGAAACCCCGAAGACCGGTTTTCTCGCGTCGAGGCTCATTAGCCAGTGACATGGTAACGGTGGCGTCGCTTTCCATTAGCAACACGTCGCATAGTCTCATCGAAAGTCTTTGCTATGATTTTTATGCTTGTAGATCAGGGCCACGTTGTTCAAAATTAACGACATCGTTAGTTAACGATTCGTTAAAATTTCAAACATGACTATTACAAGTACATTGTTATTTGTTGTTGATAAAATGTGAGAATCCTTTGCAATGCCAAGGACTGTCACAGTTTATCAACAAAAAAGCAAAGCAAAGAATTCTTATATTTTATCAACAAAAAATGAGCCGCCTCGTGGGAAAACCAACAATGTGGTTTTCGAACAGGTCTGACACAAACCGGACTGCACAGTAACAAGAAAGAGCTAGAAGCTTATAATTTCGGATTTAAGTAGAAGAGGAATTGTACTATCCGAGTAGTGAAAACAAAGACGCAGATCAGCTTCGCGGTAACCGCGAGGCTTATCTGCGTCTTTGTTTTCGCCTATGCAGATTGTTGGTTTTTCCATGAGGCAGCTCAAATAACAGTGTATTTGCTTATGTAGTCGGCATTTACTTAACGTGTTGATGTCTTAAGTTAACGATGACTTTAAGCTAAAGAAGTTTTGAACAACAGGCCCCTGGGGTTACAAACACACCGTGCAACAAACCCGCGAGGCGATTTCAATGTGCACCTTTAAAGTGCTATATAAACTGAATCGTCTTTTAATGATCAATCAAATGCGCCAGCTTCTCTGCCCAAATTGAAAATTAATCAGGAAAACATGTCCATACAATGAAAACCCCCTACACCCCACTTTTATGTAATGAAAATGGGGCTTACAAGAGTAAACGGGTTTCTAATTTTGGGCCTAAAATAGATTGTGAGACTCGTATTCTAACGTGTACCCACAATCAATGTTTTTCAGCAACAATATTTAAAAAAAAATATCAGATTTTATTTTTTTTTTTTCTATTTAGATTTTTCAATTTTTACAGCTCCAGAAAATTTTACTGATATAATTATTGCATGGGCAAGTTTTCATAATGCAACCATCAGGAAAACATGTCCGTGAAATGTATACCCCCTCGAACCCCACTTTTACTTAGCAAAACTGGTGTATGGAGGGGTATACCTATTATTCTTATTTTTGCTCCAAAACATAGATTGTAGGTACTCGTAAGAACGCCTCGCTGAGGTCCGATTTGTCTAGGTGGGGGTGCCGAAGTGTCTGTAATTCTTTTGAGCAAACATATCACAATTATCAAAATTTTCCCAATGAAATTTTCAATTTTTACAGCTGAAAAAAAAAAAATCTCCATTTATTGAATGGGGAAAGTTTTCGTAATGATCTATCGTTTTCTAGGCCTTGATGAGAGCGGGTTTATGTTCAGTAAACACACACGTTGTCCGCACTGTGATTCACAACATGTCAAGAACTGTCCGCAATCTTCTGACACCAGACATTGGTCTGACTCGGGAAACGCGGGACACAACTTTGGCAATCCATCCACGGGGCATTTATCTGAAACGAGTGGGAAAACTTGCATCGTAGGTGTGTATTACACACAGACAAAGGTTTTACAGAAATAAATACATGTAGTTTCACGGGTTTGTAAATTGTTCTGCGTTTTATAAGAATAAAAGCATGGTCAACCGCCTTGTAAACATCAACTCAACTCAATTTATGTGTTAACTGTGTAAAAAATCACCGTAAGTCATTCTGAATTAAACTAATATAAGTAAACCTACTTAAAGTGATAGATCTCTCTCTCTCCCCCCCTCTCTCTCTCTCTCTCTCTCTCTCTCTCTCTCTCTCTCTCTCTCTCTCTCTCTCTCTCTCTCTCTCTCTCTCTCTGTGTGTGTGTGTGCAATCACCATCCTTTGCAGCATACTTACCCACTGGCGGTTTAATCATTGCACAGCATATCCCAGACACACACTGCGAGCCCATGGGACAGGGTGTCATTGAACCGCAGGTTACGCCTATAACTTCCGTAAAACCTACACCACATGTTGGCTTAGGTGGTGTAACTTTTGGAGGTACTACCACTTTTGGCGGTGTTACAGGTGTTAAAACTGGTTCCAATGGCTTTATCTGAGGTAACGGTGGTTTAACCGGCAAAACTGGGGGTATATCGGGTTGAACTGGTGGGATTACCGTTTCCACTGGTGTTACCGGCTTTACAATCGGTTTTAATTGTGATGTTGGCGGTAAAACTGGTTCAATCGGTGGTAAGATATGGGGTTTAATGGGTTGTGCTGGTTTTACAGGTGGCTCAATGATTTTCTGTGGGGTATCCGTAGGTAACGCAGGTTGAGGCGGTACAATGGGAGGCAATTTCTTTAATGGCAGAGGATCCACTGGGACTACCAGTTCTGAAAGTAAATTCGAATTTACATGAGCTAAATCATGCGAAAAAGTACAAGTAGGCAAAGATCAGGAAAAGGCGCAATCAGAAAAAGACTCCCACTCCAAAAACCAAGGTGGGAAAAAACCAAACTAACAATCAGGTACCTATACCATGAAAACATTTCGTAAGCCGAATGAGCAGCTATTTTCCCAATAGGTGGCCACTCAGTTACCTTAACTTAACTAAAAATATGCAAACATACATAAAGCGCCAACAGCACAAAAATATTTTAAACACCAAGACATAAAACAAAAAGAACCACCACAGAAGTATCGACTTGGAACGATCAGTAATACAAAGTTACTGGCGGGTTTAAATCGATTTTACACGGCCGTAACCTCACCCTCAGCTTCTGCAGTGGTTCGTAACATTTAGTTAGTTCTTCGGTCCTCGTGGTGAATCTCTAACTAGTAAATGAATTATCAAGATTAAACAAATAAATCATGATAAACATCCTGATGAATCAAAAACCAGGACTCACAGATTCAGTAAGCTGCCCGACGATGGAGATCCCTGGGCGCCAAATAACTTACTAACTCCGGAGCTAAAGAAAAACATCAGTTGGACCCCGGTGGGCCAAGCAACAGACAAGAAGCTCCGGCCCCAACCAACTAAAATGAATAGCTTTAAGTCGAAACCTTTTTAGATGCTTTTTTATGAGAAAAAAAAACAAACCACAAAAGTGACACGGTCTCACTTTGTACATGCTTACCTTGCGCAATTCATTTGCTTACAGAAATGTTCAAAATAATAAACTCGACCAAAAACAATTTGCACATTTGGTTATATCTAATATGATACACTGTCTTCCTTGGTTGATTTAGTGACCTTACAGAAGAGCGCGGTGGCCCAGTGGCAGAGCGTCTGAAAGTGATGCCTCCATCTCGACTTATACTGAAAAATAATGCCTGTGCATGAGAAAACCAAAGTTTGGGTTTCCGACCACATCTGACACAAACCGGGCTGTACAGTCACAGAAGATGGTTAGAGGCTGAAAATTTTGGATTTTGAAAGTAGAGGAATTGTACTATCAGTGTAGCGAAAATAAAGGCGCTGATCAGCTTCGCAGTTACTGCGAAGCTGATCTGCGGCTTTGTTTTCGCCTATGCAGTTTGCTGGTTTTCCCATGCGGCGGCTCAAATAACTTGTTTATTGGGTCGTTGAGCCATGACGAAACGAAACGAAACAAATAAAAGTAATATTTAAGCCGCCGCAATAGTAAACCAAAAAATTGCATATGCGAAAGCAAAGGTACAGCCGATCAGCTGTGTAGTAACTGCACAGCTGATCAGCGTTTTTGTTTTCGCTACAAGCATAGTATAATCCCTTTTCTTCTTAATCAGAAATTTCAAGCCTCTAGCTTTCTTCTGTGGCTTTCCAACCTGGTTTATGTTGGACCTGGTCGGAAAACCAGATTGTTGGTTTCTATGCGGCGGCTCATTTGACAATCTCAGCTTACCTGGCGGTGTCGGTATCGACATCCGACAACATGCGCCGTTGATGCATTGACTGTCGACAGGACACCTAGTGTAAACATTGCACATCTTAAACTTCACCTGGTCGTGGCCTGGTGGGCAATGCGCTATTGCTTTAGGAACTGAAGAAAACGAAAGCAAAAACATGGAAAAAAAAGATTTTTATATCCGTTATCCTTACATAGTACGGTACATGAAACTGAAACTTGGCGATAAAATGCACCCATAAGGGGAAAGGACAAACTTGGTCTCAAATGAAAGCTTATTACGCCTGCTATTGATTCCCGGTTGTCGTAGCTTTCTAAAAGTGTAGCGTCATATAAGGAAAAGGGGAGATAACTCCCTACTATAACAAAGCAAGTTTCGACAGTTGTTTCCGTTACAAAAAGTCATAGACTTATTCTTAGAACAACGTGCATTTCCAAGTTGTGTAATACAAACTTGTATTTCGCGGCGATTGGTTGCTGTTTAGGTTCCTTGAACGCCAAGAAGATGTTATTACGTAATATTACGTAATATACTCATAAAATCGTTTTAAATGAATATTTTCAATTTAATTTACGCATTTCATATACATGGTTTTGAAACGAATTTTCTTTAGCCGTATAGATAATTTCATAAGCTTTTCAGCCATACAAACATCGTTTCTGTACAATTTTTATTTATTGGGTTATATCCCTTTGAATTATGGCATCCCCCTTTAAAAACATGCACATTTTAGTGAATAGATAATGGGGGTACGCAAGGAAAATGGACCATATCTCAGCTGTATTTTATCATAGATCACAGAACTTGGTCTCATTTTAAAGCGGAGACATATTTCTGATACCGTATGATAACAAATGTAAATTATCTAATTTGCATATTCATGAATTTTAATTAATTCATCAAAATGACAGTATAAATTATAAAAAAACAATAAATAAACTTATTTCATATATACACTATTACTATGACTCATTGTTATTGCACCAATAATACCATTTGACAAAATTTTTGATGTCATGTACCTAAATGAAAATTATATTATTAGTATTTTCATGAATATTAATGAAAATTTCAAAAATCAGTAAAAACTAGGGGAAAATATTTTGCCATTGAAGACTGGGGCGGGTAATATGATCTACCTTGCACTCTTAGACACATTTTTTATGGCGACCAGTTTTGTCAGAAGAATATTAGAATGCCCAAATGTGCTACCTTCAACGCTGAACACATTTATATGATGTAAATGTTAAAGTTTCCCAACCCACATCGAATGTGATCATAAATAATAGGGGTGTACTTACTCATATACCATCAACATCATTCTCCAGAAGATTATCTTTTTTCCAATAGTAATACATGGACATAAAACTTTTACATAAATACATATTATTATTCAAATCATTGGTTTTGCATATTCATGAAATTAATAAAACATAAGAAAATCGGTACAATATAAGGGAATAGTTACAACGTCTCTCGAATCTAAGCTGTTTATAAACATAGAACACTGAAAGTGGTATCAAGTGAATGCTAAGATAATGATAGATCATCCTCATGTCTGATATAAAACTCACCTGATTTTCTTTTTCATGAATATTAATGAAAACTTGAAATTGGAGCGAAAAAATAAAATAAAATAAAATAAATGGGAATATCTACAAAATGACTTGTTTCTCAGCAACCAAAAACCCTAAAGTGCTGAAATTGGTATCAAACGATTGCTATAGCAAAATTATATCACTCAATTCTACAATATCTTAGTCATTTATTTTTTGTTTTAATTAAATCTGTAGAAATTGGAGAAAAATGAAGGGGGTATACCTATATTACCACACCCATCTTGTCTACTGATATATCCAGAGAGCTGAAATTGGAATAAATTGTTTGCTAGGACACTTGCCTCCCGGGAGGGGGGCACTCCCTGGTAAGCAGTGTACCGATGCGTGATCAAAAAAACGATGAGAAAGGGTACATTTTTTCAAGAAGGGCAATGCGCAGCCCAAAATGTCGTTTTTGTGGAAAAAGGGTATGTTTTTTACAATTCTGCTAAAACGCTGTGAAAAGGGGTGGACCGAGGCGTCCTTGGCCGATATGTTTTGGGCCGAAATGACTAAAATGTTTAAAACCTAAGGGATAAGATATGATTTTCCCTTTCTGTTCAACAATGTGTGTTGCTTCAATAGAAATTATTGTTTCTGCTATTTGAGTAGTTCATACAAATAAAAATGGTTTGTATTAAATCTTGTCTTTTGTACCCTGCTCTCCATAATGCTTGCTATATGTAAGTGCTTGGTATTTATCTACTATATCAAGATTTATTTCAAGTATGTATAGAAGCCTAGTGGTGTAGTGGGAAAGCTGCTTGCCTTGTAAACCAGGGGTCAATTCCAGGCTTCTCCAGTTTTTCGTACAAGACTTAAACTAATTTCCTATCGCCATATTACCTTAGCTGTTTAGTGGGACAAAACACAAAATTAACCAACCAACCATTATTTCATATATATTTGTGTCAATTTTCTGTGTACATTTGAACAAATTCAGATGCTGAGGGCAAAGCTTGAAAGCCCTGAAACAATTTAAACCCCCAATACTTTATTACTGACAGTTCCAAGGCGATACTTCC
The DNA here is from genome assembly GCA_964017185.1 of Rugalucina vietnamica. Lineage (NCBI taxonomy): Eukaryota > Metazoa > Mollusca > Bivalvia > Lucinida > Lucinidae > Rugalucina > Rugalucina vietnamica. The sequence goes on from OZ024885.1 coordinate 9,497,916, forward strand.
TCTGTGGTTAGTCTGTTTCTCGTTTCAGTGATGACAATTTCTTTTGTATGTGCATTTTAAGGTTTACCATCTTTTCTTATTGTACCTGTATGTTGCCTATTTGTAACTTTAGCTATTTCATGTGTTGATTGCATGACCAAATGTTTGTTTATGATCATATCAGTTCCACATTTTTAAGCATTTTAACCCAACAGAGCCAAAGTCTCAAAGGTGATCTTATAGGATAGGCAGGTACCTGGCATCCATCTTCCGTTACTGTAGTCTGTCTATATTTTAAAATCACTTCTCTGAAGCCATCAGGCAGATCGTTTGCATATTACACATACAGCATCTTCACGTGGTTATAAAAGAATTATTGCATTCCAGTGTTTTAGTTGACTACAGTGGAAAGGGGTACTTTTTGACGGGACACAGTGGAAAGGGTCACATTTTAAAGCAAACACAGTGAAAAGGGGGGTCAAATTTTAAATGTCGATCACACTGTTTAGGGTATGTTCAACAATCCTTTGATCACGCATCGGTACACTGCTTACCAGGGAGTGCCCCCCCCCCCCCCCGGGACTTGCCTATAACCAAATACTTAGAAATGTAAATAGGCTGACTAACGTATTGTTCAACTGTTAATAAAACTTAAGACTGTTGAGAAAAATCACTGAAAAATGAAGGGGTATATCAACAAAATCGATTATATCTCAGCTAGTAAAAACCTTAGATTTTTGTGAATGGTACCAAATGATTGCTATGACATTTTGCTATAACCATGTAATAAGATATATTGATAAGCTGAAATTCTTGTTGTTTTGTTTTAATATGAAATATAGATATTATAGAAAAATCACAGAAAAATGACGGGGACATACCAACTAATTCGCTTATATAAGATATGTAAGCTATTTGACTTTCTTAATTTTCGAACATTAACGAAAACAAAATAGATATCAGAGAAAAACGCAGAAAAATGAAGGGCGTATGCCAACAAAATCACAAATATCTCAGCTACCAAATGTCTTGGCGTTTGAAAATGGCACACATTGATTGCTAGATCAATGTTCTATATCCATGTTTTAAGATATATAAATCATCTGAGCATTTGTTGTTCGAATATTAATTGGAACATTAGATATTGAAGAAAACATCACCAAAATAGAGGGACTATACCAACAAAATCGCTTATATCTCAACTAGCAAAAAACTTAGAGTGTTGTAAATGGTACCAAAGGATTTCTAAGGCGATGCACTATTGCCCTGCAGTATGAAATATTAACCACTTTAGATAACGTTAAGTGAATGATACGTAAAACATCAAAGAATGTTAACATAACAGAAAAAAATAAGGTTGTGCTCAAACAAAATCATTTGTACATTTGTTTTTAACCAATTAATATTGTAAATCTGGCCATATGGCAAAGAGTAGTACTCGTAGAAATTATTTGATGCAATTTTGAATAATTTGTGGTTGTTAACAACTGATAAACAGATGATTTTGTTGGTATACCCCTTAAATTTTACACGATTTTTCACATATTTTTGTGGTTTTCATGAAAATTCATGAAGCAAACATTCATATTATCATTAATAAGATTAAATGTGTATAGTGCATTGTCGTAGCTATTATCAAATGCAAAGTCTAATTCTCTAGGGTTATTACTAGATAAGATACGTTTGGTTTTATAGGTAAACCGCCTTATTTTTTTTCTGCAATATTTCTCCGATTTCTCAAGATTTTATTCATAGTCATGAAACGAAAGTCATATGACATATATTTTATAGTGCAGTGTGTATCATATTGTCTATGTAATATTTTGCACGTAATATTTTACACCAATTTCAGTACATCAAAACTTTTGGTTGCTGAGATACAAGTCATCTTGTAGGTATACACATTTAATTTTCAAGTTTATTATCACCAATTTCTATTTTTCATTAATATTCATGAAATTGAAAATCAGGTAAGGCTGATATATTACCATAGCATGTATTTGATACTATTTTCAGTGTTCTATGTTTGTGTACAGCCCAGGTAAAAGTGTCAGGACCAAGTATTAATATAATACCAATCTTAGTAACTTTGTCATTTGTTAATGGAGAATTAGCAATTTAGTAGGTTCACACCGTTCTATAGAATTATATTATGGGTAGAAAATTATGGAAAATATGTAATGTTATGTCATTCCAACGTTTCGCTACCAGGGACATACTTTTTGCATTTTGGTGGTCCCTCTGAACAATAACAACTTGCTATATGTGAGGAATCGATCTGCAGTTATTTCCATATACCACCCCAATCTCTTTAGTAACAGATATTCCATTACTTTCCCTAATTAGTCGATGTTTTGATAAATATTAATGGATATGTAAATAGGATAATAAAAATAATTGTTAGACCCTTTGGAAGCAGGAAAACATTCAAAGTGAGAAGATGGGTCATATTGTACAATTTCGGGTAATGAACCTTCATCAGTGACCCTTTACAAAACTGGCAGCGAAAGCCAGACATTTTGCTGCAATTTCAAGAATTTACATTTGTGTCGTCTAAATCAAAGACTCATATTCCCAAAGGGGCCAACTAATCAAAATACTGTAGTGCCCCAGCTTCCAATGACCCAATTTTCGTATTAGCGGCAATTTCGAACTCGGCACACAATCGTTGAACTCGGCACAGTTTTATGACCAGCTGCGTTTGGTAAGTCATTTAAATTGATCTTTTTACAATAAATAACCTTTGTATGATACAAATTGACTTCACATAGCTAATCTTGAATGAATTAGTCTATGCCCTGTGCAATAGGTGTTTTTCATTTCAATTTATCAATGCCATGACATCACTTTGAACCTTCTTTTTTGTAATGTTTACAAGGTAAAGTCGGCATCAAAATGTCTATTATCTAGTTATTTATTACAACATTTAAATTTCATTTTGTGCATAACACATTTGAATGTCTGTCCAAAACTTCACCAAAGTTTCATTACGCTCTTTGCAAGTTTGGTCGAGCAATATACGGATTAACAATGAAGGGGAAAATCAAAATGGCAATCGGGAACGCCTTTTGATAAATTGGAATGCAGTCGTTGAACTCGGCTAATGGCAATCGTCGAACAAAATGTAAGAAAAGCTAAAATAACCTGAAATGAGCCGTTTAAGTGACAAAACACACAAGGTTTCATGTTGTAAGTCGTGCTTATTGACTTCGTTTTACATTTTTCATGTTGAAAGAACTGATACACAAGAAACTGTTTAAAAGGTTATGGTTTGTCACAGTTTACTTGTGAATACTTTATATTGTAATAAACGAGGTTTTTCTTCAGAACGTCTGGTAATTTATATTTGCTATTGTATTATTGCAGTTACGCTTAAAAGATATTTATTCAACGTGACGGTGAAATACTGAGCAAAACTATTAAGAACAAGGATAAGAGTTGTTGAATGCAGATATCAGACGACTCATAGAAAAGTGACATGCTGAATTTGGTATTTTCAGACCAGAAGTACATCCCCTACTCCTCCTTCATTTTCTTCTCATTCTTCTTCTTCTTCTTCTTCTGCAGCAGCAGCAGCAGCAGCAGCAACAGCAACAACACTAGTTTTCTTCTTTAAGACAAACTCATCTTCTTGTTTTTCTTCTGCTTAAGCACTGTTTTAAGTTCACTGCAGCCGTTACAATATGTTTTTATCATACCTTATTGTTATCCGTTGGTCGTGCGTTATCAATTCAAATGTTCTTGAAAATATTGTTCACTAATAAACAACTAATAAGTCTATCAAAGCCAAACGTCATAAAATGGATTGTAACATCTCTGGAAATGTGAAAGCGTACATGTGTTCGGAACAAACTAATGCTACTACTTCTTGGAGTGTACGACCACTACCACTGTCACCACCACAATCACTACTACTACTACTACTACTACTACTACTACAACAACAACAACGGCTACTACTACTACTACTACTACTACTATATTTAACACTTCTACCGCCACGCAAATAACCACCACAACCACTACTGCTACTACTACTATTACTACTACTAAATTCTACTACTATTCTACTTCTACATCTACAACTACTACTTCTACTAATACACTTCTACTACTACTACTACTACTACTACTACTACTACTGAGTGTACTACTCCTACTACTACTACTACTTCTGCCGCAGTAGAAGTAAAAGTAGCAAACACAGTAGTAGTAGTAGTAGTAGTAGTAGTAGTAGTAGTAGTAGTAGTAGAAGTAGTAGTAGTAGTAGTAGGAGTAGTAGTAGTAGTAGTAGAAGAAGTAGTAGTAGTAGTAGTAGTAGAAGAAGTAGTAGTTGTAGGAGTAGTAGGAGTAGTAGAAGTAGTAGTAGTAGTAGTTGTTGTTGTTGTATATGCCAAATTATTTTTTTTACGAAATTACAAAATTGTTTCTGTTTTAGGCCATAGAATGCGAAACTTTGTGTGCTACTACTGCCAAGAAGGAGCCGATATTTTTCCAGGTGTAATTTCTCATCTATGTCAAGCCCACAGCAGCGAAGACGTTAAATTTCGATCACTAGAACTAAATGAAATAACAGGAAAGTTTGGATATAGGACAAAACATTTTGCAGGCACGACTGCTTCATCTTATAATATAACTGTAACAGGTGACAATGAATTGAATATTGTTCCGAGAAAACCAGAAACTGTAGAACAAAACACCTGCTTGGAAGAACATTGTAGCACAACTGATAAACCAGAAATTACATCAGATGGTACAATTTCTGAATTGTATGACATTATCCCAGTTGTTATAGAAAAACTTAAACAATGTGGTCAACTTGATCTATATATGAAATGGTGCAACTTAGTGGCTACAGCTGTGGGTTCGAGCCTCACTCGAGTCACAAGTAGGATAAGCCAAGTTCTGCTTACGGGTCTGTCAGGTGGTCTATCCCGGGGGTCTCCCGTTTTAGCCCACCTACTGAATTTCATAGTCTCTATATGAGTGAAATAATCTTGAAAGGAACGTAAAATGGAATAAAAACTACAATGTTATGTCATTTTTAATATTTTTAAAGACACGCGATGTTTGCCAACGTGGTCTTCTCGAAAATGAAAATGGGAAAACTCTTGAGAAAAAAGACTTTAAAAGGGACGAATAATGTCCTTGCCACACGACTAGACAGGTAGTACCATTATAGTGCGTTAATGCGTTTATAATTGATCACATGACATGCTGACACAGTGGCCTAAAAAGGGTTCGGTAGGACAAGTCGCCACAATTGAGATAAACGAATTTACCAACAGAATACATGTACAACTCATTAAAACATATTCCTATACAGACTCGAATATAAAACAGAGTCGTCATTACTGTTCTATTTTACATTATTCGTCATAACAGAAACATGGTAGGCTCTAAAAATGAGAAAAACTGGGGAAAACCGCAAGAAACAAAACGTGTTCACCGATTGCCAAATAGCTTTCATTTCAGCGTTCTATGATTGTCATGACTAGAGTTATCCGATTGCCAAAGTATCATCACGTCATCTTTTAAAACAGACGCTGCGCTTTTCACTTATCAGATCGAATCTATTTAATACGCACAAAAGGACTGTAAATGGCTTAAGTTTATATTTTTGCCTGTGAAAGGATTGATATTTATTTATAAAGTCACGAAATGGAGCATATTTGACAGGATTGAGTATAAAAAGTGAAGCATCAAAGAGAAAAATGTTATTTTCCAGACTTTACACTTGGAATTGTAGGACCAGAAGAACACAGGTATATTTTATACATCACTTTTAACTTATGACCTACTTACGGTTACCGACAGACTCTCAGTTCCAATGAAAACAATCAAATACTAACCTTACCAGAATACAGCTGAACAAAAATTATGCCGAGTTTAACGATTGTATGCCGAGTTCGAAATTGCCGCTAATACGGTGTGAGTCAGCTTAGTGCAAGTTTATTACTGTCCGTGATCTGTATTGATTTTTCTGCCAAAAGTGCATCCATGACAATAAATTCTCTTGTAAACAAGTTGCTTACCTATGATTTCATTGTATTTTTATCCTGGATTTTCTATTCAGTAAAGAGATATTGTTGATAAATGTGCAGATCAAATAATGCTTGCTGCTTGCAGCTTCCATTTTTGTGTACTGTGTGCGAGTGGAATATTGGGTAAAATTTTGTGTCAACACGGTAAAGTGTATGTCAAACTTCACTTGTCAAAGCATGTCACTTGATCTTTGTCTGTAATTTTTGGTGAATCTAGCCAAAGAATTTTATTCTAAGCATATCAGTCATTTAGATTAATCATTTAAGAACAATTCTTCATTCATAACTGTATAAGTTTGATTTAAGGTTACTGATATTTTGCTGTTTAAAGTTGAATGTTTATGTACAATTTATCGGGGAATCCAAGATGGCCGACATCGTCTTTCTTGTCGGCATCCCGTCGTTATTTTGTAGTGGGGTCATGTGACCCCGCAGCTTTTTAGTAGTGGGAAATTCAAATCCCGCTACACTTTAGCTTTAGCTATGGGAAAGGGAATCCCACACCATTTTAACGGTGGGATTTGGGAACATGGGATAGGGGGGTATATAAGAAAGTGCCTGAGAATCCCATGATAACTTCAGATTTGGCTTTCAAAACGAAAAATACATACAAAATATTGTACATGTGTTATGGTATAGAGTTATCTCCCCAATTAAGATATGACACTACACATTCCGGATACGGCAATTAGAAATAACAGATATATAGGAGGGACGATAATCTTTGACATACTTTTTAGCACTCTGTTGCTATTTCTAGCCGAGGTGCAAGTCATTTTTGTAAGTATACTGTTTAGTTCTTTCATTAATATTCATGAAACTATAATCTCACGATTGTATAACTGACTATTTGTGCAAAAGTTCATTGTCTGAGCATTCATTGGAAAATTACTTTCAAAACCCTATGTCTAACAACAACCCAGGTACATGTGTTTTTGTAGGTATAGTCCCTCAATTTTTGCATGATCTCGGATTTTACTAATATTCATACATATGCAAATGAGACGATTTTCCTACAGGTCCATAACACGATAGAACTTGTCAAATTATATTAGATCTACCGGTGCAATAAAATTCGCCACAATGGTGATTTTGGTCTTATTTGATTTACATTTTTTATTTTAAAATGATATTGAAACATGCTTTGTCATGACATTTTTATGATTTTATCAATATTCATGAATATGCAAATTATATAATTTGCATAACTTACCTGTAGATGAAAGGGGGATGTCTACGCTTTAGAATGAGACCAAGTTTAGTCATCTAGGATAACTAACAGTGGAGATATGGACGATTTAGCATTATGCACCATTTACAATATTGCATTTTATAAGATTTTAGTACAGAGTTGTTATCTCCCCATTTTACAATATGACGCTACACTTTCCGGACACTACGACAACCAGCGAATAAAAGCAGAGATAATAAGCTTTAATTTGAGACTAATTTCAACCTTTCCCTACAAAGGTGCATTTTTCGTTCGATTTAAGCGTCGTACAGGATTCATGTACCGCACTAACAATGCAGATTAATGAAAGGTGACAAAATCGAGTACATGTACGGTGATTTGTAGCCTGTCCGACTAGGCAACAACATACATCAGCAAGTTCATTGCCTTGTCGTATCTGATAATATTATGTTATTGACAATACTGAAAAAACTCGTTCTTCGTCGACTATCCCTTAAATAGTACATGTATTACTATAGAGCCAGAAAATACAATGTATGTCAATAAAAACACTAAATTTATACTCTATTAGGTTTATAAAGGTTGAATTAGACAAATCTGAGACGAAACAAAATAAACTGTATTTCAACATGTCAATCGTCAAACCATTACTTACTGATAGGGGGTGGGGCTTTGAACCCACAACAAAATCCATGGATGCAGTTCAAATTGCCCGGGCATAGGTTGATACTATCACAATTTATTTCCGGAAATAGAATCTGGTCCGCAGGGCATGACGGGACGATAATTGGTGGAACTTCCGGAACTGAAATGTTCACAAAAGTAATAATTGCGTAGGATAAATTAATTTTTTTCAATTAATTTTGTTAAAAGTGATTTTGATTATTACTTCAAAGCCAATGTCCTTATATTAGCACAAAGTTCCGTTGACCCCCTCACATTTAGCAAATTCTGCGCCCATGTGTTAAGTTGGTAACAGTACTAGTATGTCATGTGAAATTCAGTTTTTGCCATTAAAAATATTGGTGTGTGTAAAAGTATGATTTAATTTTTCGAAAATGAAAGAACAATGTGCGTTACATAGGTGTTTTTGCGAAATAAATAAATAAATAAATAAATAAATAGATAAATAGATAAATAAATAAATAAAAAAGTGCTATAAAAGTGCTAAGTGGTATTAAAAAAACAATGTTAGTTGCATAGGCGTGTTTGCGAAATGAAAATAAATAAATAAATAAATAAATAAATAAATAAATAAATAAATAAATAAATAAATAAATAAATAAATATAAATAAATAAATAAATAAATAAATAAATAAATAAATAAATAAATAAATAAATAAAAATAGATAGATAGACAGATAGATAGATAGATAGATAGATAGATAGATAGATAGATAGATAGATAGATAGATAGATAGATAGATAGATTGCTTACCTGTAGGTACTATCGGTGGCATTTTTGGTGGCACGGTTGGATCAATAATCGGCAGTTTTGGTGGTAATTTAGGGGGTAGCTTAGGGGCTAAGGTCGGTGGGGTAGGGGGCAGGGTAGGGGGAGGGGTCACTGGGATCCCGGGATTCTTCGGTGGCGCCATGGTCAACAGTATTGGCGGTCTTGTTGGTGGTAGGGGTTTGTACGGTGGCTCAGTGGGTCTGTGTAAATGTAGAACTGGTGGAATGGGTTTGTATGGAGGATCAGTTGGTACTTCGGGAACTTTTGGTACAGGCGCAGGCCCAGTAGGTGGCTTAGGGACAACTACGACGTTTATTTCTCTTGGTCTGACCTCTACTGGAGGCCACGTGGGTGGTGGGTATGTGGGTGGTGGTGTGGGAGGGGGTGTGGCGGGTGCGGGGAGACGGACAGGCATGCTAGGGTAGCAGCACTGATGGTTCACACAGGTAGCCTGGGCCGGGCAGTGGTGATGAGAGTCACAGGCACGCCCTCGTAGATGGACATAGTTCACCGGACAGTGGTCCACATTCAGTCTGATTGGTTCTGCAAGACAACAACAAGACCGTGTTATGAATACCCCATTGAGCCCCACTTTTTTATAGAAAAACTGGGGTTTGCAGGAATATATCTATTTTTTTGTTTGGGCTCCAAAACATAGATTGTGGGTACACGTTAGAACCGCCTCGGCGAGGCGGTTCTAACGAGTACCCACAGTCTATGTTTTGAGCATAAATACTGAAAATAACGATTTTTTTCCAATGAAATTTTCAACTTTTACAGCTGAAAACATTTTTTGTATATTGCACGGGCAAGTTTTCATAATGAGCCGCGACATAAGTTAACCTGTTTATGTGTTTACAGTGCGTCTGACCATTAGACATACACTGTAATTTAAAAAAGTAAAAATACAATTGAATAAACTTCCATTACGCAAACTTGCCCATGCAATAAACAGAGATTTTTTAAGCTTTAAAAATTGAAAATTTTCAGCTGAAAATGTTTGATATTTTTCTTATTTTTGCTCAAAACATAGATTGTGGGTACACGTTAGAACCGCCTCGGCGAGGCGGTTCTAACGAGTACCAACAGTCTATGTTTTGGAGCAAAAATAAGGATAATAGGTATACCCCTGCATACCCCAGTTTTTCTACATAAAAGTGGGGTTTAAGGGGGTAAACATTTTACGGGCATGTTTTCCTGATGTTTGAATGAAAATGAGTCGACAGTCACAAATACCAGATGAAATTAAACACATAAAAGTTTACAGCCTTGACACGGTTATATCGTGTACCCACAATCAATGTTCTAACAAAAAATAAGAAAATATCTTTTCAATGGAAAAATTTGATTAGCTCATATGAAAAAATACAGTGTATTGCATGTGTGTGTTTTGCTAATCCTCAGGAAAACATTGTAATGTATAACCCCTCATACTCCACTTTTTGTATAAAATTGGGGTTTACAGGGGTATACATGTATTTCTTATTTTTGCTCCAAAACATAGATTGTGGAAACACGTTAGAACCGCCTCAGCTGAAAATAATCACTGTATATTGCATGGGTGTGTTTTCGTAATGTAATGTCACTTACTTGGTATGGAGCAGCAAGCTCCGTCGTAACAGAAAAATCCCGGTCTGCACTTATTCATATAATTACATTTTCCCGCCATATTAGTTCCCGCGGGACACGTGACTTGTTTCTCTTGACAACAAATACCATGGAAACAGCTGTATCCCCTCGGACAATGTCCGAGTACATCGCAATATGGTCCGCTTTTAATTCCATACGGGCACACAGGAGGAGCCGGGCAACACACTCCGCAGTAGGCGTGACTAGAATATGGTTCGAAATGCGCAAATTCACAATGGTACCCGGAAACGCAATCATTGAATTTGTGTCCCGGTCTGCACTTGACAGCGCTAAGGCTTCCGTCATGACATTGATGGAAGTTTAGTCCATGTGTTAGTCCGGGTACCAAATGAGAAAAATGTGAAAAATGTGAGATCAGTCCGTTGTTCAGGCACTGCACCACTGAAATGAAAGAAAAGAAAAACAACAACACGTTACCATGGCTTCATAAAATACAATAGATGAGGCCCCGCTACCAGTGGGAGTGAGCTCTTGGCTCTCTGCTCCCTGGAAAAGAAATAACATTGTTATATTGTTCTCCAGCTCCCTAAAATGTTTCCCCAGTACTGCTCTCTGCTCCCTAAAACAAAAAATATTCTTGTTTCTTTCTAATACGATTATTAGTATACTCTTTGCTACTATACATTTAGGCCCTACCGGGGGGGGGGGGTGTCTTACATGTAGCTCCCTGATCCCTGAAAGAAAAATTACCTTTCTCTCTAGCTCCGTAAAATGTCTTCCTCAGATCCTTGCTCCCTAAAACCACGAACGGTTTTACTTGCTCTCCTGAATAGCCCTGAACATAAATGACCCGGCTTCTTCCCAGAAACCCAAGACCCCTGATATGGCCCCTACGTCATTCTATGGTGTGCAATGCGGCCGGAATGTGAATTACGATGCGGTTGAACACTCGTGTCACCGTACACGGGTTTCAGGCATAATAGGTTTCGGGGTTCAATGAACTCGGATGCGTAATTTATGGCTCCAGAGACATGCGCAAGGTGTTTTTCATCTCGATCATTGATTCTTGCGCATTTGAGCCGCATTATGAGAGAAAATGCTTTTTCGTATGCGAAAACAAAGACGCAGATCAGCCGTGCAGTAACTGCACGGCTGATCAGCACCTTTGTTTTCGCTTCATGGAACGCACAATATCTCCTTCTTTAATGCTAAATTTTGAACTCCAATCTTCATGTGCGGTTGAACAGGCGGGCCGGTTTGTGTCGAACTACAGGTTTTCTCGTTATGTGGAATATTTAATTATGTCAATAAGTCATCTTACGCATGCAATGACAATTGTTTTAATGCGCATATAATATACTGTCATCGCTTTTGTTAAAGAAGAACGTATGTTGCTTTTCAATCTATTGTAATAAAGTGGACAGTTTTACGTCATATTTTACGACGTCGTTTGACCGCTTTATGGCAAAATTGATAATTGACATCAACCAGTATTTGTCGGGACATTTAACACTTTTTATAGTGTTCCATTTCTCTTTCAGAGGCTCTATGTATATGTTATGCGTGATTCAATTATTGTTATACTATAGTGCACCAGTCATTTTTATCGCCCCCATAGGGCCGGGGTTAGCGAGGGCACAGCTGGGCTTAAGTGTCGGGATTTAACCTCTGATGCGTCTCGGCAGTGCCGGGGATGTGCCGGGGTTTAAATTGGTCATATCAATACACAATAGATATTAATTGTTAGTTGTATTTTAACAATCTAATTACTTGTATGGCCCTTATTTCAATAATTTGCAAATGTACATTTACATTGAAATTCAATCCCTTCTCTTATTTTTCATTTACAACTCCCAGCTGTTGTTTCACATTATTGCAAGCCTCCGGGGAGCCGAGACTTTTAGCAGGGATTTTACGTAATGCACCATGTACCGACTGCATGCACAACTTGGTAAAAACCCGCAGTAAATCAAATCGGGGTACATGTTCTCACTGTCGCGGTTCTAACCCCGGATCTCCCCGGTTTGTCCAGGTGATGAAAAGCCGGTATACCGTGATAAACCGGGCAATTTTTCCCACCAGGTTGAATCGGAACGCCCCCTAGGCAAACCAGTATTCACCGTGGCCAAACATTTTTAAAAGCCTGTTCATCCCGGTGGAGCCCGGTGAACGCCGTATCATCTCGTTTTATCACGGTCGAGCCCCGGTGATATCACGGGTTGTCCCTGTATCGCCTCGGTTTTTGACATCTGGCCGGTTTGCCTCGGTGTGTCCAGATTGTTTTAACCATATGAATGCAACCGAGAAGGCTCCGGAAGGCTCTCCGATTCGTCACGGTTTACCCCGGTATATCAAACTGTGGTGAACTGGGAAGCTAAACCGGGACCATTACGCAAACTTGCCCATGCAATATACAGATTTTTTTTCTGTTGTAAAAAATGAAAATTTCATCAGAAAATGTTTGATATTTTTCTTATTTTTGCTCAAAACATAGATTGTGGGTACTCGTTAGAACCGCCTCGGCTTGTGGGTACTCGTTAGAACCGCCTCGGCGAGGCGGTTCAAACGTGTACCCACAATCTATGTTTTGAGCAAAAATAAGAAAAATATCAGAATTTTTCCAGTGAAATTTTTCATTTTTACAACCAAAAATATTTTCTGTATATTGCATGGGCGTGTTTTCGTAATGACAATAACTCACGTGGTGACTTGATGTCATAAAGTATTTTTCATTTTATGAAGTATTCGATTTTGATTCTACGAAATTTTCTCCCTGTTCTTCAAAAGCCGATGTCCCATCAATTTATCTAGACAATTGGGACAGAATGTACAAAAAATAGTATGTCTCTGTAAATCACGATTTTATTAAATAACGTGTGTGGGCCTAAAAGTTTGTTAAATATGGCGAAAAACTGAGCTGCGTCATGCAAGGTAGACAATCACGTAACTAAAATAGATTTTGTGTACTAGTATTCGGACATAACCATTTAGCAATTTTTTTTTTTTTTTTTTTTTTTTTTTTTTTTTGATTCAGTTTTACGTCCCTTTCAAGCTTTTTCACTCATATCGAGACGAATCAATCGGTAGGTGGGGCGAAAACCGGAGTACCCGGGGAAAAACCACCTGACACACCCGCAAGCAGAACATGGCTTGTCTCACATATGAATTCGTGCGCCGTGCGAGGCGCGAACCCACATCGGTGAGATGATCGAATGATCAAGAGCACTGAAGTCAGCGACCTTAACCACTCGGCCACGGGGGCCGCCGCAAATTTAAAACTGAATGAAATTTCATGGGGAAAAGTGCATATACCCTGGAATGGTACACTATAAATTCAAATTGTTGTACAACAGTCCGTATAATGCGCGCTTTTGTTTACTAGATAACCCCGAGCAACCGTCGCGGTGTTAAAATATAAATCCAGTTGCTCGGGGGAATCTATTAAATTATAGAGCACACTAAACCGACTGTTGTATTATAGAGTTTAGAGCGTACCGTCCCGGGGTATGTGCACTTTGCCTCGTGAAATTTTATTCAGTTTTAAGAAACTTATGGTCGATCTGCTTACTAGTTCTGTCCGAATTCAAGTACACAAGAATTGACTTTTGCCACGTGATTGTCCCCCTTGTCATGAGAAACTCGGATTTTACTGTGCGAAACGAGCGCGGTGGCCTGGTGGCAGAGCATCGGATTCTGAATCGACATTACGAAACCTTGCCCATGCAATAAACAGATATATTTTAGCTTTAAAAATTGAAAATTTTCAGCAGAAAAATTTTTACAATTTTCTTAATTTTGCTCAAAACATACATTGTGTGTACAAGTTAGAACCGCCTCGCCGAGGCGGTTCTAACGAGTACCCACAAACTATGTTTTGGAGTAAAAATAAGAAAAGTAGGTATACTCCTACATACTCCAGTTTTACTATACAAAAGTGGGGTTCAAGGGTGGGGGGTACATTTCACGAACCATTTTTTCCGAGTCGAGAGGTCTCGGGTCCGATTTCCTTGACCAAGAAGTATTAACTCCCCAAAATACTGGTTGATGCCAAAAATACTGTTTAAGTGGTGGCTCCATGCCAACATGACTAAAAAAATGTAGACAGTGATGTTAAACCTGAATACAAGCAAACAGTCCAACATTACAAGCTTCTCGCCTTGTTATGTGACTCTACAGACCCGGACCAGACTGTGTCGAATCTGGTCTGAAACTCCGAAGACACTTTCTCTCGTAATGCATCTCAGATGATTTTTTTTCTTATCCAGTTTTACGTCCCTTTCAAGATTATTTCAGCTCATATGAGGCAGACCAAACAGTAGGTGGGCGAAAACGGGAGAACCCCGGCGGAGAAAAAGCGCTTGGTACGCCAACAAGCAGAACTTGGCTTGTCTCACATATGGCCAGTGCTGGGCTCGAGCCCACACCAGACACGGCGATGAGATATGATCAAGTGATTAAAAAACAGCGCTCTGAACCGCTCGGCCAGGGGGCCACCCCTGGTGAAATCGATGAAATTAATGTGTTATCTATGTTATTTATTTGCATAGAATTCTTACACGTTAAATCATAAAACCGCAAAAATTAATCATATCACATGAACGTAAATAATTTCAAAGTAAACAAAAATATGTAAAATAGTTTAATAAATCACAGAATTATTAAAGCTCAAAGAAAAATAATTAATTGTATTTAAGAGGCCCTCCCAAGGGTTTTGGGGGTTCAGGGAGAAGGGCTATTTATTTTCAGGGATTTGGAGAGAATGGTCATTTATTTTCAGTGATTTGGGGAGAAAGGATAACTTTTTGGGGTTTTAGGAAGCAGGGAGCAGGGGACTGAGGAAAAACATTTTAGGGAGCTGGGGTGAAATTCAGGGAGCAGGGAGCAAAGACCCCCCACCCCCTGGGGGGCATCATTTAAAGTACGGAAAAATAGATACAGTCAGGGCTAAAACTGTTTTGTTGCTCGTTACTGAAGCTACCTCGTTGGTTAAAGCAGAAAGCTTTACGTTCGTTACTGATACCAGCAGATGGCTGAAACTTAATTTTTGCTCATTGCCTAGACGGCATACTTGTTTAAATTACAGCCAGGCTGGTGACATGGTATTGTGCTCGTTGCTTAACTTATATAAGCCTGACGTCCCTTTTGTGGGACATACGCTAACAATATAGCCCAAGATGTGACGCCGCAGAACGCGGCGTCCCATCTGGTGCTATTTTGTTTTCACATCAGGAAAACATGTCCGTGCAATGAATACCCCCTTAAACCCCACTTTTATATAGAAAAACTGGGGTTCGCCGGGGTATACCTATTTTTCTTATTTTTGCTCCAAAACATAGATTGTGGGTACTCGTTAGAACCGCCTCGGCGAGGCGGTTCTAACGTGTACCCACAATCTATGTTTTGAGCAAAAATAAGGAAAATATCAAAAAATTTCTACTGAAAATTTTCATTTTTTGCAACTTTAAAAACCTCCCTATATTGCATGGGCAAGTTTTCGTAATGACAAACAAATTTCATCGAAATGGGGGCAACAAAGATATTGAAGATACGTCGTGTATGTAAAAAAAATAAAAATCACTCCAAACATCCCTAAAAATGCAAGTGGACTCACCCAACCCATAAAGATGGGAGAATCTATTCGTCAAATATGGGTTACGCTGCCTTATTCCTTGAAATATAAAATACACGGTGACTTACACATTGCTTAAATGCCTACTGTCCTTACATTATCTTTCAGAAACTGCCTTTTTCCAAATCACAATTCCTGAAACACCTCCATATATATGTAAGATTATTCAAATTCATCTTTTCACATTCCAGAAGTCGTAAAAAAAATGAAAATCGGAACTGTCACAATTAAAAAGTTTATACCGAAAAAATTATTGTTGAAGATTTTGTAAGAATTGTAATTCTATGGTATTTGGATTGTTTCCCTTCAAATATCATTATTCATGGCAATTTTGGACATTCCTAGTTTTTAAGTAAGTGATCAAATTCTCCATTTTGCGACATGTTTCAAGACTCTTTCTGAAGGTGATTTTGAAAGATGCAGCACCTGAAAGATGATGTGTGGACAGTAGCTGTTAGTTCGTTGCTGCAAAACTTTAACAACATGATGATGATGATGATGATGATGATGATGATGATGATGATGATGATGATGATAGTGGTGGTGGTTGGTGATGATGATGATGATGATGATGATGATGATGATGATGATGATGATGATGATGATGATGACGATGATGATGACGACGACGACGATTATCACTCACCTGAACACATTAAAAGTAGAATATAACCGCCCTGTAGAGAATACCACAATTCCATTTTTATCATCTTGAGTCTTCTTTCTCGTCACCCACTTGTCTTGTTTAATAGACGCTTCTGTTTGTCAGACACGAAATGTTTGGAGAAACTGCTAGAACATATTTCAGAAGAAGTTCTCCAAGTACTATTGAATGTAACTTTCTTCGAAAAATTCGAAAATATTAAACCGAAATATTCCTCTGTACGTCCGGACGCTGAGCCGTAATCCTTGAGTCTTTGGTGTCGTTTGTCGATGTTTTCAGATACAATTTGTTATTTTCTTAGTTGCTTTCACGTCCTCGTACCTGAAAAAATAATAATTGATTAATTTTCAAAATGTGATTTCGCTGGACTACGCACTTGACGCAAATCCAGAATGCAGAGAGAGAGAGAGAGAGAGAGAGAGAGAGAGAGAGAGAGAGAGAGAGAGAGAGAGAGAGAGAGAGAGAGAGAGAGAGAGAGAGAGAGAGAGAGAGAGAGAGAGAGAGAGAGAGAGAGAGAGAGAGAGAGAGAGAGAGAGAGAGAGAGAGAGAGAGAGAGAGAGAGAGAGAGAGAGAGAGAGAGAGAGAGAGAGAGAGAGAGAGAGAGAGAGAGAGAGAGAGAGAGAGAGAGAGAGAGAGGAGAGAGAGAGAGAGAGAGAGAGAGAGAGAGAGAGAGAGAGAGAGAGAGAGAGAGAGAGAGAGAGAGAGAGAGAGAGAGAGAGAGAGATAAACCCACAGTGAACAAAATTGAGAATTTTCTTTTGGCTTGTTAAAAATTTAATATAGAATCTAGACCATTTATATAGGCACGTCACTTCTACCTGGTCGAAGCAAGCCACAATTATATGCCTACAAATTAAGCCGGTTTAAAATGATTTTCGATGACGTCGCTCGCGACGCTTAATAGTTTCTTTGTGAAATCGGATTTGAGAAGAAAAGTCCTACTGGTTACACATTTTACTCAAATATTTTCATCTCTGTCCAATTTGATTTTTGAAAGAAATATCTACTCTTTTTACATGGTTTAGCGCCATCAATGACTAGCGAGGTCTTTGAAGAAGTCAGTGTAGCCACTGATAACTTACAAATCGAAAGAATTTTAAGAGAAAACCCAGCGGGCACATGACGTCATTCTGACGTCATGTGCCCTGCTGGGTTAAAATAATGGTTTATTGATGCACGTTTACATGTATGTTTGAATGGTTATTTTTATTTCTTATACATGTATATCTGTACATAAGGACAAAAAGACGTTTACATGCGTCGGTGTCCCGGTTCATTCGTACGTATTTATCATTACGAAAACATGCCCATGCAATATACAGAGATTTTTAAAGTTGTAAAAAATGGAAATTTTCAGTAGAAAAATTTTGATATTTTTCTTATTTTTGCTCAAAACATAGATTGTGGGTACACGTTAGAACCGCCTCGCCGAGGCGGTTCTAACGAGTACCCACAATCTATGTTTTGGAGCAAAAATAAGAAAAATAGATTTACCCCTGCATACCCCAGTTTTGCTATATAAAAGTGGGGGTTTTGAGGGGGTACACATTTCACGGACATGTTTTCCTGATGATAATGTTTAATGCATTCGATTTAGGGAAGACCTAATAAAGATTTAAATCACAAAAAAATTAAGTGCATTTAACAACACTTTTAATAAGTGTAAAAATTATAACAACAGAATACCATATGCATATTAAAATGATCATTAAGAAAACTTGCCCATGCAATATACAGATATTTTATTTTCAGAAGCAAAAATTTAATATTTCATAGGGATTTTTTTTTTTTTTTTTTTTTTTTTTTTTTTTTTTTTTTTTTTTTTTTTTAACATTTTTCGCAAAAAACGTACAATGTTGGTACACTTAAAACTTACAGCCACCTCGACGAGGCGGTTGTAACGAGTATCCACAATGTATGTTTTGGATCAAAGGTAAGAAAAATAAGTGTACCCCTGCATAACCCAGTTTCACTGTATAAAATTGGGGATTAAGGGGATACATATTTCACGGGAATGTTATACTGATGTAAGAGAATTTAACGACATTTTAATCAATGTGAAAGATATAACAACAGAATACCAATAGCAAAACGATTATTGTTTTAACTTTACTCGTTGGTATTCATTGTTGAGGCTGCATGCAGTAAAAATATTCCAAAATCCATAATATTCTGTTTCTCACGATAATAGTAATAAAAATAATGATGATAATAATAATAATAATGATATTAATAATAATAATAAAAACTTACTGGTTCGAAAATTTAAGTCGCCCGTTTAATTCAAGTCGCGTTCTCCTCCAATATATGAACCACCTTAAGCAAGAGTCAAGTAACAGTACAAATGATGCGAAATCTTTGAGAAAAAAAAGCTTCGTCACTCGGTGCTAATTAATGAATCGTGTCGCTAGAAAACCTAAAGCATGGATGTTTTGACTAATTCTGAAAACAAATGAACCACAGAACGATGACATTGTTCAATTG
This sequence comes from Rugalucina vietnamica, assembly GCA_964017185.1. Taxonomy (NCBI): domain Eukaryota; kingdom Metazoa; phylum Mollusca; class Bivalvia; order Lucinida; family Lucinidae; genus Rugalucina; species Rugalucina vietnamica. The sequence goes on from OZ024885.1 coordinate 9,516,955, forward strand.
GGGCTATTCTGTTTGCTTGAGACATCAGGAAATCATGTCCGTGTAATGTATACCCCCTTATACCCCACTTTTATATAGCAAATCTGGGGTACGCAGGGGTATACCTATTTTTCTTATTTTTGCTCCAAAACATAGATTGTGGGTACTCGTTAGAACCGCATCGGCGAGGCGGTTCTAACGTGTACCCACAATCTATGTTTTGAGCAAAAATAAGAAAAATATCAAAAAAAATTTCAGCTGAAAATTTTCAATTTTTAAAACTTAAAAAATCTCTGTATATTGCATGGGCAAGTTTTCGTAATGTGCTCAGAGACGTTTCATTGGATTGTTACTCAAAATTAAAATCACTTCTGGCTCCAAGGTTATAAAACTTTTTTCATGCTCAGCTCAGCTGAGACTAAAATTTATCCTGCTCACAAATGTTAAAATGCCAACAATTGTTGGCATTTTAACATTTATTAGCAGGATAAATTACAGGCTTTGGAGTTCTAAACCTTCAATTTCAATATATTTGGGCTATTTCAGTATTTATGGGGAATTGAAATTTCAAGCTCAGCTGAGTTGAGCATGAAAAAAGTTTTATAACCTTGGGGTCTGGTTACCCTAATGAAAGCGGGCTTGCCCAAAGGATGACGATGGACGAAACCGTTTATCGCTATCCTTTTAGTTTATGCAAAGCACACGTTTTCTTGTGGCACGAACTGATTCATTATTTTTCTGATTTGATGTTTTGTTTTACGGATGCGGATGTAAACAAAATTTAATTTATCCGCCTTGCATATCTGCATTAACGTTTGATAATAGCTCTGTCACACATTCACGTATCAGCGGCGTATCGCTCGCGTATCTATGAGAATTTCGATACGCCGAGGTCTGAGCCGCATTTTGTTCGAGCGGCGTATGTACCACGTACGTGTGACGTTCCTGCTACGTTCCCTTGGCGTATCCGTGACGTATCTGTATTCGTATGGAAGTTCACTTTCATTAAGGTGTATGTGCTACGTACGTGTGACGTATGTATGGCGTATGAAGTGTACGCGTACGTATCTACGGCGTATGTACTACGTTCCATTCTTATCTGCGGCGTATCTGTTCTGTACCAATTGCTTTTAATACCTATGAGAACAAACGGTTGTGTTCACTTTGTTCATGCAATTCGCACATTACAGTTATCAATCATCAGAGGTCGACGATGCCACCGGAGAAATCTAGATAATCTAGATTAACACCGAAGAAAAATCTGCGAGGCGTAGATACGAAAAGAGAGTTGAGGATACGCCACACATACGTCACACATACGTAGCAGATATGAAAGGTACGCTGTACATACGTCACGGTTACGTGGCATATTAACCGCAACGTACGTGTGGCGTATGAGGAGTATGAGCTACGTATCTACGGCGTACCTGCCACGTTGCTTTCGTATGTACCACGTATGTGTGACGTATGTACGGCGTATCGGACCCGCCACGTACGTGCTACGAATTTTAAGTGCACACATAAAAACACGTAGCACCTCGGCGTATGAGGAGTATGAGCTACGTATCGAAGAGTATGAGCTACGTATGCTCACGTATGTACGACGTACGCGTGACGTACATTTCGTATCTTGATACGCCGTAGATACGTGAGTCGATACGCGATAGTGTGACAGCGGTTTAACCCATTAATGAATATATTTCGCCCCTTTCCCGCAGTGAGATGATGCAGATGGGCTTCTTGATCAGGCCGGTTATCCAGTGAAAAGAAACGCGACTGGGAGCAACTAACGCAGATGAAATCAATATAAGACGATCAGATTGTCATCAGGATAACATGTCCGTGAAATGTTTACCCCCTTAAACCCAAATTTCATATAGTAAAAACTGGGGTTTGCAGGGGTTTACCTATTTTTTCTTATGTTTTAATCAAAAGCATAGATCGTGGGTACTCGGTGAGGCGGTTCTAACGAGAACCCACAACCTATGTTTTGGAGCAAAAATAAGAAAAACATAGATTGTGGGTACACGTTAGAACCGCTTCACCGAGGAGCAAAAATGAGAAAAAATGGTTAAACCCCTGCATACCCTAGTTTTGCTATATAAAAATGGGGTTCAAGGGGTTTACATTACACGGTTATGTTTTCGTGATGAACAGTCCATGAATCATTCTGATCCCTGGAAAATTATTCCCAGATAGGTATTCATTACCTATTGCCGCCTGTTGATTTCATCCGGTGAGGCGGTTCTAACGTGTACCCACGTGTGCCTTGGAACGGACAGGAATAAACATCAACATAGGTTTCATCGAACTTGTTTTATTACCTCATAATGCTTATTATGCATTCCGTAGTAGTTCATTTTTAGCAAATCTTTCATCACGACTGAGTCAAGATCAGGGTTGCTATTTGTGTTGCAATTGTGACAAAAAATTAACTTCTTTCTACATTCATTTTTTTCTTAATTTATAATAACTTTGGACCACTAAGATTTATATTCCAGTAATAAATTTGTATTCAAATGTCACCATGGTCAGAAATGGGGCTTCAAAACAGTGTGTGTTCTAGACTGCTGAAATGTAGGCATACGAGCGTATGCTGTCAAGATTAGTCGATGTTCCATGTTGCAGTCATCAGGAAAACATATCCATGAAATGTATACCCCCTTAAACCCCACTTTCATATAGTGAAACTGGGGTTTGGTGGGGTATACCTAATTTTCTTAGTTTTGATCCAATTCATACATTGTGGGTACTCGTTAGAGCCGCCTCGGCTCTAACATGTACACACAATGTATGTTTTGAGCGAAAATGATACAAAAATTAAAAAAAAAATTCCCATGAAATTTTCATTTTTTGCTTCAGTGAAAAATCTCTATATATTGCATGGGTAAGTTTTCATTAAGTTATGTAATAGTTGTATTTGCATAAGAAAATTTGAAAAAAAAAAAAAAAAAAAAAAAAAAAAAAAAAAAACATTGACTGCAACTAAAACTTTATTTCTAAGATGCCTCTTATTTTTTTTTTTTTTTTTTTTTTTTTTTTTTTTTGATTAAGTTTTACGTCCCTTTCAAGCTTTTTCACTCATATCGAGACGAATCAATCGGTAGGTGGGGCGAAAACCGGAGTACCCGGGGGAAAAACCACCTGACACACCCGCAAGCTGAACATGGCTTGTCTCACATATGAATTCGTGCCCCGTGCGAGGCGCGAACCCACATCGGTGAGATGATCGAATGATCAAGAGCACTGAAGTCAGCGACCTTAACCACTCGGCCACGAAGATGCCTCTTATTATGGGGCTACGGACTCTACAGACCATACAAAAATATATTTGACCATATCAGCCGTCCTTTATAATTTCTTCAGAAAACTTTCATATAGGTTTTACTAGTCCTTAGTCTGAAAAACAATTATACAATATGATTCTTTTAAACAGGACTATGTTCTTGTTCCTTTTGAAAAAATATTATGGGGCCTCGGACCTATAATTTCTTGAGAACTTTTTACTAGTCCTCAGTCTGAAAAAAAAATAAATAAAAATGATGATAATAATAATAATAATAATAATAATAATAATAATAATAATAATAATAATAATAATAATAATAGTAGTAGTAGTCTGTTCTTGAAATTTCATTTTGGAAAAAAGGGGCTATGGACTCTAAATAATAATAATAATAATGATAATAATAATAATAATAGGAGTCTGTTCTTGAAATTTCATTTTGGAAAAAAGGGGCTACGGACTCTACATAAAATGACAATGATATTTCAAGAAACACATACAAGTACTTTTCACTGAGAGGAATAGTTCAATTTCCATTAACTAAAATCTTTCGTTGTTCTTGTCAATGAAATTTAAAAAAAAATAATGTTTTAATCACAAATGTAAATTATTTGGCATGCCAACTGTAGACACCAAGAAAATAGAAAAACATCGTATAAAAAATACAGTTTCACTACCTGCATTACATCTTTGTATTTTTGTTCAAATCAATGCCGTAAAAAGCATATTATATGGTTATTATGTGTCTTTAACATTCATCAGGAAAACATGTCCGTGCAATATATAGAAAACTGGGGGTTTAAATGGTTATACCGTATTTTCGATCGAAAACATACAGGTGCGTTCAGTTCATGATAAATATACCCCTGCGATATTCAGAAATAAATTGACAACTCGTCTCTGGCAAGAAATGGTCAACGGGATGAATTTGTTTATGTAATGTGTTAAGTACGTCTATAAATATTTACTCTGTATATAACGTACGCTGCCCTATAGTCGTCATGGTCCTGAGGTCGTCACTTTTCATTTGACCCCACCATTTCCGTCTTCGTCATCGAGGATATTAAGAAGGGGCATGGTTTTAAAGGACAATATCTCCTCTACTTTATAATTATTAATTTACAACCTCTAAATAACCGGTTTACTAGTAGTAGACGTTGAAACAGGGGTACCCAATTTTGCACAAAACTGAAAGTCTGTCGAGAGCTGAATGAGCTTTTCATATCGATCCGGCGAAAGGAAATTCTCTTAAGCTGCGCCTGCCTTTTAATGGATTGTACATTTAGAAATGCCTAGAAGATACCGCTCAACCAATAAATACTTTCCTTTCACCGATAAAGCATGTAAACACAGAAATAATTGGATGAAAAGTGAGATGACGACCTTAGGTCATGCATGACGACCTTAGGTCCTCATGAAAAAGTGGTTAGTTGATTCAGTTTTCAATCCTATTTCTCGTATTCCCCTCCTTCATATTTGTGTTCCTCCATGCTAAGACTCGTCTGGACAACTGATAAAGCGAACTAAGCCTTTCAATACACCTTAGGGTCGACCGACACCCCCATAAAACCCCACACTACACCCATGGGCTCAGAACACTATTTACCATTCAGTAATGAGACCCCGAATGAGACACGACTACTATTGGCAATTTGTTCGTACGAAAATGACACAACTTGGATCACCAAACTACACGTTAACTGGTGGCTACAGAAGTGTCTTAGGTACATCCCAAGGTCCACTACCGATAGCCTATGTAACAATCTTCAACAAAACCACAATTTTCGGTGACTCTAAAACGGTCAATATATTTTCATGATTTTAGGACCACCAAGACAACCCACCAATCGCTTCTATATGTCATAAGACTACCAAAACATTTTTAACCAATCAGTACGTTCTCATAACCGCATTCATTGCCATGCATGCATTTAGCATGTCCAGTGTTCCACTAATTTCACCACTTAGGCATTCACTAATTTCTAGACACCTTTGCCACCACTCATGCTTTCATTTGATATTCAGGCATAACTATCCGCACCGTTTAGCAGAACTTCAGTCCACCAATAGGACCGCCCGCAAACCACGCAGATCACTGCTGTTTGGGATCTTTTAATAACACCAACACATCACTTCTAAGTGCATGAGAACTGAGGCAAATGCCAAACAGCCACTATCACTAGTACTATTGCCGAGGGTTTTAAACACTTCACAGGTACCACTAATTACTCAAAAACACCTCCACACCGAGGTACTTTGTCATTAAAGGTCCATGAATGACGGGTCTAAGACTATCATGACGACCCTAGGACCAGATCAATATAATACCTACATAGCTACAGAGACATTTATTATACCTCATAAATATTCATTGGCTGAGTGTGGATTTTGATTGGTCCAGAGCAGGTCACGCGGAGGGTGCTATTCTGTCATGTCGCATGATCATATTACCCTCTGACGTCACATCTGCCTTAACAAGTGCAAGCGCACTTGTAGTCACATGCTTTTGTTTACAATGCACGTGGAGGGTGCTATTCTGTCATGTCTCATGATCATATTACCCTCTGACGTCATATCCACCTAAATGTGTTGGACGTGTAGGCCTAGTCGCATGCGTTTGTCATGTGGCATGTCGCTAATTTGTTTCAAAAGTGGTTAGGTATATATTCGCCCTCGAGCAATATTACCTGCCTCGGGTGAACAAATCGTCATGTCATCCTCACTCAAGGGCAACTATTGTATATTAGTGCATACCTGTGACTACCAACACCACCTCCAGACCATCCAACTTACACGCAATACTACTAAGACCTGCACAGTACGTCCACTGGACAAGAACCACGGCCGATCAAATCATTGTTGACCCCTTAAGATCAAATAAGCAATTTATAGAATTCATTTGCACAATCACACATGCTTTTATGGTCAAAGGTGGTATTTATTGATAGCGAAAAGACATTCTAGTACCACCTAATACTGATGACGACTTTAGGACCTGGTCACTGACGACTTTAGGTCCTGGTGGTCCTAAAGTCGTCAGTCATACCCCTCTGGTCCAAATCGGTCTTTTTTCATTATGCGACAGATTAATCCTCTGACTAAATGCAGTCTTAGCCACCCTTTGTATAGCTGAAATGCGCCAAGGTGACGACTTTAGGGCAGCGTACGTTACAACTTCCAGATCTTGTGACGTTATATGCCTCAATAGATACGTAACACATGGAGCCAAATTTTTAACAAAAATTTCGCTGATATTCGGGGTTCAAAGATTCCACACGGAACCATGGTTAATGATTTGTAATTTTATCTTTAAGTTATAAAAGAATAACCATTTTTGTACTACGGCTGAAAATTCGGTGTCTTTATCAGCACCACATGTATTTACAAAGTAACACCCTGTTTTTCATTCGTCGTACATTTTAGAATTTCATGGTAAAGCGGTTGTTACAATATAAAACTACACATGTCAGTGTTATTTTGGAAGAAAACTAATATTCTACCAGGACGGTTTTACGAACAAAGCTTGCTAGTGTGTTCTTTTATGAGGTAAGCATGCATTTAAGCACTGTGGAGTCACCCATGGCTTTGTATTTTGCCACAACGTGGGTTGGCATTTCATCATACAATTCATGGTTTGTTTTCTCGGCACAGAATACCATAGGGGACTGGGCCAGGGGACTGGGACTTTCACAGAGGAACTTTTAGGCTATCTCTCACAGCTCATCTTCATGATATTTAAATCCTCTTGTATAGATTTTAAGTTAAGGGAATCACCAGGGCATTCAAAGACAGACATTCTTCTAATATCAATAATGTGTTTTGCGGATTTAGGATAAATACAAAGAACATTGACTTGCATAAATACTATTTTGGACATGCTTTATTGGCACTGACATGTTAATTTCCATGACTTAAACACTATAAAAGAGATTTGGAATATCACGAAAAGGAGACGTGAGTCAACAACAATTTAGCCCACTTAGCCCCTCGGTGCGTAGGAAAAAATCATGAATTGTATGATGAAATGCCAACCCACGTTTTGGCAGAATACAAAGTCATGGGTGACTCCAAAGTGCTTTGAGACATGTTTACCCCATGGAGGAACCCACTAGCAGGCTTTGTTCGTTAATACGTCTAGTAGAATATTAATTATCTTGCAAAATAACACTAACATGCTCAGTTTTATATTGTAACAACAGCTTTACCATGAAATTCTCATTACGAAAACACGCCCATGTACTATACAGATTTTTCTAAGTTGTAAAAATTGAAAATTTTCAGAGGAAAAATTTTGATATTTTTTCTTATTTTTGCTCAAAACATAGATTGTGGGTACACGTTAGAACCGCCTCGCCGAGGTGGTTCTAACGAGTACCCACAATCTATGTTTTGGAGCAAAAATAAGAAAAATACGTATACCCCTGCATACCCTAGTTTTACTATATAAAAGTGGGGCATAAGGGGGTATACATTACACCGACATGTTTTCGTGATGTAAAATGTACAATGAATGAAAAACAGGGTGTAACTTTGTACATGATGCTGAAGAAGACGCCAATTTTTCAGCCGTAGTACAAAAATGGTTATTCTTTTATCATTTACAAATGAAATTGCAAACCATTAACCATGATTCCTTGTGGAATCTTTGAAACTCGAATATCAGCGAAATTGCTCCATATGTTATGTAATCAATTTAGGCATATACCATCACAAGATCTGGAAGTTTAATATATAGAGTAAATATTTATAGACATACTTAACACATTATATAAACAAATTCATCCAGCTGTCCATTTTTTGCCATTGACGATTGTTCAAAAACAAGAAGAGTTGTCAATTTATTTCTAAACATCGCAGGGGTATATTAATAACTGAACGCACCTGTACATTGTGGATACTTGTTAGAACCGCATCGGCGAGGCTGTTCTAAAGTGTACCCACAATGTATGTTTTGAGTTGCAATGTTAAAACCATCAATTTTTTCCAATGAATTTTTCAATTGTTTAAGCTCAACAAAATCTCTGTATTATTGCATGGGCATAATTATTTATTCTTGAACAGAACAGCAACCAGTTTACAAAGCACCCAAAATAAAGGTGCAACGTCATAGCATGTGAAAATGGTGATTTTGGAGGCACATATAGCCTCCTATAGCAAAATGTTGCATTAAATACCCCATCTTAACTCATTTAAGCCTGGCGTCCTTTTTGTGGGACATAGGCAAACAGCATAGCCCCAGATGTGACGCCCGCGCAGAACGCAGCGTCCCATCTGGGGCTATTCTGTTTGCTTAGAGAATTTTCATCGAAAAATTGAATAAAAATTAAAAATCACACCTGATGCCCCTAAGAACTGAAGTGGACTCACCCAAATGATAATGGTGGGAAAATCCATTCGTCAAATATGGGTTAATATCACAAGAAAGCTTATAGTCCTTATTGTCTAAGTGTTATGAAAAAAAAGTCTTGGATGACACACTATTTGATTTCAATTGCATAACATGAACTAGGTAGTAAAAGCAACTCTGATCTTGACTCAGCCGATCAGCAAGTTGCGCCTTAATATGATCAATGAATCACCACGTAAACAAAATGCAAATAAATCATAAATCAGGTGTTTGTATGGTGATAGAATAAACATCAGGATAACATGTCTGTGCGACTTATACCCCCGCATACCTCAGGATAACATGTCCGTGCAACGCACCCCCCTTATACCTCAGTCAAGATAACTTGACCGTGCAACGTATACCCCCTCGTACCCCACTTTTATATGGTAAAACTGGGGTTTACAGGGGTATTCCCATTTTCCATATTTTTGATCTAAAACATTGATCGTGGGTACTCGTTAGAATCAAAAGCCAAAATATTTAAAAAAAAATTCCGATGAAATTTTCAATTTTTATAGGTGAAAAAATCTGTGTATATTGCATGGGCAAGTTTTCGTAATGAAACTATGACTCGTCGAAATCCTTCCTTTGATCAGACGGGCCCATCTGGACAAATACCGTTGCCCTAAATATGTCACGAATAATTTGTTTTAAATATGATTTACGAAAAGGATGAGACAAAAATAGCCTGATGGATTTGGGCCCAATGACACAAAAATCACCAAAACACACAAAAATATCCTGGATGTTGGCTCATAAGCCGCGTCACGTGGTGACCTGTTTTCTATTTTACCGACCAGGTTATATTCAAACCGGCCTGCACTGCCACAGAAAGGGAATTGAAATCGATGTAAACGACACCGGGCTGTGAGGATTTGGTGCCAATAATTCACAATTTGAAACTTACGAAATGTGATATGAACCCCCGGGGTGGGGGTTGGGGTGTGTGTGTGTGTGCTCTCATTATTTTTGTTCAGGCATACGTATACCTCTGACCTGGGAGCGTCCCCACACTGCGAGCGTCCCCACACGGGGATATGAAATGAGATGATGGAAAATTCTGATTAAAGACAAGAGAAATTGTAAAACTAATGAAGCAAACCAGAGGCGCTGCTACCCATATAACTATCAAAACCCAACATTGTTTAATATGACGACACACGTTATCGTGCTATAAAAATTGAAAATTTCGGATTAAAAAGAAGATGAATTGTACTATCCGTGTAGCGAAAACAAAGGCGCTGATCAGTTGTGCAGTTACTGCACAGCTGATCTGCGCCTTTGTTTTCGCATAGGCAATAATCCCGTTTTCTCGCGACGCGGTTTTCCACAAGATCACTATTTAGCAATGGTAGATTTAGATGCTCGAACTTCCCTTTGGATCAAATTATTCTATTTCATGAGGGGGAGGGGGGGGGGGGGGGATTGAGAAGAACCAGGTAAAATGTATCTATCACGAACCTACATTTGCAGGTTTGAACCCCCACCCCTTACAAAAAATCCTGCCGATCCACCCCTGTTCACTGACTTGCCGTCTTTATGAATAAAATAGACATTAAGCTTAATTAAAATATTCATTAGTTTTACTTCCAGTGGTTTAGTGGTTCTAAACTATCAATGACGCCGAACGTTTTACGTAATTTGACGAATTTGAGTCGATATGATGTAATCGACGTAATCGTAATTGACTCGTATCACCCAACCGGTAAATTCCACGAAGTGTGTCAAGATCTTATTCTTTTAGACCACAACGCCATGATGAAATATGAGCCTGTGTGTGAGAAAACCAACAGTTTCCGACACAAACCGGGCTGTACAGTCACAGAAGAAAGTTAAAAGCTTGAAATTTCAGATTTAAGAAAAAGAGGAATTGTGCTATCGATGTGGCGAAAACAAAGGCGCTGATCAGCTTCACAGTTACTACGAAGCTGATCTACGCCTTTGTTTTCGCATATGCAGATTGTTGGTTCTTTTGTGCAGCGGCTCAAGATATGATACGTAAGTTTAAAAGAGACTGAAAATAGTTAGATTATATTCATCCTATTAATCATGTTTGTCATGTGCATTATTAATACTCATGTTTTTGCACGTCAATTATTAAATATGGTGTTAATTTATTTGTTGAAATTCGTCCATAAAGTGAATGATGCATTGCCAAAGGCATTTTGTTGACTTTTTCTGCTAATAAATTTGATTGACTGATTGACTGTTAAACTTCGCCCTTTATGGGTGCTTTACATGTAGAAAATATATTTTGCATCATGTTACGGGTAACATTTAATAAAGAATTTCTGAGTTTATAGGCCCAATCGATTACTGACTGACGAGTTTACTGTATACTTGTAAAATTGAACCGACATGCAATTCCATATTTCAACAACTCCACGTTGTGATAGTGGACTAGTGGTAACGCCACATACCTCGTAAATCAGGGGTCCTTCGGATGAGACTTTCGATTGAAGTGCCGTCTCAACATGACATTAGCTGTTGAGCTGGACATAAAACGCAAATATAACATTCTGGTTTGGTGTTTGCTTCCATTTTTTCCAAATGTATATATGACGCAATTTTTCACAGTACCAAATCGAGAATGACCAAAACGTGGATAATCTATTTTTCTATTCACGTCCGTTAATCCGCAAAAAAGCGATTTTGAATAATTGGTACAAAATCCTTACAGCTTGTGGAAATTTTGGTACAGTGGACTCTATAATGGCGAACGCCCCCGTGGCCGAGCGGTTAAGCCTTGGAGCGTTGTTTCTTAATCACTCGATCATCTCACCACTGTGTCTGGTGTGGGATCGAGCCCCGCACTGGCCACGTGTGAGACAAGCCAAGTTCTACTTGCGGGTGAGCCAGGTGGTTTTTCACGGTGTTCTCTCGTTTTCGCCCACCTACTGATTGGCCCGTCTCATATGAGCTGAAATAATCTTAAAAGGGACGTAAAACTGAATTAAAAAAAAAAAATCTTAAAAGGGACGTAAAACTGAATTAAAAAAAAAAAAAAAAAAAAAAAAAAAAACTATTAAAACTATTAAAGAGGTCAAACGCTGCTTCAAACAAGACTTCTGTATTCATACATTTCATGCTGTATTCATGCGTTTTCCTCCACACCTTCTAAAGTGTCTTTCTTTTCGCCTTCAATTCTTTACAACATAATTATGTATGTGAAAGTTTGGCAAAATGTTCACTTAGAAAAATTATACCAATTGTACCAATTGTTCACAGATGGAATAACTGCGTACCAATTCGTCACATGTCAAATTCACATATATGTACGTGGAAATCTGGTATCAATTTTTCACATCCATGAAAAATCTTCACATGACATACGACTCGTCGTGTATCCACAATCAATGTTTTGAACAAAAATATTAAAAATGTTAAAGTTCTTCTTCTGATATTTTAATCATTCACAGCGGGAAAAATATCTGTTTATTGCATGGGTATGGTTTCTTAGTGCGTCTCTTTCTTACCTTCAGCTTTTAAACAGAATCAAATATTCCGAGATAAGGTGCGAAGAAAAAATAAAATTAATCCTTTGAACTGTTAAGTGTTTACAAAGAAAATTGTTCAGACTTTTGTTTTAGGTATGAAAATATCAAGAAAAGATGGCCGTACATGAGCCACCGCATGAGATAACCAACAACATGCATAGGCGAAAACAAAGATGCAGATCAGCTGTGCAGTATTAAACTTCACAGCTGATCAGCGCCATTTTTTTTCGCCACACAGACAGTATAATCATTTTTCTTCTCGAATCCGAAATTTTAAGCTTCTAGCCATCTTGTATGGCTGTACAGGCAGGTTTGTGTCGGATCTGGTCGGAAAGCTAAATTGTTGGTTTTCTCATGCGAAGGCTCATATTTATGTGATGTGACCGCTAAAAATGGATCATAAATTGACCAGTCTGTCAATCAAACAGATGAGTGTATCATTGTTATATCCTACTAATTATTTATAAATATATACTAGTATATAATAATGCAGTTTGAGCTTTCGCATGAGAAAACCAACAATCTGGGTTTCCGACCAGGTCAGACACAACCCGCGCTGCACAGTCACAGAAGCAAGCTAGAGGTTGAAAATTTGGATTTAAATTAGGAGAGGGATTGTACTATCCATTATGGAGCGAAAATGAAGGTGCTGATCAGCTGTGCAATTACTGCACAGCTGATCAGAGCCTTTGTTTTCGCCTATGCTTGTAGTTTGGTTTTCTTGTGCGGCGGCTCGTTTATTCTCTTGTCTCTCATTATGACTAATACATGAGCCGCGACACGAGAAAATCGGTCTTCGGATTCTGACCAGATCCGACACGAATTGTCCTGTATACGCTAGAATTACAGCCCCTTTCACTCGAGTTTGCCGTTTGAGCATTTAGGTCAATCAAATTTGTTCACTCGAGTTTGCCGTTTGTTTGTAAATCAGGTAACTTTTTATTCTATTTTAGAACTGAAACAGTGTCCCAGGTGCCAGGTGTTCTTAAAATCTATTCAGCATTTATCTTTAGGTAATGATGTCACCTCTTCTGATAAAATCATTGTAATTGCTTGGTTAAAGCACATCTTTATTTCAAAATTCTTTGCACAACATATACAATGCATATTAAGAACACACATCTGTAACAGGATAGAGACAAAAGCAGAATTTTATCAATTTAAGCAATTACCTGATCGGTATCTACATGGCAAAAATTCCACATAGGAAGTTAAAACTTTCACTCGAGTTTGCCGTTTTTAAAGGTCATTTAGTTTGAAGCTGTCACTCAAATCAGCAAATCAATCAATCCAGATGTCTTTGAGGACAACATGAAAAGAAACTCAGATCTTCGGAACAAATGGTCTTCTTGTGTGATGCAAATGCTCAAACGGCAAACTCGAGTGAAAGGGACTGTAAGCTTGAAATGTTGGGTATAAATAGAGGAGGAATTGTACTATCCGTGTAGTAACTGCACAGCTGATCTGCGCCTTTGTTTTCGCATATTCAAAAATCCGGTTTTCACATGACGCGGCTCACATTTTGGTCTGCTTCATGGGAAAACCCGTCTTAAGATGTCCAAGCATACATGCGTTAAGTTTTTGCCGAGCGATGAAAGAGGCTATAATTTTAAGACTCGAAAATTCAAATTTATTTATTAGAAAGGATAAGTTGTATTAAAGACATATAACAAAATTAATCACGAGGCGCATCAGAGAAGAAAAACAACAAAATAAGCAATTTGCTTACTTTCTTATCCCTTTTCAGATGTGTATACTTGAAGTTTATGTATGTATGTCTTATGTTGTAAATAATCTTGAAATAAAATATGTTTAAAACAAGAAGACCAAGAAGAAGAAGAAGAAGATGATGATGATTATGAATATTAAGAAGAAGAAGATGATGATGATTATGAATATTAAGAAGAAGAAGATGATGATCATGATGAAGAAGAAGAAGAAGAAGAAGAAGAAGAATACGATTAAGAAGAGCATCGTCATCATCTGCTATCCTGGTGCGAACACAACATGTGAAAGTCCATTAGCCTATGAACAAGAGGACCAATGGTCCTATAAACGCTCACCTGAGACCTGAGATATATAATTATAAACTTGTTTGACTACAATGGTAATATGCATGTATATATATAATCCCAGGGCAGGGTCAGAATAACCCCTGGAGTCAATGTCTTTTCAAATCATGAAAAATCAGTCCATTTGCCAATTTACTGCAAGTTTTGCCCTTCAAATGACATTTTAACAATTTTCCCCATTCAAACGCATCGGCGACCTAAGTTGACCGTAAAATAAGTCAAGGTCATCCCAGGGTCACATGATTTATATAAATTTTGTAGACCTCCATTCCTTGATGCTTCATGCAAAGTTTCAAAATCATAGGCCTTCTGGTTCTGAAGATGTTTTTTGTTGTTTTTTTAAGATTTTTGTTATTTATAGCCATGGTGGCCATCTTGGTCATATGACCATGACTATTTATGCAAACTTTCATTCACTCTTCCTAAGGATGCTCCACATAAAGTTTGGCTTTGATTGGCCAAGCAGTTTTAGAGATGTTCGAATATTTTGGTCATATACAATGTACATGTATATAGCCCCGGGACAAGGGCAGACAACCCCCTGGGCCTAAAATATTATCATAAGCATAAATCTTCTGTCCATTTGCTCATTCCTAGCAAGTTTTTTGTAATTAAATGACAGTGTCCATTTTTTTTCCATTCAAATGCATGACTATTTATGCAAACTTTCATACACTCTTCCCGAGGGTGCTCCACATAAAGGCAAAGCGGTTTTAGAAAAGATGTTTGAATATTTTGGTCATATACATGTATATAGCCCTGGGGCAGGGGCAGACAACCACCTGGGCCCAAAATATTTTCATAAACATAAATCTTCTGTCCATTTGCTCATTTCTAGCATGTTTTCTGCTGTTAAATGACATTTTCCTATTTTTCCCATTCAAATGCATGGGCAACCTAAGTTGACCTTGCTGTAAAAAAAGGTCAAGGTCATCCCAGGGTCATGATTTATACAAACTTTGTAGAGCTCCATCGTACATTTATTTTTTAGAATCATAAATATTCAGTCCATTTGCCCATTTCCATAAAGTTTTTCCCTTCAAATGACATTTTGACAATTTTCCCCATTCAAATGCATGGGCGCCCTATGTTGACCTGGCCATAAGATAGGTCAAGGTCATCCCAGGGCTATGATTTATATAAACTTTGTAGAACTCCTCCCCCTGATGCTTCATGCCAAGGTTCAAAATCATAGGCCTTCTGGTTCTGGAGAAGATTTTTAAAGGTTTTTGCTATTTACAGCCCTGGCGGCCGTCCTGGTCAGGTGACCTGGACCATTTATATAAACTTTTGTTCCCCCTTCCTAAGGATGCACCACATGATATTTGAATTTGATTGGCCTAATGGTTTCCGAGAAGAAGATGATTTAAAAGTGTGAACGACGACAACGACAACGACGGAGCATGGGTATACTATAAGCTTACCTTGTGAGCCTAACGGCTCAGGGGAGCTAAAAATGGCAGGTGTTACAGATGAAAAATATGCTGAATCCACTGAAGATCGAGGATTGTACCAGGTTCTCTTGCGTGTTAATCCAACACTCTACCGCGTCGCTGTAAAAGCCGGCATGTACCGCGAGGCGATACAAATGTGTATTATACCTAGCACTACTACATATCCCACCACGGCACCTCCTTCATTTTAGATTCGTCCCCGAATCTCAATTAGACATTCACAAACCTAAATTTGACACGGTTTTAAGCAAATGATACCCGATGTAGAGTGTTGCATTATTAATGTCTGTCATTAATATATAGGAGCCGCATCATGAGAAAACCGGATTTTTGCCTATGCGAAAACAAAGGCCCAGATCAGCTTCGCAGTAACTGCGAAGCTGATCAGCGCCTTTGTTTTCGCTACATGGATAGTATAATTTCTCTTCTTCTTAAATCCGAAATTTCAAGCTTCTAGCCATCTTCTGTGACTGTACATGCTGGTTTGTGTCAGACCTGGTCGGAACTCCCGAAGACCGGTTTTCTCGCGTCGCGGCTCATATTAGAATATCCTCTATATATCGGCAAAAGGAAGCATAGAAGAAAACAAAAACACTTTTACATATACAGTTTATTTTTAAGACAATAGACTGTTTTCATATATAACATTGTACAAGTCTGACTATACAAAACAATAGAGCCGCCTCATGAGAAAGCCAACATTTTGCATATGCGAAAACAAAGGCGCAGATCAGCTTTGCAGTAACTGCAAAGCTGATCACGCCTTTGTTTTCGCTACACGGATAGTACAATCCCTCTACTTTCTAAACTTAAAATTTCCAGCATCTAGACATCTTCTGAGCTTGCACAGCTCGGTTTGGGTCAGAGCTGTTCAGAAACCACATTGTTGGTTTCCTCATGAAAAGGCTCATTTAATCTGAGCAGGGGATATTGGATTTTAACAGGGTTGCCTTGTGACTAAATCCTTCTTAAGGGGATGCCAATTGTCAAAAACTAATACTTGTATGTTTTTTACCTGTACAAAGAAAAATGACAATTTTACCAAGAACACTTGATGTTCTTGAAACATTCATGTATGAGTAATTTGAAAATCACATACAGATTAGTTTGTGCCATACTACTCGGCTATAGAGTGCTCAGCAACACGCTTATCAGCACTTGTCAAATTACTTCCTTGTTTGATTCCGTTGTCATCCGTGTGGCATGCTGGGTAAATTTTAGGAACAAGTATTACCATAAACATGGTCTTCAACTTCCTAACAACAATCTTTGAAACTATTTCGAAACAAAAGTCAATATTATGGAAGAAAATATCATTTTTGTTATAACTGTCCTATCCAGCATTCAGCAAATATGATAAATAACATGATTTCCCCAAGAAAAATGAATTTCTGAGTGGAAATACTTTCAAAGATTGTTGTCAAAAAGTTGGCGATCATGTCTATGGTAATAGTTTTTCCAAAACTTTATCCAGCATGCCAGACGGATGACAGCGGAATTACACCAGGAAGTAACTTGACACCTGCTGATAAGCATGTTGCTGAGCCCAATAAAGCTGAGAGTTTGGGCAAAAAACAATCTGAGTGTGAGGTTTGAATGGACCATACAAGAATGTTTCAAGAAGAACCACTTTTCTTAGTAAAATAGTCATTTTTCTTTATACAGGTAAAAAATATACAAGTATTAGATTTTGACAATCGATATACCCTTAACTATTCACCATTTTTGCATTATCGGCTGGTTCCCAGCGTACAAAAAATCAATATTGGAAATGGTGGTAAATGGTTACCTGTATTTCCAATATTAATTATTTCTAAGCTGGAAACCAGCCGACAATGCAAAATTGGTGAATATGGGCGGCACAGGACAGCTGTACAAAAAAAAACCCCACAAAAAATGGAGTGTACAAAGGTGTTCCTCTTTTCTTTATTTTGATCCAAAAACATAGATTGTGGGTACTCGTTAAGCCGCCACCAGTCTGTGCTTTTTCATTGTGTTTGAAAACTTCTGAATTTGTTTCATTTTACACGCAAAAATTAGAAGTTTTCATCATAAACGTTAAAGTGATGTAATTACCGCAGCTTTAGTGCAATTGAAAGACAACTAACAACATTTGCTTGGCTTTTTTTTGTGTGTTTCTTTCCAGAAATCATGTTGGACCTGATCAATATTTTTCTCATAGCTTATTTTTGCTGAATTTTCCGTAATGTTTGAAAACATACTGTATGACGTTTCAGTTTTGGTATAAAATTTAAGCAGACTTGTTGCACTTTTCTGTTTGAAAATATTTTTCCCGAAATATCCTGTATTCTGAAAGAAGTAATCATCTTTGCAGCAGATTTATAGTGAGGCGTTTTCAAAATCCTTTAGTATATCTTGCATGGGCAAGTAATTAACAGACATCTCAAAATGCGACCATTACGAAAACTTGCGCATGCAATATATGGTGAACGTTTT
Organism: Rugalucina vietnamica; assembly: GCA_964017185.1. Lineage (NCBI taxonomy): Eukaryota > Metazoa > Mollusca > Bivalvia > Lucinida > Lucinidae > Rugalucina > Rugalucina vietnamica. The sequence continues at coordinate 9,535,089 of OZ024885.1, forward strand.
CTGTAGTAAAAATTAAATATTGCATGAGATTCTTTTTTTTATATTTTTTTTATTTTTGCTCAAAACATAGATTGTGGATACACGTTAGAACCGCCTCGCCGAGGCGGTTCTAACGAGTACCCACAATCTATGTTTTGGAGCAACAATAAGAAAAATAGGTATACTCGTGTTTTCCTATATAAAAGTGGGGTATAAGTGGTTTTCCTGATGTGATCCTCTTCTAATCCAATATCCCTCACATCTGACTATACAAAATCATCTGGATAGATAGCCCTTTTGTATTTGTGTATGCCAACGAACGATAAAAATAAGTGGAAAAGTTTTTCCAGCAACTTAAAATCCAACTTAAAGTGCTTTTAATTTTTTACATGGCTGATATAAAAACACAAGTGTTTGACTTGTGACATACTTGGGGCTTTTAAGCAATTAAAATAGTCTGAAAAACCGTGTATGTTACAAATATGAACTTAGTACACATAATGGTTTCAAGACTCTCTTTAATAATTATTTTGATGCAAAATGAATGTCAATTACCAGGTCCAAGGTTATAATAAACATTTTTCATGCTCATCTCAGCTGAGACTAAAATTTATCCTGCTCATAAATGTTAATTTTAACATTTCGAAGCAGGATAAATTACAGATTTTGGTGAACTGAACATGAAATTTCAATTCATATGTGCTACTTTGTCATTTATGGGCCCTTTAAATCTTATGCTCAGCTGAGTTGAGCATGAAAAAGGTTTTATAACATCCGGACCAGGTTAAAAACCTGTAAATTTAAGAACCCAAAACATTTTCATTAGTTAAAAGCATTTCTATTTACATGTTCATTACGAAAACTTGCCCATGCAATATACAGAAAAATTTTTTGGTTGTAAAAATGAAAACTTTCCCTGGAACAAAATTGATATTTTTCTTACTTTTGCTCAAAACATAGATTGTGGGTAAACGTTAGAACTGCCTCCGCGAAGAACCGCCTCGTGGAGGCGGTTCTAACAAGTACCCACAATCTATGTTTTGGAGCAAAAATAAGAAAAATAGCTATACCCCTGCAAACCCCAGTTTTTCTATATAAAAGTGGGGTTTAAGGGGATATACATTCCACGGACATGTTTTCCTGATGTATTTACCTACATGTATGTACAGTTATGTTAATTACAAAAATTAAAACTGTCATTGTAATAATGATCTATACGCTTTTGAGTTACGAAACTTGTTATTGTCTGCATTTGAACATCAGGAAAACATGTCCGTGCAATGAATACCCCCTTAAACCCCAATTTTATATAGTAAAACTGGGGTATGCAGGGGTAAACCTATTTTTCTTATTTTTGCTCCAAAACATAGATTGTGGGTACTCGTTAGAACCGCCTCGCCGAGGCGGTTCTAACGTGTATCCACAATCTATGTTTTGAGCAAAAATAAGAAAAATATCAATAATTGTCTGATGAAATTTTCAATTTTTACAGCGGAAAAAAATCTCTGTATATTGCATGGGCAAGTTTTCGTAATGAATTGCGAGCCTTTAGAATCCTGTATGGCTTTTCATCCGCATAATACATTTGCTTGACCGATGCACGACATTTCGTCGAAAATGTGTTTTGTTGAAAATGTTGTAACTTCAAAAAATATTCACCGCAAATTTTTGAGCTTTATTCCATAGAAGACTAGCCTATAGGTCCACATTTTGAGCCACAAACCACTAGGGTTGGGGCTAAGGTCTGGGCATGGGGACATTTTCGACAAATGTAATTTTCGACAAAATGTCGCGGAGGCTTGCTTGACTTAACACCTTGTTTAATAAAGCCTGTGAAGCCATAAATTTCTCCAGTTCATTAATAAACATCATGATAACCATACATAATCCTGGTTCGTGTTCATGGACCTTGAGTGATGCCCAAGACAGATTTTCTCCCGAGGCAATAGTTTGGCCACTTTAAAAATGATATCATCAATACTTTTGGCATGAATGTTTCGGCAGATTATGTGTTGATTTGTTCCATGGGTGGATCCAGAGGGGGGGGGGGACAGGGGGTCCGGACCCCCCCCCTGGAATTGCCAGATTATTAATTTTTGCCATGTTGAAATTTTCCGTCAGACCCCTTCTGGAAATTTTGACCCCCCCCCCCACCCCCCCTCGAGAAAATTTTCTGGATCTGCACATGTGTTCCTAGTATGTGCTAATTAGAACGACATTGTTACCATAACTTTAAGATACATGTATTCTGAAAAGTTGAGCACACTGTGCACTAATAAGAACGAATACGGTACATAAGCCAATCAGTTTCTTTCATGATTAGAGCCGCCTCGTGGGAAAACCAACAATGTGGTTTTCAAACAGTTCTGACACAAACCGGCCTGTACAGCTACAGAAGCAGGCTAGAAGCTTGAAATTTTGGAGTTAAGTAGAGGAGGCATTGTACTATCCGAGTAGCGAAAACAAAGGCGCTGATCAGCTTCGCGGTTACCGCGAAGCTGATCTGCGTCTTTGTTTTCGCCTATGCAGATTGTTGGTTTTCCCATGAGACGGCTCATTAACTGAATGTTATTTGTTTAATACTGATTTTAAAGTTGATACTGCGATGTACTGTAAATTCGCTCGACGTTTATTTCACGAATTTTCTATTTCCGAATTATTAGCGATTTCTTGAATTCAAGAGCGAGTGTGCAATTATTCTATAATGTTTATAGTGACTCTTTATTAGCGGGAACTTTGAATTCGCAAGGCAGCGGGAACTTTGAATTTGCGAGGCAACCAATTCACTAATATTAGCGAAAATTAAGTTCTCACAAATGTTTCCAAATCTACAGTACTTTAAAGCCAAAACATAGCTGCAACAGCTTTATGCCGGACAAACTATTGAATCTGCATAATATGAAAACATGCCCATGCAATATACAGAGATTTTTAAAATTGTAAAAAAATGAAAATTTTCAGTGGAAATTTTTCGATATATTTCTTATTTTTGCTCAAAATGTAGATTGTGGGTACAAGTCATTGTAGAAGCGGTTCTAACAAGTACCCACAATCTATATTTTGAAGCAAAAACAAGAAAAATAGGTATACCCCTGAATACTCCAGTTTCGGTTTATAAAAGTGGTGTTTAAGGTTATATACATTACACAGACATGTTTTCATGATGCATAGAAAAATAAGCATTGTTTTTTTAAATTTCTTCTACAATACTTCTATTACAAATGAGCCTCGTCATGAGAAAACCGGATTTGTGTCTAAGCGAAAACAAAGACAGATCAGCTTCGCGTTAACACCGCGAAGCTGATCAGCGCCTTTGTTTTCGCCACATGGATATCACTACACCTTTTCTACTTATATCCAAAGTTTCAAGTTTCTTGCTTTATGCTGTGACTGTACAGCCTGGTTTGTGTCTGACCTGGTCGGAAACCAAAATTGTTGGTTTTCTCATGCACATGCTCAAACACTAGTACTCTGCTTATCGATAGCATCATAGATTAAACAGAAATGTAACAAAAAATATATGACATATTATTTTTTTGTCACTTAACCAAAAGCCAGTTCACCTAAAAAAAGGCATAAACATGTAAAATATGTCATCTTCTCGATAAAAACAATGCTCAAAGCAGCCAAAAAGGCAGGCCTGTAGAAATAGCAAACCCAACTTGTTCAATCTGTTACTAGAGGCTATTGGTTAAGTTTTTTGTTTTGTTTTGTTTTTAATTCAGTTTTAGGTCCCTTTCAAGATTATTTCAGCTCATATGAGACGGGCCAATCAGTAGGTGGGGCGAAAATGAGAGAACCCCGAGAAAAAACACCTGACAAACCCGCAAGCAGAACTTGGCTTGTCTCACATGTGGCCAGAGTGGGGCTCGAACCCCATATTGGTTAAGTGTTCTGTTGCTTGGGCCGACCTTAAAAAAATGTTAGTTTGCTGTGCTCTTACCTACCCATCAATATTGGCCCTAACCAAAACATTTTATGGCTGTTATGGGGGAAATTATTTTTTTCTTTTAAAAAAAACTTTTTTAAACAATGATTCTGTTTCAGATAAGTATTCTAATCAAAGCTTCCTAATTTAGTTTCAAACAGTATTTCAAGTTAATGAATTCTCTTTTAATATAGTTTTTTTTTAAATCATATTAATTTACTGATAAAGCAAAAGTGCTTTTTTCTGGTTTACACCTACCAACCCCCCCCCCCCCAAAAAAAAAAAAGAAAGCTCTACCTACCTACCCATTCTGAAATTTATGGGTAGGAGCACAGCAAACAAAGAATCATTTAAGGGTGGCCTTGAATATTTGTATGTCCAAAGGCAAGCATAGGAGTATATTGATAAGCATGCGGTAAGTTTTTAATTAACATGAATTTATATCCATTAGTTGTAGGTAAAATGATGATTAGTCGACGCCTTGTTGGACAAGTGGGTTTCCCTAACTTACTTGTCCCTTGACAAGTGGATTTTTGTAATATTTCCACAGCCCTGCACAAAGGCAACACTTTGATGCACAAATATTATGTCAAATGTACATTTACATTAAGGTATCCCTGAACATGTCTGTCTATCTAAACTGTTATGAATCATTATGGCTTTACTAGTAAAGCAATGAAGTTACTATTTGTTGTCCAAGATGAACACTGAAAAGTTGGAAACTTTTGTGTGATTTTTATTTTAGTGAATTTTCTTTCTCCGAATCATCATTAAACAATGTCCGTGTAAAGTATACACTGTACCCTCTCAAACCCCACTTTTATATACGGTAGCAAAACTGGGGTATGCAGGGGTATACCTATTTTTTCTTATTTTTGCTCCAAAACATAGATTGTGGGTACTAGTTAGAACCACCTCGGCGAGGCGGTTCTAGTGTGTACCCACAATCTATGTTTTGAACAAAAATAAGAAAAATAGCAACAATTTTATACTGAAAATTTTCATTTTTTACAACTTTAAAAATCTCTGTATATTGCATGGGCATGTTTTCGTAATGAATAATTTAGAAAAAATTAAGCTTTCACAAAACATTTCTGAATCTAAAAAAGTCTAACATATTTCTGAACCCAAATTTTTTAACCGAATTTCTCTGAACTGAAGAACAACCTAGTTTGATTCCCACCTTGTCCAAAACAAAAAATACAGATTCATTCTGCTCATATGAGCTGCATCATGGGAAAACCAGCTTTTTCATTTGTGAAAACAAGGACACAGATCAGCTGTGCAGTAGCTCAGTTACTGTGCAGTAACTGCAAAGCAGAGCAGCACCATTGTTTTCCCTACACCTGTAGATAGAAAAATTCCTGTTCTACTTATATTCAAAATTTCAAGCTTCTAACCTTCCTTTGGGACTGTATAGGCCGGTTTGTGTCTGACCTGGTAGGAAACCCAGCAGACTGGTTTTCTTGCGTTACGGCTAATATGATGAAGTAGTAAAACAACCATAGAAAACCCTGATTTCGAATGCTGCTGTATTGTGGCAAAACATATACATCTCAAGTTCTCAACCTTTTTATGAGCCGCGACGCGAGAAAACCGGTCTTCGGGGTTTCCGACCAGGTCCGACACAAACCGGCCTGTACAGTCTCAGAAGCAGGCTAGAAGCTTGAAATTTCGGATTTAAGTAGAAGAGGAATTGTACTATCCGAGTAGCGAAAACAAAGGCGCTGATCAGCTTCGCGGTTACCGCGAAGCTGATCTGCGCCTTTGTTTTCGCCTAGGCAAAAATCTGGTTTTCTCACGATGCGGCTCTTATAACAATGTATACAATGCCCTGGTAAGCTTATAACTTACTTGTTAATGCCAATCTGGTCTGTGGCTTTGCTTTCACATATACATAAATCAGGGCACGAGGTTATAAAAATATTTTCATCCTCAACTCAGCTGAGCATGAAATTTCAATTCCTCATTAATACTAAAATAGCACAAATTTATTGAAAATTTGGATTATGACCATCAAAGTCGGTAATTTATCCTGCTAATAAATGTTAAATGCCAACAATTGTTGGCCAATTATTGGCATTTTAACATTTATTAGCAGGACAAATTTTAGTCTCAGCTGAGCTGAGCATGCAAAAAGTTTTATAACCTCCAGGCAAGGTTCTCCCGCAGCAGTGATCATATGGTGTTTCTAGTAACCTCTTAAATTTCCAGCACAATCTGTAATATTTTCTGCATCTCTTCAGAGAAGCTTTGTATGAAAACCTTTAAAACACATTTGTTTTCTTGGAAAATCACAAATTTTCATGAGTCTCACGACTGTAACCAGAAGTCACACAATTTTTCGGGAGTTTCACGATTTTTCGGGAGCCTCACGAGTTTTCCATACAGTCGACACTAAACAGCTCCTTGTGCAAGGGAGGGAACTCAATATCCGGCGCACTACTTTTGAATTTGTTTAGCACTACGATGTGTTGATTGTTCAGGTTCCTTAATACCCAGATTAGCTGCTGCAACTTCGATAAGAAAGCATCGTCCTCGCGATGATTTGACCCTGTCTCAACTTTTAAAGCCGAGGAAATCTTCTCGTAAAGTTTTTGTATGTCCGTTAGGTCCTTTAAACCGGGTCGATCTGAAAAGAAAAGAATAATTAACATACGTGATGAAAGGACTTGCCCATCGTTATCATTTGGGAGGGTACAATTTCTTTTTAAGGGGCTCTTATAAATTTTTATGTAATTTTTCAATGAAATTTATCCAATCGAACAGAACAGCCCAAAAATGGGATGCTACATTTTGCAACATTTTTTTTTTTCTGGGGTTATTCTGTTTGCTTATATCCCATACATAATGAGCCGCAACATGAGAAAACCGGATTTTCGCCTATGCGCAAACAAAGGCGCAGATCAGATTTCAAACTTCTTTTCTGCTTCTGTGGCTACAGCTCGGGTTGTGTTATACCTGGTCGAAACCCTGAAGACCGGTTTTCTCGTGTCGTGGCTCCTTTGAGATAATACTTTTCTTTAGAGCTCGAACCAGGGACCCTCAGCCCAGGGTCTTACACTTAACCACTGCGTCAGTCGGCTTGTCAAAATTATTGTTTGCTTATCTCAATCATCAAGTTAACACAAATATATGTACATGAATTGATAATAATACACTCACAAACGAAAATAACTCCAATTAACCAGCAAACGTTTTTGAGGGTGAGGTTTGGGCCCTGTGAAACAAGTTAAAGACTCCAGTACGGACTGTTCTAGGGCGATACTTCTCTGGTGGTTCTAATTGTTTTATTTGGTGTTGAATTTTTGTGGTATTTGCACCTCTTATATGTATGTTTTCATAATCTAGTTAAGGCAATTTAGTCTTATCCCTCCTCGGTTTTTAGAGTGGAAATTTGTTCTGATTTCCTGATAAATGCTTACTTTTACCTTTTCATTGAGAAATTAATGCTTTAAAACCACAATTCCAATTAAAACCAGTGGTTAAATACAATGATACCATTACAAAAAACTTGCCCATACAATGTACAGAGACTTTTTCAGCTGTAAAAATTGAAAATTTTCATCAGAAATATTTTGATATTTTTCTTATTTTTGCTCAAAACATAGATTGTGGGTACATGTTAGAACCGCCTCAGCGAGCGAGGCGGTTCTAACAAGTACCCACAATCTATGTTTTGGAGCAAAAATAAGAAAAATAGGTAAACCCCTGCATACCCCTGTTTTGCTATATAAAAGTGGGGTTCAGGGGGTTATAAATTGCACGGACATGTTTTCCTGATGGTTGTTATAATAAGCAATAAATCGATTGGACATCATTTCGTTTTAATTACGTCTACCTTCCCATATTAAACTGTGTAACAAAGTTTAACCTGTTCCAGATAAATAAATTATGCAGGAGTGATATATTTGAAACAAAGCTTTGTTTCAAATATATCACTCCTGCATAATTTAACATCTTTTTACAGTCAAAATTTTGGCAGGTTTTCCATTTGCAGTGCTGGACAGTTGCATATTATTACCCAACTTACCATAAAGAGTAATTAAACTTTTGGGGGGCCCGCCCATTGCGGCCTAGGAGAAATAGATGGGCTGCTTGTGCCACCAAGCAAAGCTTCTAAATTACTGACCGACTATCTGATTACTGGTTAACCGCTCATGTCTGGGCCTGCCCAGGAAAAGTGGTTTAGTCCAACCATCCATACATATAAGCCTTATTGGTTTGCTTGGGTGGCTATATTTATGAAGCACATTTTGAGTGTCATGACATCCTAATGTTGGGTAAAATTCCCTTAAAATGGAGGCAATGTCCCGACATGACCATTGCTGTTGACTGGGACGCAAAGCATCAACTCAAACAAAACATTTTTGACTGTTTGAAACAAAAATGTTGATCATAGCACAGGCATGTTTTCTTTTGTAAAAAATAAGGTATCCCACCTGGTCTAACCAGTAAAGTAGCACTAAACAACGCAAGTTCTATCTCACCTGGTCTAACCAGTAAAGTAGCACTAAACAACGCAAGTTCTATCTCACCTGGTCTATAAACCAGTAAAGTAGCACTAAACAACCCAAGTTCTATCTCACCTGGTCTAACCAGTAATGTAGCACTAAACAATGCAAGTTCTCACCTGGTCTAACCAGTAAAGTAGCACTAAACAACGCAAGTTCTCACCTGGTCTAACCAGTAAAGTAGCACTAAACAACGCAAGTTCTCACCTGGTCTAACCAGTAAAGTAGCACTAAACAACGCAAGTTCTCACCTGGTCTAACCAGTAAAGTAGCACTAAACAATGCAAGTTCTATCTCACCTGGTCTAACCAGTAAAGTAGCACTAAACAACGCAAGTTCTATCTCACCTGGTCTAACCAGTAAAGTAGCACTAAACAACGCAAGTCCTATCTCACCTGGTCTAACCAGTAAAGTAGCACTAAACAACGCAAGTTCTATCTCACCTGGTCTAACCAGTAAAGTAGCACTAAACAACGCAAGTTCTATCTCACCTGGTCTAACCAGTAAAGTAGCACTAAACAATGCAAGTTCTCACCTGGTCTAACCAGTAAAGTAGCACTAAACAACGCAAGTTCTATCTCACCTGGTCTAACCAGTAAAGTAGCACTAAACAATGCAAGTTCTCACCTGGTCTAACCAGTAAAGTAGCACTAAACAACACAAGTTCTATCTCACCTGGTCTAACCAGTAAAGTAGCACTAAACAACGCAAGTTCTCACCTGGTCTAACCAGTAAAGTAGCACTAAACAATGCAAGTTCTATCTCACCTGGTCTAACCAGTAAAGTAGCACTAAACAATGCAAGTTCTCACCTGGTCTAACCAGTAAAGTAGCACTAAACAACGCAAGTTCTCACCTGGTCTAACCAGTAAAGTAGCACTAAACAATGCAAGTTCTATCTCACCTGGTCTAACCAGTAAAGTAGCACTAAACAACGCAAGTTCTCACCTGGTCTAACCAGTAAAGTAGCACTAAACAACTCAAGTTCTATCTCACCTGGTCTAACCAGTAAAGTAGCACTAAACAACGCAAGTTCTATCTCCGACAAGTTCAAAACCTGAAGTGTCTTCACGAAATCAAAAATCTGGGTTTGTAGCAGTCTCTCCTCCTCATCTGGAACAGATTTAAACATTTGTAATCAGGTAAGCATGTCCATGAAAAGTATACCCCTTCATACCTCGTTTTTATATAGCAAAACTGGGGTTTACAGGGGTAAACCTATTTTTCTTATTTTTGATCCAAAACATCGATTGTGGGTGCTCGTTAGAACCGCCTCAGCAAGGTGGTTCTAACGTGCACCCACAATCTATGTTTTGTGCAAAAATGTTAAAAATATCAAAATTTTTCTGATGAAATTTTCAATTTTTGATGCTGTAAAAGAATTCTGTATACTGCATGAGCATGTTTTTCATAATGTGACAAAAGATCAACGTCATGAGAAATCCAACAATGTGGTTTCAGCTTTTACCTATGTCAAAAGTATTCAAGAGTTGCTACTCATACGGTAATCAAATTTCAACCATAACAATATGTATACATGTAAGCAATATACATATTTTTCTGATGCTGTGAAAATTGACCAATTTCAGTTGAAAAAAAAAAAAAAATGATATTTTTCTCTTTTTTTTTTTTTTTTTTTTGATCAAAACATTGATTGTAGGTTGTAGGTACATCTACATGTTAGAACCACCTCGGCGAGGCGTTCCTAACATCTACCCATAATCTTTGTTTTGGAGCAAAAATAAAGAAAACTGTTTACCCCTCTTAACCCCACATGAAAGTGGGGTTTAAGGGGGTATACATTTCACAGACATTTTTCCTGATAAAAGTGAGTTCATGACTTATTTTAAATAGAATTTACGACTTACTCTAAATAGAGTTTACAACCTAACTTTTGTTTACCACTTAATCTAAATATAGTTGACGACTTACTCTAAATAGAGTTTACGACTAACTCTATAAAATAGAGTTTATGGCTTAATTCTTAATACAGTTTTACAATTTACTCTAGAGTTTACGACTTACTCTAAATAGAGTTTATGACTTAACTCTATTAATTTAAATAGAATTTACGACTTGTTCTAAATAGAGTTTATGACTTACCTCTAAATTATTTTAAATATGATTTAGTTTACAATTCACTCTAAATAGAGTTTCCAACTTACTCGATAGAGTTTACAATTTGCTCTATATAGAGTTTATGACTTCACTCTAAATATGACTTAGAGTTCACAATTTACCCTGAATAGTTTACGACTTAATCTCTAAATATGATTTAGAGTTTACAATAACTCTAAATATGACTTAGAGTTCACAATTTACCCTAGAGTTTAAGACTTAACTCTAAATACCACTTAGAGTTTACAATTTACTCTAAACAGAGTTTACAACTTACTCAAGGCCTGCAGTGCACTGAGAGGTAAATAGCTGTCACCAAACATCACACTATCTGTTTCTGCGTTATACGCTCGACACGCTCGTACCAAGGCTAGCTCAAAACTACCTGTCAACAGATGTAGAAAAATATAAACATCATACTATCTGTTTCTGCGTTATATGCTCGACATGCTCGTACCAAGGCTAGCTCAAAACTATCTGTCAACAGAAGTAGAAAAATATAAACATCATACTATCTGTTTCTGCGTTATATGCTTGACACGCTCGTACCAAGGCTAGCTGAAAGCTACCTGTCAACAGATGTAGAAAAATATAAACATCATACTATCTGTTTCTGTGTTATATGCTCGACATGCTCGTACCAAGGCTAGCTCAAAACTACCTGTCAACAGATGTAGAAAAATATAAACATCATACTATCTGTTTCTGCGTTATATGCTTGACACGCTCGTACCAAGGCTAGCTCAAAACTACCTGTCAACAGATGTAGAAAAATATAAACATCATACTATCTGTTTCTGTGTTATATGCTCGACATGCTCGTACCAAGGCTAGCTCAAAACTACCTGTCAACAGAAATTGAGAAATATCGTTGGCTCGTTGACAAAACCTCGTAACTGCAAAAAAAAAAAATTTCAGGAGAAGCAAAAAACTAAAACTTGTATATAAATGATATATAATTGTGCATGTTTACAAATTGTCGTATATACAAAACTTGATAAATGAAAGCTAGAAGCAGATTCTTATGATGAATTTAAGAATGCATTTAGGAGAAATCATACATATGCAACTTTTGCATATATAAAAGATAAAGATTTTCTTGTATTTAAATTTCTTGAAATTGCATATACGAGGTTTTGTCACCTTTTTTAAAGTCCGTTTACCATTTGTAGTTACGAGGTTTTGTAAGGTCATCAAAACTTCCCGTTGGACATAACCTACAAGGCTTTGTCACAAGCTGAATTTGAATGTTTTGAATCACGCCATGTGAAATGAAAAAAGAGACAATAAGCAATGCTTATTAAATACCCCCCGCAGGGTAACTGTTTACCACAAAAATAATTTTTTCACAATAACAATTCTTTATGCAATTGTCCAATACAGTGTTCCTTTTCACCTTTTTGGGAATGGGGGCGGGGCCCTTGCAATTGGGAAAAATTATGCGCGAAATGCCCAAATTGGGAAAAAGTTGCGGCTAAAATTCTATAAGTAAAGTGATTCCTTGTTTAATTTGATAACATAGATAAAATATCTCTATGTATACTACTAAGCAACACTGAGTTACAATGGCACCAATAAACTTACTTTTTCTCGAACTTTTTATATTTATTTTTCCATAAGCCAGTACTTGTACAATTATTTTTTCTAAAAGTCAATACTTGTAGAACAATATTCTGTGGATGTTAAGAGTCAAGTTCATTCTCCAGTGCACAATTTGGTGTTTGGATGCTTTTTCATCCAACCTAACACATGTCTGACCTAGATTTCTTTTTGTGTTGATTACTAGTGCTGTCCAAAATTAGGCACAAAGTCGGAAGAGATGCTCTACAATTAGGTGAAATTGGAGCAGCCAAAACTGATTATAATGAGGGATTTTACACTAATCATGTTTCAAATACATTGGATTTGATATCAGAGGAAGTAAGACTACAATTACTTACAGTATTAACTTCAACAAAGGTAAAAATATAATAGTCATTAGTTTTCGTGGCTATCAAAAACGAACTTTCAAGTTCTGATCTTTTTGGAATTTTTGATTGGGAATTTTTCTGGGTCAATTGGGAAAAATGGTGGTGTTTTGCCATTGGGAATGGGGCCGAATTTCGGCCCCAAAATTGCCTGAAAAGGAACACTGCAATAGGTGTACATCATGTAAGCATGATATCAAATTTTTCCATCAAAAACTGTGGTAGGAGTTGATCGGCCCGTGAAAGCCCTTACCTGTAAAAAAAAACTAAGAAAAATTGTCTAAGTTCTCATTGCTGTAATTTTAACAAAAATTATTTTTTCACAATAAAATTTCTTCATGCAAATGTCCAATGGGTGTACATCATGTAGGCATGATATCAAATTTTTCCATCAAAAACTGTGGTAGGAGTTGATCAGCCCGTGAAAGCCCTTACCTGTAAAAAAATCTAAGAAAAATTGTCTAAGTTCTAATTGCTGTAATTTTAACAAAAATTATTTTTTCACAATAACATTTCTTCATGCAAATGTCCAATGGGTGTACATCATGTAGGCATGATATCAAATTGTTCCATCAAAAACTGTGGTAGGAGTTGATCGGCCCGTGAAAGCCCTTACCTGTAAAAAAAAAGTAAGAAAATTGCCTAAGTTCTCATAGCTGTCATTTTGTCAAAAATTATTTTTTCGCAACAGCATTTCTTCATGCAAATGTCCAATGGGTGTACATCATGTAGGCATGATAACAAATTGTTCCATCAAAAACTGTGGTAGGAGTTGATCGGCCCGTGAAAGCCCTTACCTGTAAAAAAAAGTAAGAAAATTGCCTAAGTTCTCATAGCTGTCATTTTGTCAAAAATTATTTTTTCGCGATAACATTTCTTCATGCAAATGTCCAATGGGCCTACATCATTTAGGCATAATATTAAAAAGTTCCAACAAAAACTGTTGTAGGAGTTGATCGGCCCATAAATGCACTATCTTCACTGTATACAAAAGCCATCAAGAACTATAAAGGGAAGTAACTCAAAAGGGACTGGCCCCTAGCCCTTAATTTTTGCATGTACATATTTGCCCCATAGATATACAGATGCCTGCAAAGTTTCATGAAATTCCATCAATGGGTCTTCAAGATATTAAAGAAACAAAACGTTACGGACGGACGGACAGACGGACGTGAAAACAGTATACCCCCCTTAAAACTTCGTTTTAGCGGGGGGGTATAAAAACGATTTTTTGATAAAAGTGCAGTTACGAGGTTTTGTCAACGAGCCAACGATATGAACATCACTTTATATGCACAGCCAATCAGCACCTTTGTTTTCGCTACACAGACAGTAAAATTCCTCTTTTATTTAAATACAAACATTCAAGCATCCAGCCTTATTCTGTGACTAAAGGGGGCCAGTGAGTCGGACCCGGTTTGAATCCCTGAAAGATTTTCTCAAATTGCAGCTCAAATCACTTTGTTCTTGACGATTTTTTGATAAAAGTGCAGTTACGAGGTTTTGTCAACGAGCCAACGATATGAACATCACATTATATGCACAGCCAATCAGCACCTTTGTTTTCGCTACACAGACAGTAAAATTCCTCTTTTATTTAAATACAAACATTCAAGCATCCAGCCTTATTCTGTGACTAAAGGGGGCCAGTGAGTCGGACCCGGTTTGAATCCCTGAAAGGTTTTCTCAAATTGCAGCTCAAATCACTTTGTTCTTGTTTGATTAAATAGATGCTTAATGTCCCAGTCAACAGCTATGGTAATGTTGGGACAATGCATCCACTTTATGGGACATGTACGCAGAATTAAGGATGTAATGACATCAAAAAAGTGCTTCAAATATAAGCACCGAACTAAGCCAATAAGGTTTATATGTATGGATGCTTTGACTTGATCCACTTTCGCTGGGCAGGCTCAGACATAAGCGGTTCACCATCAGACGGCCAGCCAATAGTTAATAGCATTGCCTGGAGGCACAAGCAGTCCATCTATTTCTTAAGGTCCCAATGAGATGGAGCCCATATTCCCACCCGACCAACCAGGAAAATCATTGTGTGAAAAATAGTGAGGTTACCTGCTTTCAACAACATTATCTGGTCGTCTTGTGACAGATCCATAAAACCCGGAATCATTTTCGCAAACTCAATAATCTGTTGTACAGCTTTCGTCAGTGTCTCTGCAATCGCCTGCCACAGTTGCTCATGTGACTGAAACACAAGTCATGTGACTTAAATACAAATCATGTGACTGAGACACAAATCATGTGACTGAAACATAAGTCAAATTACAGAAAAACAAATCATGTGACTGAAACACAAATCATGTGACTGAGACATAAATCGTAACTATCACAAATAGGCAAAATAATCGAGTCTATATTCATTTTAAAAGCATAAGTAAGCTTTATATTTTCAGTATTCATATCATTGCAAAATATTCTTCCATCTTTTAAGAATATATAGTATTAATGTACTGAATAAGATATTTAGGCAAGACAGCAAAATGCTTGCTGTGAAGAATGTGCTTATGCACCAAAAAATGGTCCCCATGTACATGTACTGTGAATTTGGAAATGTTCTTGAGAACATAATTTTTGCAAATAATCGCAAATTGGATGCCTCATGAATTCAAAGTTCTTGCTAATAAAGAATTTCAATAAGTGTTACAGACTACACAAGTAATCACTCGCGAATTAAAAGCTCCCTAATCTGCTAATAATTCGAAAATAGAAAAATCGCAAAATAAAAGTCACATGAAATTTTCCGAATTTACAGTATGTAAATATAAAATACCTTACCATATTTTAGTGAAAAACTGACATAACATACCATAACAGAGATAACATACCATATTTTGGTAGAAACTGATCATTTCTGTAGATGCCTGAGAAGATTTAAGCTGTTCTAGGTTATCTATCTTACCATATTTTGGTAGAAACTGATAGTTTCTGTAGATGCCTGAGAAGATTTAAGCTGTGCTAGGTTATCTATCTGGTACAGACATAACATACCATATTTTGGTAGAAACTGATAGTTTCTGTAGATGCCTGAGAAGATTTAAGCTGTGCTAGGTTATCTATCTGGTACAGACATAACATACCATATTTTGGTAGAAACTGATAGTTTCTGTAGATGCCTGAGATGATTCAAGCTGTTCTTGGTTATCTATCTGATACACACAGATTCTCTGATAGAAACAGACATAACATACCATATTTTGGTAGAAACTGATAGTTTCTGTAGATGCCTGAGAAGATTTAAGCTGTGCTAGGTTATCTATCTGGTACAGACATAACATACCATATTTTGGTAGAAATTGATAGTTTCTGTAGATGCCTGAGATGATTCAAGCTGTTCTTGGTTATCTATCTGATACACACAGATTCTCTGATAGAAACAGACATAACATACCATATTTTGGTAGAAACTGATAGTTTCTGTAGATGCCTGAGAAGATTTAAGCTGTGCTAGGTTATCTATCTGGTACAGACATAACATATCATATCTTGGTAGAAACTGATAGTTTCTGTAGATGCCTGAGATGATTCAAGCTGTTCTAGGTTATCTATCTGACATAACTTACCATATTTTGGTAGAAACTGATAGTTTCTGTAGATGCCTGAGAAGATTTAAGCTGTTCTAGGTAATCTATCTGATACACACAGGTTCTCTGATAGAAACAGAGATAACATACCATATTTTGGTAGAAACTGATAGTTTCTGTAGATGCCTGAGATGATTTAAGCTGTTCTAGGTTATCTATCTGATACACACAGGTTCTCTGATAGAAACAGAGATAACATACCATATTTTGGTAGAAACTGATAGTTTCTGTAGATGCCTGAGATGATTTAAGCTGTTCTAGGTTATCTATCTGTTACAGGCACGTTCTCTGATAGAAACTGACATAACATACCATATTTTGGTAGAAATTGATAGTTTCTATAGATGCCTGAGATGATTTAAACTGTTCTAGGTTATCTATCTGATACAGACAGGTTCATGGTAGAAACAGAGATAACATACCATATTTTGGTAGAAACTGATAGTTTCTGTAGGTGCCTGAGAAGATTTAAGCTGTTCTAGGTTATCTATCTTACCATATTTTGGTAGAAACTGATAGTTTCTGTAGATGCCTGAGAAGATTTAAGCTGTTCTAGTTTATCTATCTTACCATATTTTGGTAGAAACTGATAGTTTCTGTAGATGCCTGAGATGATTTAAGCTGTTCTAGGTTGTCTATCTTACCATATTCTGGTAAAAACTGATAGTTTCTGTAGATGCCTGAGAAGATTTAAGCTGTTCTAGGTTATCTATCTGGTACAGACAGGTTCTCTGATGGGCTTCAAATACTGCTTTCCCAAATGTCACTGAAAACAGCAGAATGAGAAATCAATCATGATTTACATGTCCATGTAAACTATACCCCCTTATACCTCACTTTTATATAGCAAAACTGGGGTATGCAGGGGTATACCTATTTTTTCTTATTTTTGCTCAAAAGCATAGATTGTGGGTACTCATTAGAACCGCCTCGCCAAGGCAGTTCTAACGTGTACCCATGATCTAAGTTTTGAGTAAAAGTAAGAAAAATATAAAAAAAATTCCAATGAAAATTTTCAATTTTTACAACTTAAAAAAATCTAAATATTATATGAGCATTTTTTCATAATGAGAAAGAGAAATGAGTCTGTGTGTGAGAAAGCCGACAATTTGGGTTCAGACCAGGTCCGACACAAACCGGGCTGTACAGTCACAGAAGATGGCTAGAGGCTGGAAATTTTGTATTTATATAATAGAGCAACTGTACTATCCGTGTAGCAAAAACAAAGGCGCTGATCAGCTTCACAGTTACTGCGAAGCTGATCTGCGCCTTTGTTTTCGCATATGCAAATTGTTGGTTTTCTCATGCGACTGCTCAAATCTAATTTTACATACTGACTAACCTGGTTATGGGGAAAAACTTGTAACCACAACAAGCCTTTGGCGAGTATTTCAGTTACAATCAAAGAGAGTACCATTTTAACACTAACATGCCTTTCCAAACACTGTAATGCACAACTAATTGGATATCCCATACTGTCCAGACCATGGCATGGCCAGACCCCGAGGTTATTAAACTTTTTTTCATGCTCAACTCAGCTGAGAATGAAATTTATCCTACTCATAAATCTTAACATTTATTAGTGGGGTATATTTCAGGGTTTGGAGTTCTAAACCTTCACTTTCAATATACTTGAGCTATTTCGGCATTTATAAGCAGTTTAAATTTTATGCTTAGCTGAGTTGAGCATGAAAATAGTTTTATAACCTCAGGGTCAGGTTCCACTGTATTTTGATTTCAACATTGTCACTGCTGTGCCATAAAAAAGTCGTAGTTTTCATACCTTGTGAAAAATTGCCATGAAAAATAACTTGAAACTTGAAACATAATAAGTGTCCCTACATAAACATGCACCTGCGCTTTGGAATGAAAAAAGTCAATATCAAGTTATCAACACTTTTCTCCGCACCCAGGGGGATGTGGTTGCATGTCAATATCACCGCTGTTGAGTATTTTCCCCAGTCCCAAAAGGGGGATCTGATATGCCGTATTTGTTCTCATTAGCGCACAGTGCGCTTAACTTTTCAAATTCAAATTAACTAAACGTTGAGGTAACAAAATATCATTCTAATTAGCGCACATTACTAAAGTAAGCAACATAAATACTGCTGAAAAACCCATGCCGAATATATCAATGGCCATGTTTATTAAGTGTTCTAATCATTGCAGAATAATATGTATCATTTAACTATAGGTTTTAATGCGTGTTATACATTATTAATGTGTAAAATTGGTTTAAAATACCAATATGCTAGTTGGGCAGTGTGCGTTTATGCATATATTTTTGGGAAACGGCCATGGTGTGCGCTCATTGGAGCATGTGCGCTAATTGGAACATATACGGTAACTTACCAGAATCCATAAGATCAACCGGCCTCATAATCCCCACCGGGTTGGGCGTAGTTGGTGAGCTCTGAGGGCTGTAGACCGGGTTACTGTTGGCGTCGGGGCTCGAGCCCATCATCTCCATAGAGTTATCCACCGGGTAGGCGTAACCGTTAGGTGTCTGGTACATGTAGTTATCATACCTGCTGATATAGGGGAGAAATGGCATTGACATTATCACAATTTATAATGGAACGATTCTAAATCTTGGTAGAACCTCGCCATTTCATCAGTTTACAATTCCTAGCGTGATAAACCCATTTATTTTTGGTCATGGGGAAGTTATTTACTATGTATACATTATAGTTATTTCTTAAACTATGAGAATGTGCACCATGTTCCAATATTCTTAATAGGTGGCATGGCAATGAACAGCATACTGGCTAAAAAGGTGTACACCTTTTTGAACATATATAGCAAAAATAATAGTAAATAATACAATTTCACAAATTTCTGCTATTTTTTACATGTTTTACAAGTACATGTATACATTTTATTTCATATTTTGGTCAAAGTACCATTTTATGCTATCAAGTGTGTTAAAATTGACCTGCAATTACAATGTATCATCAATTTATCATCTATACTTTTGGTTTAAATATGAGCCGCCTCATGGGAAAACCAACAATCTGCATAGGCGAAAACAAAGACGCAGATCAGCTTCGCGGTAACCGTGAAGCTGATCACCGCCTTTGTTTTCGCTACTCGGATAGTACAATTCCTCTTCTACTTAAATCCGAAATTTCAAGCTTCTAGCTCTTTTCTGTGCTTGTACAGGTCGGTTTGTGTCGGACCTGTTCGGAAACCACATTGTTGGTTTTCCCGAGCGGAGGCTCTAATGGCACAACTCTAATTATTGTTTACAGATACAATGAACATTGTAAAAGAGTGTTTCTCTTATACACTAGTCATTTGTAACCATGCCCCTCCTCCACCATCCCAGTCCCGGGGGAGGGCAGTAAATAGCTGTGGAAATGACTGGGGATTTTACTTTTGATTTACCCCCCCTCCCCCAATTCAGGGGAACTGCCCAATATATAATCTGCAAAAACAGCAATGCAATGAAAACATAGCAGACTGTTGGGGAAATGATCAGGGGGGGTTACCTAACGGATGCCCGCTTAGTGCAGAACTTTTAGCAGTGGTTCCCTAGTTGAAAAGAATACAGTCCCAGCTAAATAATAAAGTCCATTGGGCCAAAGGGGGGGGGGAGGGGGGCTGTTGTTACAAATGACTAATGCATTATTGCTTTTGGAATCTATTTCAAAACATATTTATCTTTTTATACAGTCAAGGCACTTTAATAAGAATGATTGTTTTAAAAAGAAGGGGTGAAAAAAACTACATTGTGTGCATACAACACCCAAAATATAAAATTAGCAAAAACATGTGATGAAAGCCTTGACACAGTAATAAAGAGACAAATGAGCCTTTGCATGAGAAAATCACATGAGAAAAGTAAGAATTTGCATATGCAAAAAAACAAAGACGCAGATCAGCTGTGCAGTAACCAGTCAGGGACATAACCTAAACATGTTATAAAAACAAGAGGACCAATGGTCCTGTAAACGCTCACCTGAGATCTGCTGCATATACCAATAAACATGTTTGAATATTATGGTATTTAACCTCAGTGCAGGGGCAGATGAAGCCCTTGGGCCATTTTCTTCTTTTTTTCAGAATAATCAATATTTTGTCCATTTGCCAATTTGTTGCTGGCTTTTCCCTTCAAATGACATTTTAACAATTTTCCCCATTTAAATGCATGGTCAACCCATGTTGACCTTGACATAAACTGGGTCAAGGTCATCACAGGGTCATTATTTATGTATACATTGTAGTACTTAAGCCATAGATGCTTCACACCAAGTTTCTTTGAAATAGGTCCACCGGTTCCGGAGAAGAAGATTTTTGAAGGGTTTTTACCATATATGGGCATGGCGGCCATCTTCGTCATGTGACCTTGATTATTTATATATACATTGATTCCACAATTCTATAGATGCTTCACATGAAATTTGGCTTTGATTGGCCAAGCGGTTTCAGAGAAGATGTTTGAATAGTATGGTAATATACATGTACATGTATAATGCCCCAGGGTTGGGGAAAATATGCCCCTGGGGTCCAATTTTTTTTAGAATCATTAATAGTCAGCCCTTCTGCCCATTTTCTGCAAGACTTTCACTTTAAATGACATTTTAAAGGTTTTCCCCATTCAAATGCATTGGCGACCTTGCGGTAAAATAGGTCAAGGTCATCCAAAGGTCATAATTTATAAACACATTGTAGTACTTCAGTCCCAAATGCTTCATGCCAAGTTTCGTTGAAATTGGTCCATTGGTTCAGGAGAAGATTTTTGAAGGGTTTTTACCATATATGGGCATGGCGGCCATATTGATCATGTGACCTGGATTATTTATAAACACATTGATTCCCCCTTCCCATAGATGCTTCCTATAAAATTTGGCTTTGATTGGCCAAGTGGTTTCAGAGAAGAAGATCTTTGAATATTTTTGTAATATACATGTATATTGCCCCGGGGTGGGGGCAAACCAGCCCCTGTGGTCCATTTTTTTTTTCAGAATTACCTACCTTCAGTCCATTTGCCCATTTCCTGCAAGTTTTGCCTTTCAAATAACATTTTAACAATTTTTCCCCATTCAAATGCATGGGTGACCTATGTTGACCTTGCCATAAAATAGGTCAAGGTCATCCAAAGGTCATAATTTATAAACACATTGTAGTACTCCAGTCCCCGATGCTTCATGCCAAGTCTCGTTGAAATCGGTCCAGTGGTTCCGGAGAAGAAGAATTTTGAAGGGTTTTTACCA
This sequence comes from Rugalucina vietnamica, assembly GCA_964017185.1. Classification (NCBI taxonomy): domain Eukaryota; kingdom Metazoa; phylum Mollusca; class Bivalvia; order Lucinida; family Lucinidae; genus Rugalucina; species Rugalucina vietnamica. The sequence goes on from OZ024885.1 coordinate 9,556,412, forward strand.
TATATGGGCATGGTGGCCATCTTGGTCATGTGACCTGGATTATTTATAAACACATTGGTTCCCTCTTCCCATAGATGCTTCATATAAAATTTGGCTTTAATTGGCCAAGCGGTTTCAGAGAAGAAGATCTTTGAAAATGGTGGACGACGACGACGGACGGACGGACGACGGATCATGGCCATCCTATAAGCTCACCTGGTGAGCTAATAATAACTGAATCATAAATGAATCAAGTTATATTCTTTTTTAAGTTTTTGCTTTAATAATTTGTTTAAGTTATTCACCCATTTTTCACCTTTTTTCATCTTCCAATTGTAGCCTTAGCACAATTTTCATGGGCAAGTGGACAATTTTCTATGAAAGATCTGTTACATAACTTTATGACCAGCCAATAAAACTAGAATTTGTTTTCTATGCGAAAACTGATGTCTCCCCCCTTTCTACTTGCATGTCCAAAATATGCCAGCAAGTTATAGTTCTTGTGCATCACATATCCTGTCATTCTGTTTTATAAGTGTACCAAGTTTTATTGAAATATCTCTTACGGTTTTCAAGTTATAGAAGGGGCAAGAAAGTGTTTGGAAAATAATCAAAGGGAAATAACTCCAAACATATGAAAGCAAGAGTAATGATTCTTGTGCATCATGCTTTATAAGTGTACCATGTTTCATTGAAAAATCTCTAATGGTTTTTGAGTTATAGAGCAGACACGAAATTGAATGAAAAATAATCAAAGGGAAATAACTCCAAAGATATGCAAGCAAGAGTTATGGTTCTTTAGCATGACACATCATCTCATCGTGCTTTATAAGTGTACCAAGTTTCATTGAAATATTTCTTATGGTTTTCAAGTTATAGAGCGGACATAAAATTGTATGGAAAAATAATCAAAGGGAAATAACTCCAAAGATATGAAAGCAAGAGTAATATTTTTTGTGCATGACACTTCGTCTCATCATGCTTTATAAGTGTACCAAGTTTCACTGAAATTTCTCTTACGGTTTTCAAGTTATAGGGTGGACACGAAATTGTATGGAAAATAATCAAAGGGAAATTACTCCAAAGATATGCAAGCAAGAGTTATGGTTCTTTAGCACACCACGTAATCTCATCGTGCTTTATAAGTGTACCAAGTTTCATTGAAATAACTCTTACGATTTTCGAGTTATAAAGCGGACACGAAATTGTATGGAAAATAATCAAAGGGAAATAACTCACAAAATACTCAAGCCAGAGTTATGGTTCTTGTGCATGACACATCGTCTGATCATGCTCAATAAGTGTACTAAGTTTTATTGAAAAATCTTAAACCGTTTTCAAGTTATACAGCGGACACGAAATTGTATCGAAAATAATCAAAGGGAAATAACTCCAACAATACTCAAGCCAGAGTTATGGTTCTTGTGCATGACACATCGTCTCGTCGTGGTCTACAAGTGTACCAAGTTTCATTGAAAAATCTTTAACGGTTTTCAAAGTTATACAGCGGACACGAAATTGTATCGAAAATAATCAAAGGGAAATAACTCCAAAAATACTCAAGCTAGAGTTATGGTTCTTGTGCATGACACATCGTCTCGTCGTGGTTTACAAGTGTACCAAGTTTCATTGAAAAATCTTTAACGGTTTTCAAGTTATAGAGCGGACACGATTTGTGACGGACAGACAGACAGACAGACGGACAGACGCACGGGGAAAAACAATATGTCTCCCGACCCTGTCGGGGGGAGACATAATTTACTACGCATCGTCTAGAAAGTACTACGCAGGGGGTCTAAAGTTCATAAAAAAAATTACTTTATAACCTATTTAAGTTATTTCATAATACTTGCAATTTTTACAAAATAAGTTAAAAATGAGTTCAACAAAGAAAAGTTAACTCTCACAACCAAGAAAGGGAGATAATTTTAAATGCTTTTATAACTTGATTCAGTTATTATTTTTATAACCTGTTTAGGTTATGTCCCTGACTGGTAACTAGTTGCACAGCTGATATCAGCGCCTTTGTTTTCGCTACACAGATAGTACAATGATCCCTCAAAGCTTCTAGCCTGCTTCTGTGACTGTACAGGCTGGTTTGTGTCAGACCTGGTCAAAACCCAAATTGTTGATTTTCTCATGCACAAGCTCAAATTTAATGTTAATAGTGGGGTAAAAGGGGGTATACGTTGCATGGACATGTTTTCCTGATGTTGACATCTCTTAAATTACTGCGCCAAGGAATAGTCAGGATATGATTTCTCTACTTTTTGCAATTAGCAAATAAAAGAAAGGCCAACTTAGAAAGGCCAACTTGAGCAGAAAATGTTACAAATAAATGAGCCACCATGCAAGAAAACCATTCTTCGGGGTTTCCGACCAGGTCTGACACATACCGGCCTGTACAGTCTCAGAAGAAAGTTAGAATCTTAAAATTTTGGGTAGCTGTAGAGGAGGAATTGTACTATCCAAGCAGCAAAAACAAAGACACTGATCAGCTGTGCAGTTACTGCACAGCTGATCTGTATCTTTGCTTTCGCATAGGCAAAAATCCGGTTTTCTCATAGTGTGGCTCAAATCAAACTGATGCAGCAATAAAATAGTGCTTTTTTGTGAATTTTGGCCAAGCAGCCAAAAAAGAAAAAGCTGCATGCAAAACTGTATTACATGTACTATACAGTACATGTACTACCCTTCACCTCTTAAGAAAAAGTTACAGACTAAATTTATAAATGGTCACAAGCTCTTTTTAAAGATTATGTTTGTTGTTAAATTTTGTGATGCTGTCTTCAAAAGAAAAAAAAAATTCTTGGGAGAAAACAGGTTTAACGTGTACATTACGAAAACTTGCCCATGCAATATACTGAGATTTTTTAGCTTTAGAATTTTTCAGCTGAAAAATTTTGATATTTTTCTTATTTTTGCTCAAAACATAGATTGTGGGTACACGGTAGAACCGCCTCGGCAAGGCGGTTCTAACGAGTACCCACAATCTATGTTTTGGAGCAAAAATAAGAAAAATAGGTATACCCCTGCGTACCCCAGTTTTGCTATATAAAAGTGGGGTATAAGGGGGTATACATTACACGGACATGTTTTCCTCATAATTGATGAAATTTTTGAAATTATTTTGACAGATAAGTGTTAATTTGTAGGACATGTTAGAAAAAAATATTAGAGAAAATACTGGAGCCGCATCAATAGAAATTCTGACATTACGAACGAAAACTTGCTGTAGATGCAATATGTATACAGATTTTTTACAGCTAAAAAATTGAAAATTTCATCATAAAAATTTTGATATTTTTAATATTTAAGCTCAAAACATATATTGTGGGTACACGTTAGTACCCCCTTGGCGAGGCAGTTCTGACGTGTACTCAAAATCTCTGTTTTGAGCAAAAATTAGAAAAATAACAAAAAAAATTCTACTGAAAAAAAAAAATTCTACAGAAAATTTTTAATTTTTACAACTTAAAAAATCTCTGTGTATTGCAAAGGCCTGTTTTCGTAATGTAGTTGCAGCACCATTAAAATAAAAATTTTATAAACTATCACCCAAGATAAAATGGCAGAGTAGCATTAAGGGAAAAATTGTTTATTGTTTTTTTCCGATCATGTCCTTCTAAAACATACATTTAGGTACAGTTAAGTTTTCTCATGATGCTACTCAAATGTGAAAGAATGCTACGATAAAATATAATTTAAACCAAGTGCATTTCAAAACCAAAAGAGTTGAAGCCTTTATTCTTATAATTCATATCATTGTTTTCGTGCATGTTCTTGTATATATGTTGTCATCAAAACAGATATAATTCCAAATTTCCTACATTCTGATTGGTTGTCTGGAAGACTTTATACTTCGATAAAAGCAATGCGTAAGAATACTCAATTTTCGCCTTAAAAACTGCGTGATGTTACGTGATAACGTGACGTTTCTTCAAAGAAACGTTGACGTCATCAAATCTTAACGTCATAGAAACAATGGATGAACGCGTTTTGAAGGCGTCGAAATGAATATTTGGATTTTTTATTAACATGGACGCTTTTTCTCTTAACAGAACATCGTACGGTAAGTGTTTTAATCTTCTTGTTGTGTGTTGAAATTTGACGTTTGAATTTCTAATATTCCGAGCCCCAGTTCAAAATCGACATGTCTTTCTATCAGTCCAGACGGCGATATTTTCTCCCAAAAGCACAATTTTGAATGAAGGGGGGATATTTTAAAGCTACCGCTTTGACAGCCTGCCCATAACAAGCCAGTTATAGCCTCTATTTATTGCGAGAAGTTAGTTATATGCTTTGGAAATTTTCAAAATGGCTGCCGCATGAAGATCCGTTTTGCTCTATTTTCCTTCCGCTGGCCATACAAATTCAAATCAATGTAGACAAATGCAGTGTAATGAGACAAAGTTGGAATTATAAGGAATGAATTATTATTTTTGTTGATTTTATCGATGTGTAAACTCAGGCGAATCACTCACAAACTTTTTCATAAAGCCCTTCGGGCTTTATTTAGTTTGCGAGTGATTCGCCCGAGTTTACACATCGATAAAATCAACAAAAATAAAATTCATTCCTATAATAAAACTTAAAAGAAGGAAACACTCAGTAGTTCAGTTTTATAATGCATAGAGGCAACTATCCAAAAGGCTTGAACCCTATTCATGAATGAAAGCAGAAATCAGGCACACAAAAAATTCATATGCAGCACTTTTTATATGCACCCCATCCTTTTTTAGCAGTCCTGATAGGCAGGGGGTGAGTGTAAAGTCTTGCAAGATCTGTTTATGGTCCAAAATGAATCTCCAATATCTTGGAGGAAAAAATCTTTATATGTTTAATAAATTAATTCAACAAAAATTTATTTTTATATATTTTTGTCAACTGCCAGATTTCTGTACTTGAGCAGCATGTGGACAAACATACAATGTGGCATTTGCAAACAGCCCTTTACTGTTTTCATGAACAAACAGCCCTTAACTATTTTCAAGAACAAACAGTCCTTAACTATTTTAAGAACAAACAGTCCTTAACTATTTTCAAGAACAAACAGCCCTTAACTATTTTCAAGAACAAACAGTCCTTAACTATTTTAAGAACAAACAGCCCTTAACTATTTTCAAGAACAAACAGTCCTTAACTATTTTAAGAACAAACAGTCCTTAACTATTTTCAAGAACAAACAGCCCTTAATGATTTTCAAGAACAAACAGCCCTTAACTATTTTCAAGATTCAAGAACAAACAGTCCTTACCTAGTTCAAGAACAAACAGTCCTTAACCATTTTCAAGAACAAACGCCCTTGAACTATTTTCAACAACATTACAAAGAAAGCTGCAGCCCTTAACTCATGGTGACCTATTAATGGGACATATGCAAACAGGATAACCCCAAAAGTGATGCCGTAGAACAGGGAGTCTCATCTTGGGCTATTCTGTTTGCATAGAGGAATTTCACTGAAAATTGAAATAAAATCACCCTTGATGTTCCTAAAAATGAAAACAGACTCCTCCAAATTTGTCACAAATGGGTCATAATGCGTTGTAAAGAATTAAGACTCGATAGGACAAGACTGATTTTGCACCATACTGGTCGGTGTTAGGCTGTTGGCATCGGGCTAATATGCCACTTTTTTCCATTTGTCCACAAGACAGCTCATTTATGTAACAAGTTCTTTTTCCATAAAATATATGTTGTATACCTATAAAATAATCATTTTCTGAAATATCTACCAACAAGTAATGGTTTGGCCTGATTCGATGTACACTTTGTGCATCAGAGACATATAGCATTATATAAGTACATCCACCTTGAAGACAATTTAACGAACCTTATGAGCAAATGCTTTCGATCAGATCCTTCATCATAAATTTGTATAATTCCAACTTTACTAATTTCCTACATTCTGATTGGTTGTTTGGAAGACTTTATACTTCGATAAAAGCAATGCGTAAGAATACTCAGTTTTCACCTTAAAAACGGCGCGACGTTACGTGATAATGTGACGTTTCCTCTCAAAAACGTTGACGTCATCAAATCTAAACGTCATAAAAAACAATGGATGAACGCGTTTTGAAGGCGTCGAAATAATAATTTTGAATTTTTATTAACATGGACGCATTTTCTTTTAACAGAACATAGTACGGTAAGTGTGTTAATCTTCCTGTTGTGTGTTGGAATTCTAATATTCCGAGCCCCCAGTTCAAAATCGACATGTCTTTCTATCGGTCAAGACGGCGATATTTTTTCTCCCAAAAGCACAATTTTGAATGAAGGGGGGGCGTTTTAAAGCTCCCGCTTTGACAGCCTGCTTATAGCAAGCCAGTTATAGCTTCTATTTATTGCGAGAAGTGAGTTTTATGCTTTGGAAATTTTCAAGATGGCTGCATCATGAAGATCCGTTTTGCTCTATTTTCCTTCCGCTGGCTATAAAAATTTAAATCAATGTAGACAAATGCAGTGTAATGAGACAAAGTTGGAATTATAAGGAATGAATTATTATTTTTGTTGATTTTATCGATGTGTAAACTCAGGCGAATCACTCACAAACTTTTTCATAAAGCCCTTCGGGCTTTATTTAGTTTGTGAGTGATTCGCCTGAGTTTACACATCGAAAAAATCAACAAAAATAAAATTCATTCCTATAATAAATTTGTACTTCTATTTTGTAAAGTTTGAATAGATATGTTTACACTAATTTGTAGTATGCATTTAAAGAAGCAGTTTTTCTTTGGAAAAGCTTTGACTTATAAATAATTTTGTAAAAGAACTTGTTACATAACTCTCTGTTCGACATGTCCCGAGTTTTAAACTTATTATTACATCAGGAAAACATGTCCGTGTTATGTATACCCCCCTGAACCCCACTTGTATATAGTAAAACTGGGGTTTGCAGGGGTATACCTATTTTTCTTATTTTTGCTCTAAAACATAGATTGTGGGTACTAATTCGAACCGAATCGCCGAGGCGGTTCTAACGTGTACCCACAATCTATGTTTTGAGCAAAAATAAGAAAAAATATCAAAAATTTTCCAGTGAAAATTTTCATTTTCACAACAATTTTTTTTTTCTGTATATTGCATGGGCGTGTTTTCGTAATGTTTATCTTCATGTTTTCTGTTTCAACAGGATATGTCAAACACAAGAATTTACAACAGCTAAGCTAAGCTAAGCTAAGCTAAGCTAAACTAAGCTAAGCTCTAGAGTAGAGCATTTATAAGGATAACATTTCCATGTAATATATATCCCATTATACCCCACTTTTATATAGCAAAACTGGGTTACGCAGGGGTATATGTATTTTTCTTATTTTTGCTCCAAAATATAGATTGTGGGTACTCGTTAGAACCGCCTCGTCGAGGCGGTTCTAACATGTACCCACAATCTATGTTTTGAGCAAAAATAAGAAAATTATCGAAAATTTATTTTCTGATGAATATTTCTATTTTTACAAGTTAAGAAAAATCTGTATATTACATGGGCGTGTTTTCCATAATGAGCACTACAGCTTACGTGAGATAGGTGGAGTTGTTATTATGAGAAGACAAACGGTGATCACTAGGGGAGGTAACTCCATACCCATTCTGATTCATGCCGGAACGTTTCAGCAGGTTCGCTTCGTCCTCGACCTTCTCTCGCTGTTTCTTGGACATACGACCAAACTTCACAGCTGAATAACATTACATGATAACATAAATTTATTCCGACTTAAGCATACTAAAAGGCAAATAATTAAAAGGTTAAACAAAAATTACCCTTTCCAAGCAGTCAAGCACAGAAGATGGCCAATCTTCATGGGATAATTACAGGCCATTCACAAATTAGAGACAAGGAATATGAGCCGCGCCATGAGAAAACAAACATTTTGCACATGCGAAAACAAAGTAGATCTGCGAAGTTTGTTTGTGTGTCCGATACACAGATAGTACATTTCCTTGGACTTTCAAAATATAAAATTTCCAGCCTCTAGCCATGATCTTCTGAGCTTGTACAGCTCGGTTTGTGCCGGACCTGTTCGGACGAAACCATACTGTTGGTTTTCTTTTGACGTGGCTCATATAACTAAAGTACAATGAACTTCAACACCGAGAAAACCTGAATGTTGGGCCAGAGTGGAATCTGAGTTGGATGTTGGTGCACAGTTAAACCCAGTTCCAGTCATTTTTACTGACCATTCAAAGGCAGTAGTTGCGTTGTGGCTCATTTGGTTGTCTTGCACATCTGGTGAGAAAATATTGTATATCCTGGACCAAGGCTTATCTATTCCTGGTTGTCTGACCCTGCATGCACATGTTCGTTTTTAACATTGGTTGTATCGGACGTCAGGTAACTTGGTCGTTAAGTGCACACGTCATGACGACATCAAAGTAAAGCGTCGCCGAATTAAGGCATGCCTCGTTATGCCAAAGTGACCCTCAGGACAGATTTTTCTATCCATCCCTGACACTTATGTAAGATTCTTATATTCTCTTAATTTCTCATACAATCAGATCCAGCTTCAATCTACATGTATTATGTGCCTCCTGTTTAGATTTAATTAAAGGTTACAACATTTTGCATATGAGAAAACAAAGGTGCAGATCAGCTTCATAGTACTGCGAAGCTGATTTGCACCTTTTTTTTTCGCTACACAGACATTATGATCATTCCTCTGACTGTCTAAATCTAAAATTTCAATTTCCAGCTTCTAGCCATCTTCTGTGCTTGCACAGCTCGGTTTGTGTTGGACCTGTTCGAAAACCACTTGTTGCTTTTCTCATGACACGGCTCAATTATGCCTGACATGAGGACCAACTGCCTATCACTTTCATTACGAATCACAGGACCAACTGCCTATCACTTACATTACGAATCACAGGACCAAGTGCCTATCACTTTCATTACGAATCACAGGAACAACTGCCTATCACTTTCATTACGAATCACAGGACCAACTGCCTATCACTTTCATTACGAATCACAGGACCAACTGCCTATCACTTTCATTACGAATCACAGGACCAACTGCCTATCACTTTCATTACGAATCACAGGACCAACTGCCTATTACTTACATTACGAATCACAGGACCAACTGCCTATCACTTTCATTACGAATCACAGGACCAACTGCCTATCACTTTCATTACGAATCACAGGACCAACTGCCTATCACTTTCATTACGAATCACAGGACCAACTGCCTATCACTTTCATTACGAATCACAGGACCAACTGCCTATCACTTTCATTACGAATCACAGGACCAACTGCCTATCACTTTCATTACGAATCACAGGACCAACTGCCTATCACTTTCATTACGAATCACAGGACCAACTGCCTATCACTTTCATTACGAATCACAGGACCAACTGCCTATCACTTTCATTACGAATCAGAGGACCAACTGCCTATCACTTTCATTACGAATCAGAGGACCAACTGCCTATCACTTACATTACGAATCACAGGACCAACTGCCTATTACTTACATTACGAATCACAGGACCAACTGCCTATCACTTTCATTACGAATCACAGGACCAACTGCCTATTACTTACATTACGAATCACAGGACCAACTGCCTATCACTTTCATTACGAATCACAGGACCAACTGCCTATCACTTTCATTACGAATCACAGGACCAACTGCCTATCACTTTCATTACGAATCACAGGACCAACTGCCTATCACTTTCATTACGAATCACAGGACCAACTGCCTATCACTTTCATTACGAATCACAGGACCAACTGCCTATCACTTTCATTACGAATCACAGGACCAACTGCCTATTACTTACATTACGAATCACAGGACCAACTGCCTATCACTTTCATTACGAATCACAGGACCAACTGCCTATCACTTTCATTACGAATCACAGGACCAACTGCCTATCCTTTTCATTACGAATCACAGGACCAACTGCCTATCACTTTCATTACGAATCACAGGACCAACTGCCTATCACTTTCATTACGAATCAGAGGACCAACTGCCTATTACTTTCATTACGAATCAGAGGACCAACTGCCTATTACTTACATTACGAATCACAGGACCAACTGCCTCTTTCATTACGAATCACAGGACCAACTGCCTATTACTTACATTACGAATCACAGGACCAACTGCCTATCACTTTCATTACGAATCAGAGGACCAACTGCCTATTACTTACATTACGAATCACAGGACCAACTGCCTCTTACATTACGAATCACAGGACCAACTGCCTATTACTTACATTACGAATCACAGGACCAACTGCCTATTACTTACATTACGAATCACAGGACCAACTGCCTACCACTTTCATTACGAATCACAGGACCAACTGCCTATCACTTTCATTACGAATCACAGTACCAACTGCCTATCACTTTCATTACGAATCACAGGACCAACTGCCTATCACTTTCATTACGAATCACAGGACCAACTGCCTATCACTTTCATTACGAATCAGACACACTATCAGTTGAGCTGCTGCCTCCAGTGCACGTTAGTTTAAAGAAATGATCCGCAACATCAGAAAACCAACAATCTGCATATATGTGAAAACAAAGATGCAGATCAGCTGTGCAATAACTGCATAGCTGATCAGCACCTTTGTTTTCCCTCCATAGTTAGTACAATGACTTCTCTTACTACAACCGAAATTTCAAGCTTCTAACTATTTCCTATGGCTGTACAGTCTGTTTTGTGTCGAACCTGGACGAAAACCTAGACTGCTGGTTTTCTCATACACAGTCTCATTAAACTTAAAATGAGCCGCGTCATGAGAAACCTCGATTTCCACCTATGGGAAAACAAAGGCGCAGATCAGCCGTGCAGTAACTGCACTGCTGATCAGCGCCTTTGTTAACGCTACTCAGACTTCTTCTTCTTCTTAAATTCAAAATTTCAAGCTTCCAGGCCTTTTCTGTGACTCTATAGGCCAGTTTATGTCGGACCTGGTCGTAAACCCCAAAGACCGGTTTTCTTGTGACGAGGCTCAAATAGCTTACCATCTCTGGACATGCCCAGGGCTAGACATTTCTGTAGTCGACAATACTGACAGCGGTTTCTGTTCACTCGGTCAATGACACACGACTTGTTCCGCGGACATTGATAATTCACTGGCCCTGACTGACTACGCCGGAAAAATCCCTGTAAATATAAAATACATGATAATTTTGACAATACTGTCACCGGTTTCTGCTCACTCGGTCAATGACACATGACTTGTTCCGCTGGCATTGATAGTTAACTGGCCCTGACTGACTTCGCCGGAAAAATCCTTGTAAAATATAAATATATGATAATGATAATTTTGTCAATACATAAAGTCAATGACACAAAACTTGTTCTGCGGACATTGATAGTTCACTGGCCCTGACTGACTACGCCGGAAAAATCCCTGTAAAAATATATATACATGATAATTTACGCAACTGACATCGGTTCATATTCACTTTGTCAATGACACATGACTTGTTCCGTGGACATTGATAGTTTACCGGCCCTGACTGACTACGCCGGAAAAATCCCTGTAAAAAAATATCTATACATGATAATTTACGCAACTGACATTGGTTCATATTCACTTTGTCAATGACACATGACTTGTTCCGTGGACATTGATAGTTTACCGGCCCTGACTGATTACGCCGGAAAAAAACCTGTAAATATAAATACATGATAATTTGCTATGGCACACAAACTGAATTTATAAAGCCTCGACAATGAAGTACCGGTAAAATTTTATGAACAGTATGTCAAGCACAATAATACATCACATGCCTGTGATGAAATTCTTGTACTAGACGGTTTGACTAAGCTGCTGTTCCTTCAGAACTTCTAAGCGGTTAACCAGCAATCTGGTGGTTTGGCACTAAACTTTGAGCTTTGCCTAGAGGCCCAAGCAGCCCATCTATTTCTAACAGTCCCAAATTAGGGGAGGGGCATGCTGTCCAAATTTGTTAAATAAATAAATCTTCATTATCTATATCTATCAACCTTCACGTGATTACCCCATAGTGTACTCCTGAAGACTAACAAGAGTTACCTACCTTACAACCTTCACACGTGATTACCCCATAGTGTACCCCGAAAGACTAACAACAGTTGCCTACCTTACAACCTTCACATGTGATTACCCCATAGTGTACCCCTGTAGACTAACAAGAGTTACCTACCTTACAACCTTCACATGTGATTACCCCATAGTGTACCCCTGAAGACTAACAAGAGTTACCTACCTTACAACCTTCACATGTGATTACCCCATAGTGTACCCTAAAGACTAACTACAGTTGCATACCTTACAACCATCACACGTGATTACCCCATAGTGTACCCATTAAGACTAACAAGAGTTACCTACATGTACATGTACCTTACAACCTTCACACGTGATTATCCCATAGTGTACCCCTGAAGACTAACAAGAGCTACCTACCTTGCAACCTTCACATGTGATTACCCCATAGTGTACCCCTGAAGACTAACAAGAGTTACCTACCTTACAACCTTCACGTGATTACCCCATAGTGTACCCCTGAAGACTAACAAGAGTTACCTACCTTACAACCTTCACATGTGATTACCCAGTAGTGTACCCCTAAAGACTAACAAGAGTTACCTTCCTTACAACCTTCACATGTGATTACCCCATAGTGTACCCCTGAAGACTAACATGAGTTACCTACCTTACAACATTCACACGTGATTACCCCATAGTGTACCCCTGAAGACTAACAAGAGCTACCTACCTTGCAACCTTCACATGTGATTACCCCATAGTGTACACCTGAAGACTAACAAGAGTTACCTACCTTACAACCTTCACTTGTGATTACCCCATAGTGTACCCCTGAAGACTAACAAGAGTTACCTACCTTACAACCTCCACATGTGATTACCCAGTAGTGTACCCCTGAAGACTAACAAGAGCTACCTACCTTACCATCTTCACATGTGATTACCCCATAGTGTACCTCTCAAGACTAACAAGTGTTACCTACCTTACAACCTTCACATGAGATTAACCCATAACGTACCCCTGAAGACTAACAAGAGTTACATACCTTACAACCTTCACATGTGATTACCCAATAGTGTACCCCTGAAGACTTAACAAGTTACATACCTTACAACCTTCACATGTGATTACCCCATAGTGTAACCCTGAAGACTAACAAGAGTTACCTACCTTACAACCTTCACACGTGATTACCCCATAGTGTACCCCTGAAGACTAACAAGAGTTACCTACTTTACAACCTTCACATGTGATTACCCCCAGTACCTTAATTAATTTTTTAGCCTAAGCACCCCTTTTTCATTCAATTGCGTATCTGAAATTTTAATTGGGTACGTTCAATTCTGTTACGCACTCTATTTTCAATCAATTGGGTAAAATGGAAAACAATTTGGTAAAAATGATGTTCGAGGTGTACTTTCCTTATTTTCTTCTACTTTCGCTTTTGCATAGCATAAAATAAAAGGGAAACATTGATTGGTTGAGAGAATTAACTAAAATCGCAGTCAACCAACGAAAAAACAGAAAAGAAATGGCTTCCAATCGATCGATTTGCGCATGTCCAATGACATTTTTGTTTAATGTAGACGGCGTAAGCCGTTGTGCGGCGCACACCGATAAAAACCGGTACGCAATTGATTTTTCCGGTATTGCGTATCGGCGATTTCTTTTGCGTTTTCGTACGCTACCAGATCGTTATTAATTGCGTTTTTTCATATTTTAATTGGGTAATTACGCAAATACGCAGCCTAATTAAGGTACTGTTACCCCATAGTGTACCCCTGATGTCTAACAAGAGTTACATACCTTACAACCTTCACATGTGATTACCCCATAGTGTACCCCTGAAGACTAACAAGAGTTACCTACATGTACCTTACAACCTTCACACGTGATTATCCCATAGTGTACCCCTGAAGACTAACAAGAGTTACCTACCTTACAACCTTCACACGTGATTACCCCATAGTGTATTCCGATGACTAACTTACAACCTTCACATGTGATTACCTCGTAGTGTACCCCAAAAGAATAACAACAGTTGCCTACCTTACAACCTTCACATGTGATTACCCCATAGTGTATCCCTGAAGACTAACAAGAGTTACCAGGGATTTTCCTACCCTTTCAAAACAGGGACCCGGGACCGATGATTTTGGGAAAAATAATACGTATATCAGTCAAATTGGGAAAATGGATACAAAACAGAACAGGTGATTATATGCATATTTGGTGTTAATTTGAGGATATTTCTCTGAAAAAAAATATTTTGAGGGTATGATCTACGTATCCACAACAAATGTACAAGGATTTATTTATTATTTTGGGATTTTTTACCTGAAAATTGGGAAATTTTACACATTTTTTTCAGTTGGGAAAGGGGCCCATTATGGGCCCCAAAATCAGCCAAGGAAAATCCCTGGTTACCTACCTTACAACCTTCACATGTGATTACCCCATAGTGTACCCCAAAAGAATAACAACAGTTGCCTACCTTACAGCCTTCACATGTGATTACCCAAAAGTGTATCCCTGAAGACTAACAAGAGTTACCTACCTTACAACATAGTGTACCCCTGAAGACTAACAGGAGTTACCTACCTTACAACCGTCACAGGTGATTACCCCATAGTGTACCCCTGAAGACTAACAAGAGTTACATACCTTACAACCTTCACATGTAATTTCCCCATAGTGTACCCCTGAAGACTAACAAGAGTTACCTACCTTACAACCTTCACATGTGATTACCCCTTAGTGTACCCCTGAAGACTAACAAGAGTTACCTACCTTACAACCTTCACAGGTGATTACCCCATAGTGTACCCCTGAAGACTTGTCACCACATACTTTACATGGAATCACCTCAATTTGGGCTGAAATAATAATACAAGTATTTTACATTGGTACTCAAATGTTCATGCATTACTTCAATAAACTAATAATAATACACCCTCAACCTCTTTATAACACTATTGTTCTGTGTCAGCTATCCATCCCTGTTATAACCAGAGTGGGCGGCCCCGGTGGCCGAGTGGTTAAGAGCGCTGATATTTCATTACCGCACTTAACCATTCGATCATCTCACCGCTGTGTCTGGTGTGGGTTTGAGCCCCAATCTCGCCATGCGTGAGACAAGCCAAATTCTGCTTGCGGGTTTGTCAGGTGGTTTTTCTTGGGGTTCTCCCGTTTTTGCCCCACTTACTGATTTGCCCGTCTCATATGAGCTGAAATAATCTTGAAAGGGACGTTAAACTGAATAAAAAAAAAATATATACATGTATATATAACGAGAGTGAAATGTATAGATATATAGCAAACATAATCTGACTGGGGTCCAACAATGATCAGTGTTATATCCGAAACCATGTTGTCAAACAAACCGTGTTATAAAGAGGTCCAGGTGTATATTCTATCAATTTAGTTTTTTCAAACAATTCATGAATTCATGCATGTCTGCATTTCAACCGCAGGAGCAAATTCTCCAGACTAAAGCATAGTGAATCATGTGGACCAAGAGATGATTGTGCCACTTGTTGTTGTTTTTTGTGCTGTTTTTTTTTTTTTTTTTTTTTTTTTTTTTTTTTAACAGCTAACAGGCTAAGGTCAATGAGACAAGACTTCAGTGTTTAAAGTCTCAGATCAAAGGTGTACCCACAATTTACATGATTTATGCTTTGAATAATAATAAGAACCAGTGGACCAATGGTCCTGTAAACGCTCACCTGAAACCCATGATACCAATAAACTTGTTTGACTAGAATGGTAATATACATGTATTAAACCGGAAGGACGGGTCAGAGTAAGCCCCTGGAGTCAATTTCTGTTTCAAATCATAAAACTTTAGTTGATTTGCCAATTTACTGCAAGTTTTGCCCTTCAAATGACATTTTAACAATTTTCTCCATTCAAATGTGTGGGCAACCTGTGTTGACCTTGCCGTAAAATACTAAGGTCAAGGTCATCCATGGGTTATGATTTATATAAACTCTGTAGAGCGCCAGTGTCTGATACTTCATGCCAAGTTTCAAAATCAAAGGCCTTCTGATTCTGGGGAAGAAGATTTTTAAAGGTTTTTGCTATTTATAGCCATGGCAGCCATCTTGGTCATGTGACCTTGACCATTTATACAAATTTTCATTGCCCCTTCTTAACAATCCTCCACATAAATTTTGGCTTTGATTGGCCAAGCAGTTTCAGAGCAGATGATCATGATGATGTTTGTGTAGTACCTTAATTAATTTTTTAGCCTATAGGGTATTTACGCACCCCTTTTTCATTCAATTGCGTATCTGGAATTTTAATTGGGTAAGTTCAATTCTGTTACGCACTCTATTTTCAATCAATTGGGTAAAATGGAAAACAATTTGGTAAAAATGATGTTCGAGGTGTACTTTCCTTATTTTCTTCTACTCTCGCTTTTGCATAACGTAAAATAAAACGGAGACATTGATTGGTTGAGAGAATTAACTAAAATTGCAGTCAACCAATGAAAAAACAGAAAAGAAATGGCTTCCAATAGACCGATTTGCGCATGTCCAATGACATTCTTGTTTTACGTAGACGGCATAAGCCGTTGTGCGGCGTACACTGATAAAAACCGGTACACAACTGATTTTTCCGGTATTGCATATCGGCGATTTCTTTTGCGTTTTCTTACGCTACCGGATCGTTATTAATTGCGTTTTTTGATATTTTAATTGGGTAATTACGCAAATACGCAGCCTAATTAAGGTACTGGTCATATACATGTATATACTATAGTCCTGGGGCAGTGGCAGACAACCCCCTACTGCTAGGGACAAATTTTTTTCATAAACATAAATATTCCGTCTATTTGCCAATTGCCTGTAAGTTTTACCCCTCAAATCATATTTTAACAATTTTCCCCATTCAAATGCATCAGCGACCTGTGTTGACCTTGCCTTAAAATAGGTCAAGGTCATCCAAGGGTCATGATTTATAAAAACTTTGTAGAGCTCCATTGCCTGATGCTTCATGCCAAGTTTCAAAACCAAAGACCTTCTAGTTCTGGAGAAGAAGATTTTTGAAGGTTTTGCTATTTATAGCCATGGCGGCCATCTTGGTCATGTGACCTTGACCATTTATACAAACTTTCATTGCCCCTTCTTATCGATGCTCCACATACAGTTTGACTTTGATTGGCCAAGCGGTTTCAGAGAAGATGTTTGAATATTATGGTCATATACATGTATATAGCCCCCGGGCAGTGGCAGACAACCCATGGGGACAAATTTTTTTCATAAACATAAATATTCTGTCCACCTGCCCATTTCCTGCAAGTTTTGCCCCTCGAATCATATTTTAACAATTTTCCCCATTCAAATGCATGGTCGACCTACATTGACCTTGCCGTGAAATAGGTCAAGGTCATCCCAGGGTCATGATTTATACAAACTTTGTAGAGCTCCAGTGCCTGATGCTTCATGCCAAATTTCAAAATCATAGTCCTTCTAGTTCTGGAGAAGAAGATTTTTGAAGGTTTTTGCTATTTATAGCCATGGCGGCCATCTTGGTCATGTGACCTGAACCATTTTTACAAACTTTCGTACCCCCTTCCTAAGGATGCTCCACATGAAGTTAGTTTGGCTTTGATTGGCAAAGCTGTTTCAGAGGAAAAGATGTTTGAAAAGTGTGAACAACAACAACGACGACAACAACAACAACGACAGGCATGGGTATACTATAAGCTCACCTGTGAGCCTTCGGCTCAGGTGAGCTAAAAATATCAAATTGTTTCAACTGTAAATTTTCTAGGACAAATCTAAATACATATGTATTACACGGACATGTTTTGTAAATTGTAATGTAAGAGAAGTATGTAGAAAGTTAAGTTACCTTTAGCATATGTGGAAGAGGTGACTGTAGGGATACCTGCAAAGACACAAAGAAGAATATCAAGTTTAAATTATACATTGTTGGGTAATTTTGCATGCTTTTGAGCCGACAGCTAATATTAGAACTACTACTAGGCATTTTGGAGGTCTCAATAGACATTTGAGAGGCCAAAACATGTTTTGGGAGTCTGAGAATCCCATTTGGGAGTAAATACACTGTTGGATAATTTTGCATGCTAAATTGTCTCCAGATAGCATGACCAGAACATGTACCCACTTTCTATTTTTTAAGCAAAAATTAGAAAAAATATAAGTTTTTTTTCTTTTCTCCTGAAAATTTCATTTAAAGTTTTACAATCGTAGAAAAATCTGTAATTTACAGTATACATGCACATATTACCATGATTACCTGGGCGAGATTTTGTAATGTTAGAATGTGCAAATTTGCCATCACAAAGGCAAATGTATATGTAGGCACATGTATATATATATACTGATCAACAAAATGCAGTGACCAGGAGTCTAGGAGGCGAGCTGACAGATAAAATACCATCAGGTCAAGTTGTCTTTGATAAATACCATAAGAGTAACCTACCTTTGCTGGGCGTGTGAGCTGCAGCAGCTAAACCTGAAACAGAGCAAACATGGCGTTACATGATGTAACATGACACATCACATGACTGTATACTATCAATATACTGTAATCATATGACAACCTGTTTTTAGGGTTTCTGACGTTTTGTTTGCTTTGTTACATTGTATGATAAATTTGCATCCAAGTCAACAGTCACAGTCATGTGGGGATACATGTCTCCTCCATTTCTAGTAGATTTCTTACATTTCTAGTTTTCTACCCAACAACATAATACATGTCAACCTCATTATAACGCGGCTTATTATAATATAATGCAGTTTTCATTATAACAGGGTCATGTGATGGCTCCCAAATTGATTATTATGTCCAAGCAACCTCATTATAACACAGTTTCACTTATAAGATCAGTACCTTAATTAGGCTGCGTATTTGCGTAATTACCCAATTAAAATATGAAAAAACGCAATTAATAACGATCTGGTAGCGTAAGAAAACGCAGAAGAAATCGCCGATACACAATACCGGAAAAATCAATTGCGTACCGGTTTTTATCGGTGTGCGCCGCACAACAGCTTACGCCGTCTACATTAAACAAAAATGTCATTGCACATGCGCAAATCGATCGATTGGAAGCCATTTCTTTTCTGTTTTTTCGTTGGTTGACTGTGATTTTAGTTAATTCTCTCAACCAATCAATGTTTCCCTTTTATTTTATGCTATGCAAAAGCGAAAGTAGAAGAAAATAAGGAAAGTACACCTCAAACATCATTTTTACCAAATTGTTTTCCATTTTACCCAATTGATTGAAAATAGAGTGCGTATCAGAATTGAACTTACCCAATTAAAATTCCAGATACGCAAATGAATGAAAAAGGGGTGCGTAAATACCCTATAGGCTAAAAAATTAATTAAGGTACTGTAAGATGGTCTGCTTATATGGATCCCAAAGATAGCGTTATAATGAGGTTGTAAGTACTGTATTGATCAGTCATGAATGACACCTCCTACATGTTTGTCATGTGCAATATCATCCAAGCAAGTGACTTTATGAGGCTATGAGCAATTATGGAGTAAATTATCTGAGAAGTACCTTTTGGTGTTTGGAAACTCTGTGACAAATCTGGCTTCGGCATTTGATAGGTTGGTGAGACGTCAGACTTTGGGCTTTGATAGGTTGGTGACAAATCTTTAGGGTCATGGTACACCGGTAGCGTCTCACTCTTGTGGTCTATGTAACTTGGGGATAGATCTCCCTTGGGGCTATGGTACTGTGGGGAGAGTTCACCCCCTGCTGAAATTTCAATGATTATAATATACATATTATCCACTTTAAGTACTGTAGGGAATAAATTTTATAATTCATTTGAAATACACCCCTACCCCACACCCAGCACTCCCATGGCACAACATTTGTCAAAGCCTGGCTCATTGCCACAAAGATTCGTTGGTGGGGACTGGATGGCGTTCCGTAGCTATAGATGTGACTAGTGTGGATCCATGACATTTCGTCTAAAACCATTTCGTCTAAAAGCCATTTCGTCTAAAGGACATTTCGTCTAAAGGACATTTCGTCTAAAAGACATTTCGTCTAAATGACATTTCGTCTAAAGGACATTTCGTCCAAATGGACATTTCGTCTAATGGACATTTCGTCGAATACAACATTTCGTCTAAAATTCTTCTAAAAATGTCTAAATTCGTCTAAAATTCGTCTAAAACTCGTCTAAAACATACATGATAAGGAAAATATTTTTGAACAACATTTTATTGGATATCAATTTCATTATTTAATATGACAAATTGTAGTCAATCCCTTCAGCGATGTTGCAGCAGCATCTTTTATTTAAAAAATATATAATGCTTTTATTATTTACCAATCAACAACTGCAACAGACAACAATGGACCATAACTAATCCTAAACACTGCATTATAGCTACCAGTTTGATAACTGCTCACAATGACCAGTTAAGATAGATCAATATACATGTATTGTCACCATAAGCTTGCCGGTAAACGGAAATGATAAATAAATATTCCAAGTCACATCTCTGAAATTGATTTCCAGTAAGGTGTGACATTTGGTCTAAAAATTCTTATTTTTTCTTAACTTTTTTTTAGACCAAATGTCGCACCCACTAGATTTTTTAGACAAATTGTCCATTAGACGAAATGTCCTTTAGACCAAATGTCCATTAGACGAAATGTCATTTAGACGAAATGTCGTTTAGACCAAATGTCTTTTAGACGAAATGTCCTTTAGACGAAATGGCTTTTAGACGAAATGGTTTTAGACGAAATGTCCTGCACCCGACTAGTGTGCAGTTATCATAGGAATTGACCGCCTCCATGACAAAAAATACATAACATTAAATTTTGTCTTAAATGTCCCCATTTCCAGCCCTTTACCCTAGTTAGCTCAAAACGTGTCCCTGTGGTATAAGCTAGTCTTCTACAGAATAAATCTCAAAATTGTGAATAATTTTGAATTTAAAATTTTTTCAACAAAACACATTTTGACAAAACGTTGTGCACTGGGCTTGGACCAATTGAATCAGTGATTCTGTGATTCCAGCAAGTGTGGTACCAGACACCTGTTTGTAAGCTTTAACCATTGCTTGAGATAAGTCTGACCCTGCTTGAGGAGGTACATTCTTTTAACTGGCAGTCCAAATATCTTCAATGTCAACTAGGCTATCCTTTTTAAATAATGGAATCGTCCAATTAAATCATCAGAGTGCAATGACCTAAAGGGCATATCAATGCATACAGGCTGATCACACATTTCTATTTCAAATTTGTTTCCATTTCCAATTAACTGATCAACAAACTGTGAAGTGGTAATTTCAATTATGAGCCTAATTACTTCTTGCGATCGTATAAAAGGACTGGTCCACCAAGAAGGGGGTGGGCCGAGTTTAAAATCATTTTGACTTGCAAAGATAGCCATGCTGCATACTCATGAAAAAGTATAAATTGCAGACACTTGTGCAATGGGAACATAGCAAATTACACCAAAGTTCAACGACCAAGTTAATTGTGCGTGATGCAGACAAACTGTCAATGCAATCAACACGATAGAAAAGCGTAAATTCCGTTGCCTAAAATCAGTTGACACATTGCACATGTCGTTTTAGCGCCATTTTCATTTTACACGTCGCAGAAAATGCTCGAAAATAGAGGAATGGACATAAAATTGGACGCAAAAACAAGGTCACGGTGACCTACCTGTTGTTACGCTGGTCATGCTCCTTTTCCCAAATTCATCTATTTGACCCAAAAACAGCTGTTGGCGACCTAAATTTTTGTCTACACGGAGAACATCCGCTCTGTTGATTCCAAAAATAAACGATCTACTTTTTAGTGGGTCACTCACATTCATTATCATCTCATTAACTTTATGTATTCATGCGCGGCGATAAGAGAAAAAAAGTCAGATAAATCAATAATAAGAGAATGTTTTCCGCATCCAATTAATTTTCATGATATTGCTTAAGTTCTGTTAAATTGTTGCTCAATACCCTGTATAAAATGCTAAAAATCATTGTTTATTCTTGAGAACTATATTTTGCGCAAGCAGCGAAATGTTTACTGAACTACGCGGCTGACCCACTTTATACCCGCCAATAGATGGCGCGATCAATAAGGGTTATTAAAAAAGTTTGCAGTCTCAAAGTTGTAATATTTACGGTCTATTTTAGAATATTTCCTCAGATTTAACTTGTACCAGTACCATAGTGTGTCAGGCAACCATTAATTACGGTTATTAATGTCCCATTAACGCGATTCTAATTTGAAAAACTAGTTTGTTTTCTTATTTTCATTTTTGATAAGAAAAATCGACATTGTTTGTCAGCCCTCTTGCATTTTATTTAAAAAGTACACGCGTGCACCGAACTGGTACCAAACACATACTAATAAGCACCCATGCATAATCATACGCAGCAGTAAATTGACCATATTTTCTGAAGAAATGATTTTTACCCGAAGATATAATATGAAATAAGGCACTACCTTTGTCGCGACGCTCTACTCCCATTGTATAGTTAATTTTGAAATAGGCTACATTTATATATAACAGCTTCCTCACCCTGAGCTGCGTATGAAACTTTATTTTTTTTTTTTACATTAAGCGTTGTCTTCCAGGTAAACCATAAAACCAATTATCCCTAAATGACTTGCCTATTCAATAACATTGTAAAAAAAATTTGAAAACATGGTCAATGGGTGTATGATAAAGCAAATTAATGGTACCTTTAAATACAATAATTTTTAGATATTATAAAAGAGAAAAGACTGTAGAATAAGGGAAGGAGTAAAACCCGGGACCAACGCCCGGGACCCGGGACCAAAATCCGGGACCAATTTTTACGGTCATCAAAAAGTCATTTTGCGTGCAACAAATAAAATAAAAATTGGCCTAAGTGTAGTTTATAGGGTCTTTTCAATGATGTATATCATCGTTTTCCCAAAAATCTCGAACTGTATGAAATTTTGATCAAAATATAGGACCCCATCCAAGAATTTAGACCCGGGACCAATTTTTGCGGTATTGACGATGTCCGATAACTCGTGATTTTTGCCATTATAATCGCTTCATATACAATTATTTTTATGTTTTGCCATCTGTTAACATGTCAAAGAATACTAAAATGAAAAAGTCCGTTTAGAATTTTCATAAATGTAGGAGAAAGGTAGCCCGGGACCAATCCGGGACCAAACTTTATTATCCATATTTGCAATGTCAAGTAAATCTCAATTTTACCCATTTAAATCTTTTTACATACAATTATTTTAATGAGCTGTCATCTGGTATGTTATTAAAGAAGATCAAAATGCAAAATTATCGTTGATATTTATTAAAATTACGGAGGAAATCAGACCGGGACCAACGCGGGACCAAAATAACAAAAATGCTTAGATTTATTGCGATAATCCCAGTTTGGTCCCGTCCTATGAAACTTATTTTCTTAACCAATATGGGATGCATTTAAGATATTTTTTCTTAAGTAACATCTTAAGACTTGGCTTAAAGGTGCATATATGACTAAGCAAACAATTGTGGGATAGAAAATAGTTAATGTTATGACAACGTCAATAGCGCAAACAATGAATTATGGAAATTTTGGTCCCGGGTTGGTCCCGGGCTGGTTTTCTCAAATATCTGTGGGATTTCATTGCAGATTTTTTCATTCTTGCTTTCTTTGATATGTGTACAGTTAGCAAAACATGAAAATAATTGTTTACCAAATGATTACAATGACAAAAATTGCAATTTCCCTAACATCGTCAATACCGCAAAAACTGGTCCCGGGTCTAAATTCCTTGATGGGGTCCTATATTTTGGTCAAATTCTCAGATATTTCGAATATGCTTGGAAGACAAATATATGGACCTTTGAGAAGACCCTTTAAACTATATATGGTGTAAATTTCATGTAATTATTTGCACGCTTAGTGCCTTTTTGGTGCCAATAAAAATTGGTCCCGGATTTTGGTCCCGGGTCCCGGGCGTTGGTCCCGGGTTTTACTCCTTCCCTAGAATAATATTATCATAAAATTATTTTAATTTGATAAAGTTTAACCCTCTTAATAATGATATGAAATACAGTGAAAATTGAAAAAAGTACCATCCAACAGTACAATTTTGGTGTTCAATACTTCTCTTAAAGTTAAATTATTATGTCAATAAAATTTACACTGTTGGAAAGCTAATAAAATTGTACACATTCTGCACTAATTTTCAGTGTGAACCTATAAATAGAAATCTTAATTTCTGTATTTCAAACAGAAGGTTTTAAGTATTTTCAGGGCTAATTTCCACTAATTTCTGCCAATATTGATTTTTTCTGACCACATTACCTGGATTTTGACTGGACCACGAATAAGCAAAAATTATAGACAAATGTATTGGAGATTCAAATCCATCGAAAAATATTAATCCAAGCCCTGAGCTGAGATAAAGATAAAGAGATCTGAAACTGCTATTGAATATTGATATTTGCCTCCGCTGTGTCTGTCGCTTAGGTAGACAGGTAAATCGGTGAAAAAAATCAATATTTTACCGGCCGCTGTATGTGGTCCGAATTTTTGTATGTTAGCAAATATAAATCGTTTAAATTTTCTTCGCCATAATTCATATAATAGTAAAAGATTTTATTTCTGTCAAATAGAGCTTCAAATTTCCAACAAATAGATACTAAACACCGGCATCTTTGTCAGAAAGACTAGAGAGAGAGAGAGAGAGAGAGAGAGAGAGAGAGAGAGAGAGAGAGAGAGAGAGAGAGAGAGTCATCTCTTTAGTTGTTTATCAATTATCAGTCGATTTGCACAAGCTGTTGTTCTTTTTCCTTACGAATTACGCCCATAATTATGCTTTTTTTCTACGCTACTGGACACATACAACGCTGATTTATCTCGCCGTATCTCTAATCATACTTAACACCGTAAAAATAACGATAATTATTGAACAAGGTGAAAGCTTCAATTCAAATTAAAGCATCTTTTTTAAGCTTTAGACCTGACAACAACGATTTTGATGTCCCTCGACGTAAATGAGCGTAATGAGATTGCCCTATATCAATTCTAGCCACATCTATCTATCACGTTCAATGAAGAATACCGCCAATATCCGAATATAATTCAATTGCACACGTTGGAGAGATACCTTTGGTTCAACAACCATTTTCGCTTTTTTCTATCTTCTTTTTTCCCCTTCGTTTTGTTGGTCATACTTTATACTTTTCTCTCCAAAAGGGCAGTGGAGGAACGGATTATGTGAATTAAATGGAATCAGTCAGGCATGAATTTGAATATTCTTCTTTTTTTTCCTCCTCTATCTTTCGTACTTCATTCATGTATATTCTATGAAGTCGCCGCCGAAATTTCAAAAGAAAAAATGACACTTTTATTACCAGCTACCTGTATTGCACCTTGCAATACCTGTTGATTCGGCGACTTGTTTGATCTTCGAGCCGTTAAAGACGCACTTATGTCACGTTGCAGGCACGTGCCGCATTAATGACAGATACCTGACACAGTTTAATGTAACTTTATTGAAGATTGTATTCGGAAAAGTAATTGAAATAAATACATAATGAAAAATAATAATACACTCTAGGCCAACATGCAACCACACTTTTCTTGCAATGTTAGCTCTCATCATGATATAGTCATACTCAAAATGCTGAAAAGATAATACTCTAGCTTTATATGTATACTTGCCCGTGCTGAGCAACGATTTCTTTTCAATAGATGCTATGGTGTCTGTTTTCAAGCGCGGTCTCGCAGTTTTCACATTGCACGAAAATGCATCAATGGGATGTTTTTCAACAGCATCAAAGTCAAAATGCAATCTGCATATCAGAGCGCCTTTCGCCGGATCCTATTTTTTTTCTTCTCGAATTCGGGCTTAACGTATAATTAAATTCCTGCATTTTGCTACGCATATGTCATTTCTTCTTTTGTCACTGTTTTTATTTCGAAAAAATGTGAAAACTAATTGTTCTGTTGTTCCCATCACAATTCCGGTCATGCGGCTATCCCAAATCCTGTCCCGGGCACGGCACATGGGGAGGGTGTGTGGTTATAAATACAAAATAAACTATCGGCTAAATAGACAACCGATCACTGGAGATCATCTGTAAATGCATGATATGTCATTCTGCATTCAAGTGTAACTTTTTGGTCTTATTTGCAATGCCAACCAATGTGTAGAAAAATCTCCATTTTGACGCCAAAGCGGCGAAAAGTTGTGAAAAACAGCTGATTCATTAGGGCAATTTGAAGCTTTCAAAAATACCCAAACCGCATCGAAGGGCAATAAAACGATTTGTAAGACATTGTTCTTTGAGAAAATTGATCTTGTTTGCCAAAGAAAAGTCATGCATAGAAGCCT
This sequence comes from Rugalucina vietnamica, assembly GCA_964017185.1. NCBI lineage: Eukaryota > Metazoa > Mollusca > Bivalvia > Lucinida > Lucinidae > Rugalucina > Rugalucina vietnamica. The sequence continues at coordinate 9,582,756 of OZ024885.1, forward strand.
TTTTAATAAAAACAATTACACCTCGTTTTGAGATCGGGCCAAACCGTTTTTGCTTAAATGACAAAAATTGTCAAGATTTATACGATCGTAAGACAAACACAGTCAGAGATTGTGTGCCTATCAACAAATAAAACGATTTTTATGCCTTTCTTCTTTCATATTTTGTTGTTTAAAGATTACCTAGCCTTTTAGTAACAACGCCTTTTAGTCAAAAAGTACCGACTATAACCCGCTTGGTCGCCATTTTGAAACGCCGAACAAGAAATTAGGTGTTTTATCAACGTATAATTAACAATCAAAAATCCAATAAAATTCACTACAAACATCAAAATCTGGTTCCTAAATAAAATATTAAATGTTAACAGTTTCTATTGAATAAAATATTATCTCATTGGATGTATGAAATTGCCAATGAACGCCGATATTTATAGCATTGGTTTTGTCTTCGATCCATTATGGCGGCGGATCGTAGGTGGCGCCACAGGTACACGCGCGACAATCATAAAGTGGCCGCTGGGTGGACTTTCTAATCTCTTTATCTTTATCTCAGCCCTGAGGTCCTAATTAACCTTCCAGGGGTTTTGGAGATCTGGAGAAAAGTACCATTTGTTTTCAGGGATCTGGGGAATAGGTAGTTGCGAAAACTCACTATGCTCGCGTATGTTCCATACCACTTCGTTGCTTTCGTATACTAGTATATGGACAGTTAATTGATCAATTAGCATGCTTTAATGCAGCGCGTGTTGTAAAACGTCACGACATGACGTCAAACTATATGGAAAGTTAATTGATCAATTAGTCTAATGCAACGTGCGATTTGAAACGTCACGATGACGTCAAACAATTCAAAATGGCTGACATTGACGTGATTTGAAAGAGTGCGTGCGGATCAGTGGTACTGACCAATGAATAACTTTTCATGCCATTGTCGCTGACAGGTAGTGCTTCACGCACTGACCCGTCGCAGTTGGCCAATGGGATCTGGGAAATTCATGCGGGATGCCCCAGCTTTCTTCGTGTGTCGTCTGTAGCCAAAATCGGCTATATCCCACAATTCAAAGCGTCAAATGCGAGAGATCAAGATGAGGTATCGTCTGATCTCGCGAGAATGCATTTCCCAGATAGCAATGATATGTTGGACCCACGTGGACACGATGTTGACCGCCCACATTCACTTAGTGGGTCCGACGTCGGCAGTCCACGTGGGCCCAACGCAAGTTTGCTCGTGGGATTGACATGGAACCCTCATGATGGCTCCACATCGAATCCACATATGCCTGAATGTGGGTTCCACGTCGAGCCAACGTTTGTTTTTATAATTTCATCACTGCAATTAGTTAATATTTTATTACTTATTTCTATAACTAATACGGTGTTCATATTTTGCATCCTCTTTGCATGAGATGCAGCTTAAAGGGAGTAATTAAAAGTATACATAAATGTCTGAGCTGTCTTGCATACTTATTTAAAGATTTTTTCATTATATTTAGGCGTAAATGTAGTTAATGGTGTAATTGCATATTTTAAGAAAATTAACATTTAATGACAACCAAACATGACAAACATTTTAAAATAAATATAAACTATACTGCTTTATATTTTTAGTTTCTGTCATTGTTGCTTATCTTCATTAATATTTGCAATTATTATGTAATCTTAAATTGTAATGTGGGCAAAGCGTCGGAAAGCCCACGTTTAACCGACCTTACCAATGCATCAAGTTATTGGATCATTTCAATTAATGTTTACCGTGTTTCAAGTGTTTCAGAATTAAACCCCTAATTTAATTATTGCGTATTTTTTATACAATTATGTTCTGCTTCCAACATAAATGCGACGTTGGTTCGATGTAATGTACTCTGGAAGAGCAAAAGTCTATAAAAATGTGATTACTAACTTAATAATTTAGCCTGAATGGAGAAACTCAAGATATTTGTAATATATCAACGTTATTTAATAAATTTCATAAGCCGATTAGATGGCTATATTATATTGGACCGATGTGGGTCCAATGTTGACAAATCCACGCCCACATTTCCACCAACTACCCACGTGGACCCAACGTATCCTTGCTATCTGGGTTGAACCTCAACGCGACAAAATGTACCTTCGGACATTCTGACGTGATTAGTGGAAAACTGAAAAAAAAAAAAAAAAAAAAAAAAAAAAAAAAAAAAAAAAAAAACCCGGAAAAATCAAGTAACATACGTTTTAGAAATAACACTGTATTTGTTATCTTTGAACACAGGGCTATCGCTTAAATGGGGGCGTTAAACATATTTATTTTCAATATTTGGAGTTATCTGCCCTTGTTTTAGCCAATAATATACTGTACTTAATTTTCCTATATCAAGCGTCAAACCGTTACCATGGCAACCGCATAGATACATAAATAGACAAAACAATTTTGGCATATTGCCTGTAAGGATAGTCTTCCTATCTCTAAACAATAGGTTCTGGACTAAGCTTCAGCAATTTTAAGCAAATGCATTAAGTTTTGTAGGCTGTGCTAAAATGCAGAAATGCGTTACGTAACTTTGATGTCAGTTTTCAGAACAATGACGCCTGTAGGGTTTATAAAGTAAATATGTCATATCTCACAAAATAACTTGAATAATTCGGTCAAATAAAGACTACAAGACTCAAGAAACATTATACATTCAAAATATAATTGTTTTTCAAGTACTCAAAATCTTTTCTGAAGGTACATTTTCCTATGTTGTGGCCCATTTCATGCCGATTTATGCAAATTAACCGGGCGAATTCCGGTTCCGGTTGACGAAAGATTTTTTTTTCTATCAGTGTATCTAGAAGAACATAGTAGGACAGAACATTTTTACCACCTTCTACCATATTCGCGTCGCTATAAAATCATCTACAGACGTGATCAGTCCGTAATGGGAATGATCTAGGATGTTTATGAAGGAGGGCCCCCAGGTGAGGTCTTTGCTCCCTGCTCCCTGAAAAAAAAAAGACCTTTCTCCCCAGATCTCTAAAATGTTTTTCCTCAGCCCCCTGCTCCTTGCTCCCTAAAACCCCAAAATCTCCCCAAATTCCTGAAAATAAATGACCCTTCTCCCCAAATCTCCGAAAATAAATAGCTCTTCTCCCTGAATCCCCCAAACCCCTGGGAGGGCCTCATGAAGAATGCGAGTTTATTATCATTTAAATTATAACTTCCACTGCATGAAAAAACGCGTTTGAGCAAGTTTACGTTTTCGTAAAATTCCATACAACTCGGAGTTTTAGATTTAATTCAAATTTTAGGTGACACAAAACTTGATGTTGTATAAAATATTTTGTTATGCTTTCTATTCCGCGTTTACCTGCGTATAAGCATGCATTAAATTAGAAATAATTTGACGTCTAAGATTTAATTAAGATTTAAGGAAAAGAAAATGTGAAATTGTTGGGACATTTAAACTTGAAGTATATTCCTGATATATAAGAATATAATGCACAATTATATGTCCAACAATTCGTTTGTATTTATAAAATTCAAATTTAAAATATAGATAAAATGTGAAGTTGTTGTTCCTCTTAAACTCCAAGTAAACGGCGTGCAAATTTCATGTGTGAAGAAATTTTAATTAAATGATATAAAACTTGGAGTTTTTGATCACCGTAAATTTCATCAAACTTCGACCCGAACAAGAGAAAGCTTATTTTCTTAAATTTCAGTACTTCTAGCAGCTGTTGATATGACGGAATGTGCTAGTACGTTGTTAGGGTATAATGTTTAATGTGTTGTATTTCACCCTCCAATCACCTAAATGTTTCTTTCAGTCGAAGATCCGCGGGTATGATTCCTTGCTTAGGCCGGTGCGAAAACGGACTTGGAACCTGGGTCTGGGAAGACTGGGGGTGCAGGGTGGTACAGGGTAGCGCGCGTAAAAGGGAATTCCGCAAAAGCGGTGGGTTCGAATTCCACTGTGAATGCCATTTTTTTTTCTTTTTTTCTTTTTTTTTGGTACTTTTTCATTTTCTCTTTTTTTCCCCTTTTGTTTAAACACTTAATTTTTCTATCTATGTTGCATAAAACGTTATTCGCCAATTACGATTCTGCATGTATTATCGTGAAATTTAAATAAAGTTTACGTCAAATTAAACCCCAAGTTTTTAATGAATTTAAGCTGACACAATTCCGCGTTTACAAGGCATATAATTTGAGTTTACCTTCTTTAGTTTTTACGTTTTGTTTGAGTATAATTTGCACATAAACGCAGTAAACTGTAACCGTTTACGTTTCATTAAACTTAAAGTAAACGAGAAGTATATTTGAAATATGATTCCAACGTAAACTCACAAAAATTCAATTCAATTTGAAATTCAATTACGTTTTGTGTGGATATTATGGCAAATTAAACGCGTTTTTTCATGCAGTGTTCAGGGACCTGCACTGCCATCTATGTTTTAGCCACCCGTGGATGGGGGTGGGGTGGGGGGAGGAGGGGGTACTAGTTACCATTTAAGGCAGTGCGGATACGTGAAAAACAAGAGTTAGACTATGGCACTACAGATGCAAAACCAAAATGTGCCTCGCTGCTTATATGATTTTCTGAAGCATTCGTTTAATGTACATACCCAGCAAGCATGGCAAAATGGGTCCCATATGGGCAAACTCCGGCAAAAATGCCCAGATAGGTCCCATATTGGCCCCTGATAGAAATATGTAGCCCATGCGGGGCCCATGTAAAACCTATTTTATAAGCGATCTATTTATACGCAACTAAAAATAATGATTTGAAAGCCAGCACTACTACAAGGGCCAAATAGAGGCTCCAGTACCTGAAATTTCACAATCAGCCTCTGTGAGTCAGTGTTTTTCATGTGGGTCCCACCTGGGTCCTATATGGCCATTGCGGGGTTCCAAGGACCACACTAAAGCATGTTGAACCTACAGCCATGTGCTATTGTTGCAATACTTTAATAATGTTAAAATCATAATTATGTGTTGGAAAAGGAAGGCGCCGTTAGTTGATAAGCAGTAGTATGTGGGTCCCATATGGGCCAACCCATATCATACCCAGAACAGTTAATGAAATTATTGCTAATTAATTTATTTAATTAAAGCCATTATAAGTAAAAGAAAAATAATAAAATACTAATACATCTTTTATCATTTCCATGATTTTTACTGTTCATTTGCACTACCTTTCTTAAAAATGGCAAGCGGCCCCCGTGGCCCGTCTCATATGAGCTGAATAATCTTGAAAGGGACGTAAAACTGAATTAAAAAAAAATGGCAAGTTAAACTTTCACACCTTTTGGAAATAATGATGGTTCTGAATAAAGATAAACCAACACAGAGAATTTTACATCTAATATTGTATTCCCACTAACAGCTCACTGAGCAAAAGGGAATATGGTGCATTGCTGCACAAAGGAGCAAGGCACATTAGAGATGTTATAATTCTAAAAGAAAAAAAAAGTCCACTAAAAGAATAACAATAATAATAATAAATGCGTTTTTGGTCCATATCGTTCCCACATGTAGCCCATATGGGCTTGCCCATGTGGGCCCCATCTCGAGCCCGGTTGCAAATCCCATGTGGGCCCCACATTTGTTTTCCCATATAGGGCCCATATAAAAACCCACATGGGAACCTTATGGGTCCCATATATTTTGCTGGCTGGGTAGTCACACATGTAGTGGAGAAAAGCTTTCCGAAACAACTCACAACTCAGTAAAACTAAACGACGCCACTGGGCATCAGGTGCAAAAGGAAGACAACCGTAATGTTTGAGAAGTCTGACCGATACACATGTATCTCGCGTTGAAGTCCGCATCAAGACTATAGACTCTAGAAAACATAATACATGTATTAACCTGCGAAAAAAATCAAGGTTATATTCAGGGGATGATGTCTCAGTCATTCCAAAAATAACGTGAATTCCTATGTCCCTGCGGTTTTTATCACGATATATCACAAAATAAGCAAAATATTTTGAAATTTTCGATGTGTTTCATTTATAACTAATACCAAAAGTAGATGAATTTCGCTTTCATAGGCTTTTGCTAATATACATACGTAAATCTAAACATGCTTGTTTTTCAACAGGCAACTTTCTAAGAAAGCTAGTCACTAAGTGACGGAACAAACCCCACATATGCAAAATCAGCATGTCCCTCTCACATGTTTGCGGCATGTCTGAGTATTTCTTTCAGATTAATTATCAAAATGATGCCATATTTTGCCTTTAATTGTTAGTTAAGATGCAATCTAATCTAAATAACCCCAATGAATCAATGCTTGCCTTTGTCTTTGTGATTTATCACATCCATAACATATGTCCCAGATGTTTATGTCAACTCCGTTACGAGCAATAGTTATGGCCATAATTTGGTTACTACTTATTTGTAAATAAAATTGTTGATCAGTATGATTGTGCAGATAGTGTGCTGTGAAAATAGGAAATAACATGTAAGTGAACTCTTCGTGAAAAATTGCTTTTAAGTGTTTCCTATGATGCGTATACTAATATTTGGTCCACTCCGTTCATATGTTTTCATACAGATCTTATGCAGCAATTCAGAATCAATGAAACACATACAATAATGATCATACCCAGGTGTGCTTAATGTTCAGTTTTTATGATAACGCTCCCGAATAAAGAAACTCAATCATAAACTATTATTAAATTGTCAACTCCATTACGGTCAACTCCGTTACAAAAAAGCATGAAATGTCAACTCCGTTACAGTCAATTCCGTTAGAATGAGTTTTGTAACGGAGTTGACAGATTTTAATTTTAACAGTCTGGTGAAAACCACATGACAGTTTTGAGGGATACACATGTGAATTACAGTGAAACAAGAGTGAGTAGAGTATTATAGATAGAAGAAATTAAATGAAACATTTACATCGTTTGTGGAAAAAGCAGGTTTAAAATTGTCAATTCCGTTACAATGTCCACTCCGTTACGAAAATGTCCACTCCGTTACATGATGTAAAATATTTAAAAAATATGTAAAAGCATACTTAAAAATATAAAATTGCTTTCATTTCCTTGCAATCATTATCAAAATGTCGAAATTTCAATTTAAATTTATTTCTTATGTACAAAATTCACCTTTTTGGACAACAAAACTGACCGAGTTTTTCTAAATATTGCTTATCTTGGAAGTAAGAGTGAAAAGGTGGCTTCTTAAATAATCTGGAATTGTTTGATTTGCATTTGTACATTAAGAAATTGTAGACTCTTCCTTCACAACAAATTGTTTTATATATTTCATACACATGCAGTGACTTATAGACGAGAAAATGTTCGTAACGGAGTTGACACTTGAGAGGCAAGACTATACATAAAATTTTTGATATAGATCAAATCAATGATGAAGATAAGAGCTGCATAGGATCTGTAAGGACCATAAAACATTCGAGTTATTTTGGTTTCTGGATGGATTTATCTTATGATATAAACCATTAGGGGAACAATTAGTAGTAATCACTTTTGATAGTTTTTCATTACTCAGAATGTACCATGCGCGGATCCAGAAAATTTTCTCGGGGGGGGGGGGGGGGGGGGAGGGGTCTAAATTCCCAGAAGGGGTCTGACTGAAAATCAACATGGCAAAAATTAAAAATCCAGGGGGGGGGGTCCGGACCCCCTGTCCCCCCTCTGGATCCGCCTATGTGTACGTTATTTCTAGAATGATTGGTCTATAAGCTTATAGCTTTTTATCAAATCCTGTACCATAAAATATGTATATTGTATGTGTAGAATTGTAGGAATAAAATGAGCCGCCTCGTGGGAAAACCAACAATGTGGTTTCCGAACAGGTCTTACACAACCCGGCCTGTACAGCTACAGAAGCAGGCTAGAAGCTTGAAATTTTGGAGTTAAGTAGAGGAGGAATTATACTATCCGAGTAGCGAAAACAAAGGCGCTGATCAGCTGCGCGGTTACTGCGAAGCTGATCTGCGCCTTTGTTTTCGCCTATGCAGATTGTTGGTTTTCCCATGGGGCGGCTCAAATATTGTTTAAACCAAGGTTATCGCGCTCATCACTAAGTTTAGTAGAAACAAAACCATAAGCAATAGAGGGATGTAAGCCCCAAACTACATGGTTCAACTGAAGTTCAAGTGGATAAATTTTATTGACCGTACGTTATGTTTTATGTATTTTCTTTCCCACCTGTTGTCTATGATGGAATTTAAATATAATTGCATCGATTCCTGGTCCCTTTATTCTTACTTGTCAGTTCAAAAAATCGTCAAACAACATCAACTTATTGTCATGGTTAAGAGAATCCATGTACTTTCTTTCGTAGTGCCCAGTAATATAACAAATCGGCTATAAGAGGGGCACAATTTGTGCCCACACGAAGACCGGAAGTGGTGACTACGTCAAAGTATGACTGAAACATTGTTGACTGGAACGTTTACCCATGACCAAACCAAACTTGTAGTTAACCTTCATTTTGTGGGGCGTACGTGCTTAAACTCAGCCCTGTTTGCATCTCGGGTTGAAATATGATATAACTGAAATGACCATTGATTTCATTGCGTATCATATTATTCTAACATGTTTTCGTATTCACATCGGGAAAACAGGTCCATGAAGAGTATACCCCCCTGAACCCCACTTTTAGACAGCAAATCTGGGTTTTGCAGGGGCATACCTAATTTCCTTATTTTTGATCCAAAACATACACTGTGGGTACTCGTTATAACCGCCTCAGCGAGGCGGTTCTTACGTGTACCCATACTGTATGTTTTGAGTCAAACTATTTAAAAAAAAATCCTTTTTTTTTCCTGTGAATTTTTTTTTCCTATGAAAATTTCGATTTCTACAACTAAACAAAATCATGAGCATGTTTCCATAATGAATTCAAGGCTAAAGGCAGAACGTGATATGCTTGGAGCCGTATCACGTTAAAGTGATTAGATCGTTGACTACGCATGTACCCACAAGACATCTGTCATATAGCGGGGAACAATTTTGAAAAACGGCATGCATACTGTCAGTGAATGGCATCTCCTTCCTTAAATGCTTCATCTAGACGGTGTCAAGTCAATCATGTTTATTTGTTAACCTCAGTTAACTTATTGACACATATACGCATGATGACCGTGCGTCAAGTTTAGCATGTAAGATGAAAACGTATGTGTTGGATGCTGCACGCGTGTGCGACTGCATGCAAATAGTACATTGCTAGACAGGTACACACGTGTAAAGTGGACTAGCTGAATCATTATTCATTCAGAGATCAAACTTGAATAGTATTAACTTAAGTAATGAAATTAGACATGGAAGATACGTACATGTAAGTATCTCTGTTTTCTGTGTTTTCTTCTGGTTTTACGAACTTTAGGTGCATATCGGATACTGAAGAGTGACTGGACAGTCGTGAAGTGCTCTTTTCTAGACGTGCTACAGTGGACTCGACAATGGCGAACCACTAAGAGGTCAAACGCTATTATTAGTCGAAGACATCTCAGATCATTTTTGACCTGCATCCGGGTTTTTTCCATATGGAAGATGAAAAAGGCAACAAACTGCTTTTTGTGTGACGAAAGCTTTTGCAAAGAAAAATTAAAATAAAAAATCTGTGGATTTTGAAATTTTATGATCCATGCAGGCCATCGTAGATAAGATGCGTTCGGATTTTCTCCATTGAATATAGGCGTGTTCGGATCAAAGGCTCTGCTTCACAGAACGAGTTGTTTCCGCCAGTAAGGGCTCATCGCACAATAACGATATTTTTACTCCTTTTTTTTTTGCATCAGATTGATATCCAGGAATTTTGGGGTAGGTATATATGCATTAAAACTGTCAACGTTAAAACGAATAGGTACAGTTTTTTTTCACTGAGCGTTTAGCTGTTAGGCTAAGGTAGTGATGTCATTTCAACAACAGAGCAAACTAGTCTTGTGTCCGTCAAAGATGGATTTCAGTCCCAAAACTATATATCTTGTGCTTAGGTATCACTACTTCATCACTGAGCTTCTATGCACTGTCAACAATTTATATTTTAGAATAAAGCATAAATAAAATGTACATCATGCATCCTGTACCCTATTGCAGAACAGATATTAATCTTCGACAATTATCTTTTTTAAAGATGTTTCTTGTTTTGAATACGACCATGGGAATGTTAATCTATTTGGTACTAAGAACATCTAACATATCTCAGCTATACAGGAAAATAATAATTTTAGTTCATTCAATTTCCTAATGGGAGATAACTTTGTTGATACGATACCTCCCGCATTAGACAATGGCGAACCAACTCGACAATAGTGAATCAAATAGTCTATAGCCCAAAAGAAACCATTTTAGAAGGTTATTTTTGCACACAAATGGTACTATCATCATGCGAAACTAAATGGTGTTGGATAATATTGTGTTAATCTGCTTTGGTGCTTTACCTTCACTGTCAACAGCAAATGCCCTATTGGAAAGGCCAATTATACCGATTTAAGCATATCTTATTGCTTTAATGTATTAATGTAAGCCTAAAATCAAGAAGGCTTTAACCACAACTTGCACAAATATTAGTTACGTCATTGTCCAAACCAAATTATCCCTGGGCGAGCCTTTCAAAGGTAGATTATCAGTACTTTATGCACATTCTTTTTACCACACAGAGTGTGATTCGCTTTTGTCGAATTGAAATGCACATCTTTCCACGCTTATATCTACCACCAATGTCGAAACTTTATCAAAAACATGCATAATGTATAATTAGGGATAATAGGCATTAAAGTAATGCAAAAATGGTTATATTAAAATGCTTAGAAACGCGGTAAGAAACACATTTTATCTGAACGTCCTTTTTGCGGAACAATAAACTAGGCATCTTAGTTAAGGGGCCAAGCGTTTCAGCAATCGTAATTTTATTGTCCGGTGGAATTTTGACTCCATTCTTTTACCAAACATCAAGGCACAGATGAAAGTAAATAACAAGTTATATAATAAATACTTTTTTGTATAATATTCAAGAAATTCTGCAATAGCTTTACGAGTGATTCGCCATTGTCGATGATTCTCCATTGTCGAGTTCACTGTATATTATATGCACTTAACCTGTAAACAATACCCTTTAAAATTTCAGAAAGTGGCATCTAAATCATTTTGAATAACAGTTAGAGTCAGAATGAGACTTATTTGGCAGAGTGAAAACGCATTAAGCGTTATACGGGCGTCAACCTATTCGATGGAATTTTACCACCTTCAAAACAGTGAACATAAAATATTAATGATACGATGTATGACAGAGCTCTATTTTCAGAGATGGTCTAGTTTGGTATGTTGCTAAATAGAATGGAAAAAAGTAGATATACGAAAAATGAAATTAAATAGTGGTGCACTGGTAATAGACCGGTCAAAGGCGACCTTGCTTGTGCTTTTGGCTTTGTTATTTTCTTTATTAGTTCATGGTTATCCAATAGCCGTGTCATCCATGTATTTGATATACGGTAAAAACGATCTTCTATTTTCAGAGTAAGTTTTCCAACGTTTGTATAGGATCTGAATGTAGCATAAGCTTATAATATATATACAAAATGAAGTGTATTAGCATAGCTACTAGTATTCATTATACCCTAGAATCCAGCCAGGGTAATTTTTGAAGTTTTGAAGGAGGTGACATCTTCTGCTATATTTGGTTTGAATGCATTTTTGAATAGTTTTAACCTTCCCATGAATGGTTTAGGTGGGCTGCTCTGGAATTTTTTTTTGGCAGATAGGTTTACTCACACCATGTTCTGAGGTACCATGGGAAAATACGCATTCCATACAAAGCAGACTTTTACATCATTTATGGGGTCATTGTGCTTTTTTGATTAATAAAACAATGCACATTTATGCAAATACTTTGAATATGAATAACTTCACACATTTCAAAATGAATTCAAAGATAATAAAGTGCTATAAATCCTTTATAATATTTAGTTTTGTCATGCCAAGTTACCCCACCCACTTTCAAGCAATGTACTAAATGGGCCACAATCTACACCAAAAAGGTATCAATCCCTGTTCAATACATTAAAGATATGTGCATATCGATGTTTTTAGTGTGGTCTATAAAAATAAAAGGCTATATCTACCAAAGTTATTGTACTTCAGCTTCTCACGGTCCTGAATGCCATCGAAAAAATGTTGAAACAATATAAAGATGGTCACAAACAAACACTTACGCAAAATAATGGAAAAAATAAAGAGGTATACCTACAAAAGTTCTAGTATCCCTGCCACTGACAGCCCTAAATAGCTGAAATGGTGTTTTTGATTACTTAGACTAGGTTCTATAGGCTGGTATTCAGATAAATAAACCTTATGGCTTGAAGTACTAATACTGTTGATGAATGCATTGAAAATAGAGGAACAATGCAGAAAAATAAAAGGTGTATACATAAAGTTCTTGTTTCTAGGCATTCAATGCTCATTTAGAGCTGAACATGGTGTAAATAATTGCTGAGATAATTATCTTTTGGTATGAAATCGGATTAATTAATCATTATGATTTAAAAGTTTAAAACCAATATTGAAATCATAGATAATTAAAGAAAAAATGAGGAAAAATAAAAAGGATATACTTACAAAAAATCTTGTATCTTGGCATTTGACGTTCATGAGTAGCTGTAAATGTTATCAAATGATTGCTTTGATTTTAATATATAAGCTTGTATTCATATACACTAATCATGTGACTCAAAGTTGTAATATTTTTATGAAGGTATAGAAGATATGGGGAAAATGTGGAAAAAGCAAAGGGGTATACGCACAAAAAAGCTTTTTTCTTGGTCTCTTACGGGCCTGAATAGCTGAAAATGGCGACAAATGATTGCTTTGACGTTGTTTTATAAGCTTGTATTCGTATATATAAATCACATGACTCAAAGTGGTGATAATTTTTATGAAGGCATAGAAGATGGAGGAAAAATGTCGGAAAAATAAAGGGGTATTCTTACAAAAGTTCCTGTTTCTAGTAATACAATGGTTATAAAGAGCAGAAAATGACATCAAATGTTTAGACAATTATCTATTGGTTTGTAATCAGATAAGTTAATCATATGATTTCAAGTTTCAACACTATTTTTGAAATCATAAATAATTAAAGAAAAAATGAGGAAAAAATAAAGGGGTATACTTACTTAAATTCTTGTATCTCGCCCTCTGGCGGCACAAAATGGCTGGGAATTAGGTTAAATGATTGCTTTGACCAAGGCACGTTGGTTGGTATTCAGATATATAAACCATATTATTAAATGTATTAATAATTTTTATGAATACGTAAAAAAATATAGAAAAAATGCCGAAAAGATGACAGAGTATACATACAAAAGTCCTTGTATCATGGCATCAGATGACAATAAAGAGCTGAAAATGGTGTTAGATAATTGCTATGACAATTATCTTTTGGTATGAAATCGGATGAATTAATAAAATGATTTCAAGTTTTAAAATATTATTGAAAACATAGATAATTAAAGCAGAAATGAGGAAAATAAAATGGGGTATACTTACAAGAAATCTTATATCTTGGCCCCTGATGGACCCGAATAGCTGAAAGTGGTGTCAAGAGATTGCTTGCACTTTGTTCTATAAGTTTGTATTTATTTATATAAATCAAAATGACTCTGAGTGCTAATTATTTGTGGAGGCATAGAAGAGGAAGGAAAAATGCGAAACAAAAATAAAGGGATATACTTACATAAGTTCTTGTTTCTAGTCAACCAATGATTATAAAGAGCTGAAAATGGCATTAAATGATTGTTTAGACAATTATTTATTGCAGTGTAGTTATATAAATTATTTATATGGTTTCAAGTTTCAAAAATATTATTGAAAACATAAATACTTATAGAAAAATTGAGGAATAAATGAAGGGGTATACTAATATAAGTTCTTGTATCTCGGCCTCTGGCGGCCTAAAATAGCTGAAAATGGTGTTAAATTATTGCATTGACTAAGGCACATAAGCTGGTATTCAGATATATTAACCATACGATTAAATGTTTTAATAATTCTTATGCATGCGTAAAACTTATAGGGCAAAAACGCAGAAACGATAATGGGGTGTACATACAAAAGTCCTTCTACCATGGCCTCAAATGGCCATAAAGAGCTGAAAATGGTACAAAATGATATCCAAGACAATTGTCTATTTGTATATGTTCAAATAAATTAATCATGTGATTTCAATTTTCAAAAATATTTATGAAATAATTAGAGAAAAAATGAGGACAGATTAAAGTGGTATACTTACAAAGTTACTGCATCTTAGCTTTTTATGGCCCTATAGAGATGTAGATGGCATCATAAGATTGCTAAGATTATGCTCTTTTGGTCAGTATTCAGATATATAAATCATGCGACTTTGACTTTCAATAATCTTAAGAAGGTACAAGCAGGCAAAGATCAGGAAAAGGCGCAATCAGAAAAAGATTCCCACTCCAAAAACCGAGGTGGGAAAAAACTAAACTAACAATCAGGTACTTATACCATGAAAACATTTCGTAAGCCGAATGAGCAGCTATTTTCCCAATATGTGGCCACTCAGTTACCTTAACTTAACTAAAAATATGAAAACATACATAAGGCGCCAACAGCACAAAAATATTTTAAACATCAAAACATAAAACAAAAAGAACCACCACAGAAGTATCGACTTGGAACGATCAGTAACACAAAGTTACTGGCGAGTTTAAATCGATTTTACATGGCCATTACCTCACCCTAAGCTTCTGCAGTGGCTCTAATATACACAAATATAAACGAGCAATAAAGAAAAAACATGTTAAGAAATATAAAACATAGGGACGAACGTATAACATGTATAACGGAAAACAGAGTGAGCAGCTATTGAAGTGAGGTGGTCACAGTGCTAGCTTGGACAGAACAAATGAAACGCAGAGGGCTATGTGAACAGCCAAATTATATTCAGGTGGCCACAAAGTCATGCAACGTAAAACACATAATTGAAATAATTTGGATAAATGTGAACCACAGCAGCAGTCCCGCCTTGGAACGGTCAGTTATAAGTAACTGGGGTAATTAGAGAAATTAAGAAATTAGAGCAAGATGCAGACAAGTTAAGGAATTGAATCACAAAATTACCTGTAAATCGGCTGCTAATTGACCTATAAGGCTTCAAATGGCATCCAATTACATGTATTGCTAAGGCACTGCACTGTTGCCTGTGATATATAATAACATAATATAATTTTAGAGTATCATCAAAAGTACTTAGCTCCAACTTAAGCAAGTTATATTAACAATAATGTTATATCGAGGTATTTTGTAATGAGGTTGCAGACTAATATTGTGAATGATAATGTTCTATCAATATATTTATAATACATTTCAAAGAAAATATCGTAATATTCTGATAAATGAAAACTGTCATGTTACAATCAATAATATGCAGAGTTTTAAAGTGGGTGGGGTAATTCTTTGTAAAATAATGCCATGCTTTCAAAAGATCATGAGGTTTTCAGTGTAAAATGAGACTGCACTTTATACTTTTGCTTACAAACAATATACATTACATTGGAAAGTAACTACTAAATAAGAAACTGAAAAACAAGAGCCAATTTATATACTACATTTTAGCAGACTTTTCATAGGATATATAGCTTTTTATCTTAGCACTACCTCTATACATCAAAGAATCAATGAATTTGAGCATTGTGCAAAAAAAAGAGAGAAACAAATCAAGAGCAGTCCACTTGATCTTTCATCTGGAAGGTGAGGGCTACTTAAAACATTCAAACCAACTATTGCAGGAGATGTCACATGAGAGATACAGTTTTTTGTGTTCTAGGGTAAGAGACCGTTTCTGATTTCAGTGTATAGTAAAGTAGGGTCAGAAATATTCCAAAATAATGCTAAAGCGTCCATACAATTGGTATCTTGTGTTTGTACTGAGCTTGACCATTAGCAAATACATGTATATCTAAAATTTTTAATATGCATCATTCAGCTCTAAGAAAATACCACAAACTTGTTTTTATGCATTACGCCCTCAGTAATTAGTTATGGTCTTGTCGGGCTGTCCACCGCTCCTGTGCATAGAGGCATGTTACCAGTTCTTAGTTCACAATTATTTTGCCATTAACTTGAATCAGTCATTGAAAAGGAAGAATGTCTAATTTAGAAATATTTTCAAACCAAGACTTCGTGAAAATATTCACCAGTACAAATGCACATGTAATTGATTTTACGCTGTTTTATACAATTGATGCATTGCCACATTTAGTTATACCCATAAGTATAGGTCCATACAGTTTAGTAAACAGTTTTATTGCTTTTCATGCTATTGTTTACGCATGTTAAAGAGGATATATTATTAACCAGAGGACCAATGGTCCTGTAAACGCTCACCTGAGATCTGCTTCATATACCAATAAACATATTTGAATATTATGGTATTTAACCCCAGTGCAGGGGCAGATGAAGCCCTTGGGCCATTTTCTTTTTCAGAATAATCAATATTCTGTCCATTTGCAAATTTCCTGCTGATTTTCCCCTTCAAAAACATTTTAAAAGCAGATGAGCCCCTGGGGTCCATTTTTTTCAGAATCATTAAATTACAGTCTTACTGCCCATTTCCTGCAAGACTTTCACTAACAATGACATATTTAAAGTTTTCCCCATTCAAATGCATTGATGACCTATGTTGACCTTGCCATAAAATAGGTCAAGGTCACCACAGGGTCATGTTTTATATATACATTGTAGTTCTTGAGTCATCCATACTTCATGCAAAGTTTCGTTGAAATCGGTTCACCGGTTCTGGAGAAGAAGATATTTTAATGGTTTTTACCATATATGGGCATGGCGGCCATCTTGGTCATGTGATCTGGATTATTTATATATATTATTTACACATTGGTTCCCACTTTCTATAGATGCTTCATATGAAATTTGGCTTTGATTAGCCAAGTGGTTTCAGAGAAAAAAAATCTTTGAAAAGTGTGTATGGACGACAGACCGGCCAAGGTCAAGAGATGACCTTGACCTAAATTAATCATATACCTTCATCTAATCCATTAGTTGTTTGCATCTACCACTTTTCAGATCTCAGGCTGCAATAGTTTTCAAAAAATAGCTAATTTCCACTTTTCCCATTATAAGTCTATGGGAACTTAAAGTTACCATAGCAACCAGAGTTCTTATCCGACTGGAATAAAAAACACACATTATGTAGAGGTTACTGTCAGGAACATGTATACAAAGTACAGGATTCATCCACTTGACAGTTTCTGAGGAGAAGTTTTTTTTTTTTTTTTTTTTTTTTTCAAAATTTTGCCCTTTATGGGGCCCCAGCAACCAAAATAAAGGATTAGGACAAAACTCGCAAGAAATATCAATTACTACTCAATAAACATTTCTGCAAAAACAAAATTCAAATGTCTGCAATTTTAGCGGAAAAATAGCCGATTTCCGCTTTTCCCATTATAAGTCTATGGAAACTTTAAGTTGCCATAGCAACCAGAGTTCTTATCCGCCTGGAATAAAAACACAAACTATGTAGAGGCCACTGTCAGGAACATGTATACAAAGTATAGGCTTCATCCCCATGACAGTTTCTGAGAAGAAGATTTTTGAATGTTTTTCGAAATTTTGCCCTATATGGGGCCCCTGCAACCAATCAAAATGAAGGATTAGGACAAAAGTCACATGAAACGTAGAGGACTACTCAATAAACATTTCTGCAAAAACAGAATTCAAATATCTCCAACAAGACAGCAAAAACTGGCAATTTTCACTTTTTTCCATTATAAGTCTATAGGAAGCATAAGTTGCCATAGCAACCAGAGTCCTTATCTGATCAAAACAAAAAACACAATTATTCTTTCCCCCTACCTGTAGATGGTGTATGTGTAATATGAGAACAATCGGCCCAACGGTTTCAGAGAAGAAGGTCTTTGAAATTGTGGACGACGACGGACGACGGACGGACGGACGGACGGACGGACGCCGGAGCATGGGTATACTATAAGCTCACCTATGAGCCTTCGGCTCAGGTGAGCTAAAAACAAACTAACCATAAGAAGATTAGCATTAAAATCGCATACATGCATATTATTAAGGTGGGTGGGGTAATTTTACATGTGCAGTGGTAAAATATTAATACAGAAAACTGTTTGAGCAATACAGGCGTTTCATAATCAAATCAATAGTTTCTAAAATTGTTTAAAATACAAAATCAAGTCATACAGGCAGAGAAAATGACTGGATAATGGAGAAGTACGAGGGTGGGTCAGAAAGTTCTGTCATAGGTGGTGTAACTTTGTTAATAGACATGACAGATTGCTGTATTATACCTTGATTGAAAGGGCTACATTTCTCCTTTATAATGATGCCAAAATAATGCCCGAAATAAATAAATACTTAGAAATAGACGCCTTGAAAGACACCTGGGGTAAAACCAATGGCACGTTTTCTAGAATTTGTGAATATTATTATGTACGTTTCATGCGTCATATCTTCATAACTACCGATCAAATTTTCTCCAACTTTTTAGTGATAAATAATAGTATATTAAGAAACGCAATGTGACAAAAATTACCGTTATCGATGCCATGGTGACTTTATAATAAAGCGATATATATGACGTCATTAAAATACGTAGCCCTATAGCATTTCTGGCACCGCTGTGCCATTATATTTGCTTGCTTTTTTATGAGTTTACTACAGGGCACACTAGGATGAAACGATAAAATGGTTAAATGCATTTTAGGTCCCTGGTCTACGTGTAGATGTCAATAAATGCCCTTTGAATTCAAACTGTAATTTTAATGTATTCACAGCAAGCCAATTTCACTATTTCATTTTGCAATAACTCAATTAAATTCAATTGAATGATTTTGATTTTTGCAAGATATATTCATCTATGTTCGAAAAATATATTGCATGGATTATATTTTTTCGAATCGTTTTTCTTTAAATAATATTCACAAATTCAAGAAAAAGTGTCATTGGTTTTACCCCAGGTGTCTTTCAATGCGTGTATTTCGAAGTATTTATTTCTTTCGTGCATTCTTTTGGCATCGTTGTAAAGGAGAAATGTAGTCCTTTCAATCAAGGCATAATACATCAACCTATCATGTCTATTAACAAAGTTATAACACCTATGACAGAACTTTCTGACCCACCCTCGTATGTAGTTGTCTGTTTATAGATTTAAAGCTTATTTCAAAGCAGTACCATACAACATCGCCTGATAAGACTATCGTGCCAAATAAATTTCCAGAGCAGCCCACCAAATCCTTCTTAGGGAAGGTTAGGACTAGCCAAAAATGCATTCAAACCAACTATAGCAGATGATGTCACCTCCAACTCTAAATATGCGAGATACAGGATTTCGGGTTCTAGGGTATTAAATGTGTTTTGATAGGTATACTCTCTTAAATGTGTTTTGATAGGTATAACCTCTTAAATGTGCTTTGATGGATATAACCTCTTAAATGTGTTTTGATAGGTATAACCTTCGCTTTATATACTGTGCAGTGGCTTTGCTCTTGTATCGTAACCACGTGCAGGCCGACCCAGATGCAAGTAACAGCGATACAAATGCAAATGTCATCCACGGATTCATTTATCGTGACAACTATCCCACTGAACTCTCTGGACTGTCGAGGGATCGACCAAATGTCGACGTGCTACCAAACGATAACACACACCAAAGCACGATAATGAGACTAGAGCGGGCTTTTTCACGTTTGCACATGCGTGGAATGCAATACTGAAGAACGCGCTGGGGTTCCAAAGGCGTGGGGTTGCTGGTGCGAATGGAAAGGTACATGTACAATTGCTCTACATATTAAGATTGTGTATGAGACTATGCATGGGGAAACCAACAATTGGGTTCCGACCAGGTCCAACACAAACCGGCCGCCTGTACTGTCTAAGAAACAGGCTAGAAGCTTGAAATTTCGGATTTAAGAATACGAGGAAGTGGTGTAGCGAAACCAAAGGCGCTGATCAGCTTCGCGGTTACCTTTGTTTTCGCCTATGCAGATTGTTGTTTTCCCACGCGGCGGATCATATTAGATGTTGATTTTTTTATTCAGTTTAACGTCCCTTTCAAGATTATTTCAGCTCATATGAGACGGGCCAATCAGTAGGTGGGGCGAAAACAGGAGAACCCCGAGAAAAATCACCTGACACACCCGCAAGCAGAACTTGGCTTGTCTCACATGTGGCCAGAGCGGGGCTCGAACCCACACCAGACACAGCGGTGAGATGATCGAATGGTTAAGTGCGGTAATGAAATATAAGCGCTCTTAACCACTCGGCCACGGGGCCGCCTTAGATGTTGATGTTTGCCTATATCAGCTGCTTGGATATATGTAATTTGCACCATATATTTAAATGTTTAGACCAAGTTTTCGAAGCTGCCTAAGGCTAAATAAAATTTCGTTGGCTCTTAGAGATTCTTTTAAACCACACACTTTTATGATTTATAGGTGTATGTGAAAGTTGGCGCATTTGACGATGCGCTCCGGGATTTCAACTCGTTACATCCATCAAACGTACAGTTCGAAGGACATGCGGCTACAGGGCGTATTGACAATTACGACATTCTGGTTTTCAACAATGCGGGACATGACGATTTACGGTCGTCAACATTGTATGTGGTTGACTTTAGCAAGGGAACTAGAAACAGAGCCGTAATTTACTTCAAAACTGTGGCCGATGCTGAAGCATACATTCACAAGAGCCAATAGTGTGGCATTTTGGATTAATATTCTGGTCAAGGGTCAACAGCATCTTAAAGACATTTATAGAACGTGTTACAATTTTCAGAGATTAGATTTTCATGCTTGTATTTTCCACGTCAAAGTTTAGTTATGAAAATGTTTCTACGGCCACTTTTTCTTTTTTCCATTAGGTCCTATTCAAGAAGATCAGTGTTAGTTTGCGCTAAATAAATGTTTGTGAACTGATTTTCTGGATATGGTTCAATAGCATCTTAACGACATCTAACATTTTATCACAGACTAAATGCTCATGCTTCTAATTTTCCTCTTCAGTTAAGAAAATGTTTCTACGACCATTTTTTTTTCTTTTCCCGTTATTCAAGAAGAGCATTGTTAGTTTGCGCTAAATAAATGTTTTTGAACTGATATTCTGCACATGGTTCAACAACATCTTACATGTAACGATAGGACATTTTATCATTTTCACAGACTAAATGTTCATGCTTCTCGTTTCTTTACGAAAATATTTCTACGGCAATGTTTCCTCTTTCATTATTCACAAACACTGCAGAAAAATGAACCTATAGTGGCACTCATTACTTCCATCACAATAACATTGAAGTGCTTGCGAAAACGAAATAACCGGGATTTCTTTTGTTACTTTTTTTCAATAAATGTTCAATTTCTGACTCTATAAGAGAACACTCGAAAACCTCACCTCAACTTCGGGACAATTGCACTGTGTGTCACCGATCATTTTATCGGTTTGTATGTACATGTATACAATGCCACGTGATTCTCAGTAGCGTGTCGAATAACCTCAGTCACAATCTCACGATGCGAGCTTAAAAATAAATCGCATTTCGTTACGAAAACATGCCCATGCAATATATAGAGATTTTTTAAGTTGTAAAAAATGAAAATTTCTAGTAGAAAATTTATTATATTTTTCATATTTTTGCTCAAAACATAGATTTTGGGTACACGTTAGAACCGCCTCACCGAGGCAAACCCCATTTTTACCATATAAAAGTGTGGTTCAAGGGGTATACATTTCACGGACATGTTTTCCTGATGGCTAGAGCATACTGGTGTAGGGTAGTAGGTCTAGGTGTCTTTAAAATTGCATTTATTCTGGTATGCTTGGTTTGTTTCGCTCCGTTTGTATGTGGAACTACCTTTATGGTACCGAAACAAAGGGCATACATGATCTTTTGGATGACATGAAATAATCTTACAAAGTTACCGACAAGTAGACCTTCGAGCACTGACCTGGCGTATTTAGCAGATAGAGTCTGTGAAATTCACGCAGGATGTTCATGTTTTATTTTCATGTGCCGTCATTAGCTAAAGGTGGCTGGAGAGCTGAAGAGTGTGTGCTTCAAAATGAAGTTTTGCCTAAACAATGGTGGCTTGAAATATCTAATTAAGATTTCCCATACAATATGTGCAACGTCGAGGCCATACTCCCTTCTACAGATGAAATTCAAAATTAATAGAAGGCACAGATATTAGACAATCTAATGAGCCGCCTCATGGGAAAACCAACAATCTGCATAGGCGAAAACAAAGACGCAGATCAGCTTCGCGGTAACCGCGAAGCTGATCAGCGCCTTTGTTTTCGCTACTCGGATAGTACAATTCCTCTTCTACTTAAGGATGTTCGCTGCTAACATTTGACATTTCGGAACTTCCGGTTTTTCTTTTGTTGAATATCTCGTAAACGGTTGCAGATATTTTCCCAATATTTCATATTTGGATACATAATGATGATATGCATTGAACGCGCCATGAAAATTGTCAATCTAAGAAACTTCATTTTTTCACCCCATTTTCTGCAACTTTTCAGAAAAAATTAGTTGTCAGTGAAATTTAGGGGGTAGGGTAGATTAAACTTGAATATTACACATTTTCAAATTAATTGCACTATTTCTTTGTTTATTTTAGCTGCAGTATATGTGTACATGGTCTTCTAAGTCAGTCTTTGTGTCTTTGGTGTGCTGGTTTTAAAATTTTACGTGGTTTTATGAAACGGGCTTAAAGAAACAAAACAGCTGAAAAAAGGCTGAAAATGGTGATTTTCAAGTTGTTGGTTCTCTCTTATATGCACACTACCCTATATATTTCTTTCTTTTATTCGAACAATATAACAAAGTTCTATGTTGTGTGAAAATACGAAAAAAAGTTTGAATAAACAAATATGGGTTTGGCACATTTCAAAATATTGATTTTTTCCGACTTTTCAAGTATGGGGGTAGGGTTGGAAAAATACTCGTAAAATTTTGTCATCCACTTCAAGTTGCAAATTGTTCTATGCGTTTGGTCCAAAATAGTTTGCGTTACGTAAATATTATGACTTTTGATAGCATTCTAGGTGTATTTTTGTTGAAGACAGGTTTGTTTCAAAGAATTAAAAATTAAATTAATTTTACTAAATTTAAAACATGATGCTCAGAGGTCTCATTCAGAGGCCTGTAGCTTGAAAAAATGCACACTACCCTATATTTATTTTGCTTTCAAATGTCTTATGTTGTATTTTGGAATAAAAAAAGAGTGGTTAGAAAAAAAGTTTGAATACTTTTTCATTGGCAGCGAACATCCTTAAATCCGAAATTTCAAGCTTCTCGCTCTTTTCTGTGACTATACAGGTCGGTTTGTGTCGGACCTGGTCGGAAACCACATTGTTGGTTTTCCCACGAGGCGGCTCAAATTTAAAATCCCACCCGACACCAGGCCTGAAAGAAAGTACAGTATAAATCACCACAAATGAGCCTGTGTATGAGAAAACCTACAATTTGGGTTCCGACCAGGTCTGACACAAACCGGCCTGTACAGTCACAGAAGCATGCTAGAAGCTTGAAATTTCGGATTCAAGAAGAAGAAGGATTGTACTATCCGTGTAGTAAAAAACAAAGGCGCTGATCAGCTTCGTAGTTACAGCAAAGCTGATCTGCGCTTTTGTTTTTGCATATGCAAAAATCCGTTTTTCTCATGACGTGGCTCCAATAGTATTGATAAGTCTAATTAAAATGAGGTTAGACTATTAATTGTCTGCACTCCGTATGGAACTGTGTAGTTACTGCACAGCTGATCTGTGTCTTTGTTTTCGCATATGCAGATGTTTGGTTTTCTCATGCGGTGGCTCAAAGATGTTACAACACGCATGAAGAGCAAGGTGAGTAACTCTTTCCCAACAAGGTAGTTATCGTCTAGCATCAATCAAAAACAAAAGTGGCGAGTACAACAGAAAGGTAGAAAGAATAAATATAAGCCATGAAGATAATGCACAGCTATCATCTCAAAACTCCATTCCTGATTTTGGCATTGGCGGTCAACACTATGTCTGTAATCTGCATAAATTCCGCAAAACCACGAAGATAAAGGACAGGTCATTGTGTCCCATAACCTCACCTTTAGAACTTAGGATGTTTGCAACGTGTTCTGCAGTATACACAGAATATATAAAATGACAAGGATATCTTTTGTTTTGTCCATTTTGTTTATAGGTGAGTGTTAAGTTTTTGTATATTTTGCCTGGCAGTGCTTTAATTGTCAGATTATGCGATAAGCGATGCATAGTTATGAACTTATTACAAAAAGTAGAATATTTGAAGAAACGTCTTTATGATACATTCATTCATTTATACCATAAACTAGTTTAATGTGGAATTAAAGTCGAACAGGATACACTTATCTAGTGAGCAAAAGGGATTTACTTCTATTATTGTCAGTTTCGAAAAAAACAATAGTTAAAAAATATTCAAAATTGTTAAGAAACCGGCTAAACTGTACTACTTCTACGGCTTTATTATAAATCAAAATTGCGTGCAATTCGGTTTTAACTGATTCAATCCCTTGAAAAAAAATGATAATGTTCTTTTCACACAATTTAGAAATTACCGTATTCGTTCTAATAAGAGCACATGCTCTAATAAGCACACCCTGATCGTTTCCGAAATCCATTTGCATAAGCAAGCGCACACTGTTCGACTAGCATGTTTGTATTTTACAAACATTTTACACATATTGCATAATATCGCATTAAAACTTCAACTCTAATGGCTGTATTCTCAACCTACACTCGAGGCATACTCCACTCAAACTCATTAAGATAATCTGATCAGTCACTCGTGTGAGTGCATAACTGTTCGATTCGGTATGCACATGTCCCACTCACACTCGAACTCAACTCAAATTTCGAGTAAACGTTGAGTGAAGGCGACACCTCACTCGAGCGCTACTCGAAAATTTTTGGACCCTTATTTCTCCACATTTTCTTCGAAAAAGCCCAATAATAGCAGATTACATACATCACCGGGACCAAGCTTTATGCTTGGGACAAATCTTTTCTTGAGAGGGGTCTCGAATTCTAGAATAGATTTCGATTTTCCCAAGGCATGTCACTTGCGACTATTTTGAACATGAAAAGCAATGATCCATATTTTAGGTCAGTGGTCAAAATTGTACATCCAGATGCAGACGCATTTGTGCCTTTATGCTAGATATCGCTGTCACAGACTCACCCCTCCACCCCCCATGCACACCCATCTCCTCACCCACCCACCCCACAGAGAGAGATCTCAAGAGAGAGAGAAAGAGAGAGAGAGAAAAAAAGAAAGACAAATAAAACAAGCAAGCAGAGAGAGAGAGCAACACAGAAAGACAAATAAACAAACAAGCAGACAAACAAACAATAAAGAAGGAATGAGTATAAGCAAATACGATACCATGCGTGCGCAACAAAATAAGATAACAGGTCACCGCAATATGCGGCGTCTAGTCAGTCTTTGCTGCTAATTTGATAGTAGAAAAATAACATCAAATGTCTATAAGATTTCAAAGAGGGACGTGCATTAACAGGGTTTTCTGGCCCACCCAAAAGCCAAAAAATAAAAGTATCTGTACGACATTTTATCTTATATGTTTTAATAGATGAAATGTCCAAATGTTTTAATCTAATATTGATTTCACTTTTATGGTTGCTATGGTTACACAAAATGGCCGCCAATATGGGCTAAAGTAGGAAAATCACAATTTTGGACCGAAATTTAGAGGTTTAACAGAGAAGTTTACATAGAGCCCAGCTAAATACCAAAAAGATATTTTCGTAAAAGATTAGTATTACAAAGATGCACAAAATGTGAAAATATCTTTTTGGTATTTAGCTGGGCTCATACCTAATTCTTAAAAAATTGCTCTATAGATTACCTGCATTTCACTCAAAGTAAGACACCTTTATTATAAGGCCTTGTGCCAATTAATTCCACCAAGCACCAGAAGACATCCTCTGATGGGTGATAAATTGTTGATTGGGACCCCCGAACTAAAATGGGATTTTTTTCAAAAGCGCACTTACTTGTGTTATGAAGAAAATCATGGTTTCCATAGCAACTTGTATTGTATTGTATATTGTATTTCCAGCCCATTTAGGTTCACCTCACTTTGCTATAAGGCACCAGGTAAAACACAAGTTTTGGATACTACGCAACCATTGACCAAACTATTGGTTCAGAAAAATATCTCAGAAATATGGAGTTTGATCATGTAGATTCCAAATTACAAACCAGTCACGACATGTGGTTGTGCCAGATCGGCAACCACAAATATGATTTTTGAACATAGGGATATACCTACAAAATCAAACATAACTTAGTTACTGATTATCCTAGCTCACTAAACATGGTATCATTTTAAAGCTTATGCTTAGGCCTTTCATCCAACTGTAGCTTGTGTAAAATATCTAAATTATATATTCATCTAATTTGCATATTCATGAATACCAGTATTGATAGAATCATAATAGAAAATATATAAATAGAAAAAAACATAAAATACACTGACTTCAATAACAAACAGCCATTTTTGCATCATGTCGCTAAGCGATACAACTTGATATACCCTAACATGTAATGAATCTATGCATAAAAATTAGCTCATTTGCATATTTATGAATATTTATAGAAATATGAGAAATTAAGAAAAAAAAATTCAATGGACTTCTAAGATATACTTATTTCAGTCACAAATCATCACTGCAGCTTGTTGTTGTCCATTTGTTATACATTTTTTTCATTTTCTAACCTGCAATGGCCCAATATTAAAATAATCTAATTTGCATATTCATGAAAATAAAATGAAAGGACATTGAAAATGAGGGGGGAGGAATTCAATAAAATCCGTAAATATTCCACCCACCATCACTGTGGCATGTTGTCATTTATACGATTTGACTGTCCTATCATGCAAAATACTATATGACAAGAATCTAGTTTGCTAACTTTGTATATTCACTGTATCATTTTCATGAATACGATGATACAAAGAAACAAGAAATTGAGATAGAATTTGAAACAAGCCTTCAGCGTAAATATTTCAAAAATACTTATTTCAATTTAAAACAATCTTTTTGGCATGTAATTGTTGGTCAGTAATATAATATGACTATTCTTACATACATGGGGCCCGTATGAACTTAACCATATTTGCATATACATGAATATTGATCTGAAAATAAGATATTGAAAGAAAGTTCAATTAAAACCGTAAACATACTTATTTAAGTCAAACACCAGCATCGTGTCAAGTTGTCGTTAATCATTTATGCGATGTGCATGACCTAACATGTAATGGATCTATGTGAAAATTTGAAAATTCACAAAAGTATCGAACCAGTGGCATCAATCAATCGATCTGTCTATCCATATAAGTCAAAACTGAGTGATTTATCCCCATGTCATATCTGTTGAATCCTAGACTTGCTTCGTTAAAGTTTGAAATTGTGATTAATTCGATTACTTTGGTGAATAAAAATAAATAATCATTCATATGCAAATTCATGGTATTCAAATTAGATAATTTGCACTTCTGATCAGTGTAATAAGTTTTGTTTGTAACCATTTCTTAGTTAATGCTTGTTCAATATTCTATAGCAGACATGTGATGAATTAAGAGTGTGTTGTGGTAAACAGTATTAATTTGGGTTTTTTTCCTGTATTTTCTAAAGTTTTCATTAATATTCATGAATATGCAAATTAGAAATTTTGCATAACCACAGTGGCTTAGCATAAAGTTGACTCTTAATGGTATTGATGGTGTTGGACAAGTGCAATATAGGTACATTTACATCTGTAAGGCACTCAAAACATTTTTATTCTGTTCGTTAATTTCTGATAAAGCACTTTGGTTTTCATCAATATTCATGAATATGGAATATGCACATTTCATATTTTGCATATTGAATGCAGATTAGATTCAAAAGCTGAGCCGAAGCATTGCTAATAACATATTAGGTTGACAATGTTAGTATTTGAATACGAGTAATTACTTATTCAACTTATTGGAACTGTAGTATCGGTTGCTATGGAAACCATGAATATATGCATTATCCATATGCACTTTTGCAGAATTTATGGGTTTTTCTCTCATTTTTACATTAAGGAGGTCCCTCTTACTATAATGCTTCAGTGATGTTCTTTCTGAAGTATGTAACGAAGGTCTAAATATCATAAGCCAACCCTTAAATGGATATGAGTTTAGTCATTTATTTTTGTTTTTCATTAAAATTCATGAATTTTGACATGACCACTTTTCTTTATGGTAATTGAATGACTTGTTCAGAAGTATTAATGACGCCATAGCGACATATCATTCTATGGTTTGAACTGAAATTAATGAAGTTATGAAGTTCTAACAGACTTACTTGTTTTCCAATTACTTTCAGTGTTTTCATTAATATTTATGAATATGAAAATTCAATATAATTTTCATTATAACACCAATTAATGCAAGGCAGGTGTGTAAGCTCTAAATTGATACCAACTTCAGTGGTCTATAACAAGTAAAAGCTGAAATATGACCATCTTTTCCCATTAGCTGATATATCAATATTGAAATTGCTTTGAATGGGTTATGACCTTTGACCCAAGATCATTCCTATAAGAAAGGTCATACACATATTTTATTATTATTTTCATGAAGAGCAATAACAAGGCTATATTTCACATCATTGTCACTCAGCTCGGTTGGGGGCTATTTTTGGCTCTTAATGCACGTCGCCCTTTCTTTGTTTTATAATGAAAACCTGACACTCCAGTGAGTGATGGTTGAGTGAGTGTTGTGCATACCAAATCTAAACTCCACTCACACTCAATTTAATCCCACTCGACTCATACTCCAGCCATACTCTCGCGAGTTGAGTTCGAGTTTGAGTTTGAGTGACGGAAGAGAATATAGCCGTAAAGATCAGGCACTACATATTTTTATCGATTGGAACACTTAAATGGCATAACCATTGGCACTTTTGATACGGTTCCCAAAATGCTTCAAACTGTTTTGTTTTATTAACTGTTATTTGGAAAAGTTAAGCGCACTGGGCGCTAATTAGAACGAATACGGTATTTCCAAACCTCACACCCCCTTATCCTTGTCCGTTAATGATTTGCTATTATGCAAATAGATTTCTCGGACATACAAATAAATGAACCGCCTCATGAGAAAAATAGCAATCTGCATATGCGAAACCAAAGGCGCAAATCAGCTTCGCAGTAATTGCGAAGCTGATCAGCGCATTTGTTTTCGCTACACGGATAGTAAAATTCCTCTACTTTCTAAATACAAAAATTCAAGCCTCTAGTCATCTTCCGTGCTTGTACAGTTTGGTTTGTATCAGACCTGTTCAGAAACAACATTGTTTTTTTTTTTTTTTCTTTTTTTTTTTCATGAGGCGGCTCAAATGGCCAGAACTGTGACTGTAGCTGTGGCAATGGCTGGGTGACGTATGGGGATTCCTGCTACCTATTCAGCAATGCAGCTGGCATGCATTACGTCGAGGCGGAGGTACGTATACGTACGTATAGGTATGCATACGGAATAATTGTGGAGATCAAGAGTATATTAGTCTCATGTTAAGCTACTTGCAGAGGTACGTATCACATGGAATAATTGAGTAGGTATGTATCACATGAAATAATTGAGGAGGTACGTATCACATGAAATAATTTCGGAGGTACGTATAACATGGAATAATTGTGGAGGTACGTATCACATGGAATAATTGTGGAGGTACTATCACATGGAATAATTGTAGAAGTACGTATCACATGGAATAATTGTGGAGGTACGTATGACATGGAATAATTGAGTAGGTACGTATCACATGGAATAATTGTGGAAGTACGTACGTTTCACATGGAATAATTGTGGAAGTACATATGTATCACATGGAATAATTGTGGAGGTACGTATCACAAGAAATAATAGTGGAGGTACGATTCACAAGGAATAATTGTGGAGCCACGTATCACATGGAATAATTGTAGAGGTACTATCACATGGAATAATTGTGGAGGTACTATCACATGAAATAATTGTGGAGGTACTATCACATAAAATAATTGAGGAGGTACGTATCGCATAGAATAATTGTGGAGGTACTATCACATGGAATAATTGTGGAGGTAAGTATCACATGGAATAATTGAGGAGGTACGTATTACATGAAATAATTGAGGAGGTACGTATCACATGGAATAATTGTGGAGGTACGTATTACATGAAGTAATTGTGGAGGTACGTATAACACGGAATAATTGTGGAGGTACGTATCACATGGAATACTTGTGGAGGTACGTATCACATGAAATAATTTCGGAGGTACGTATCACATGATATAATTGAGGAGGCACGTATCACACGAAATTATTGCGGAGGTACGTATCACATGAAAAAATGGCTTCTTGACGTATGGGGACTCCTGCTTCCTATTCAGCAATGTCACTGGCATGCATTACGGTGAGGCAGAGGTACGTATCACATGGGATAATTTTATGAACCAGTCATTCGTGATCACGGCATCCCTGCCTACGGGGAATTGTTGAGGATAGCCGAGCTTAACTGTCTGGCAATTACATTTTGATGGTCTCCGCAGTGCATGGGAAATGACAGGGTTTCGACATTAGGTTCTCAATCCCAGGGAGGTCTTCTGGTGCGAAGGACGGGGAAAAGTGCCTAGTGTTAACCTCCAGTTTGGGGTTTCTAGCACACTAAAACTTAAGTCTAAATCTCCGCCCTTCCGCATAGTTCAGGGGTGCAGTTACAAATGACTGGTGCATTTTACTGGAAACAAGCCAGTGTATAGGCCGTTATTTTACTGGATTAATGGCTAAAACTGTGACTGCTGAATGGAAAATCGTGTTTCTTATTGAACGACGCATGTACTACGTAGTTGCAGAGGTGCGTATCTTATGAACGACTGTAATTAAATCAGTGGAAACGACCCCTAAAAAGAATATCGGATACACCAAATAATTGAAACCGAAGGAAATATATATATATATATGTGTTTGTTATAATTACAAGAACCCTCGTAGCAAACTTCTGATGTGGTGTCAATCGGATTAAAATAATTTCTCTTGCAATATAGGGATCAAACATGATTTTCAATTCATTCGCTAGGTCCCGAGGGGAGTGTTGAAAACCGGCGACGGCGTAGCCCGAGTTTTCAACATTCCCCGAGGAACCTAGCGAATGTTAATGAATGGCAAAATCATTTTTGATCGCTATTATTGCATAAATTCTACAGAATGGTGCACTATACTTTACAGCCTCATCACATTTTCATACGCGTAAAAGCTTTCGTTTTATGATCGTTCCGTGCGGACTTAATGACGTCAAGTAAATGGAAACGTCAGAAGTAATCCAAAAAATCTGACGTCATTACAGTGACGATATATAAATAGAGATTATCATATGACAATTTTCATATCGGACCTCGTATCAACCCTCGAATCCCGTATCAGCCCGAGACTCTCGCATCAGCCCTCGGGCCGAACCCTCGAATCCCGTATCAGCCCTCGACTCTCGCATCAGCCCTCGGGCCGAGGGCTGATGCGAGAGTCGAGGGCTGATACGGGATTCGAGGGTTGATACGTGGGTACGATATGAAATTGTCATATCGTAATCTTTTTATCATATATTTTAATTCATGACCATTTTTTTCCCTTTCTTTGTTTTATTTATTTATTTTATTTTATTTTATTTATTTATTTTGACATACCGCCAAAGCGTGCAGTAGAGCGCACATTATTTCCACATTAGCACAAATCGAAAATTCGTCTCGACATGACAAAATACTGTTGCCTGTGACATAAAACCACATCCAAACAAATCTAAAATGCCTGCGGTACACTACATAATGAACTCAATACAATAGGAG
The DNA here is from genome assembly GCA_964017185.1 of Rugalucina vietnamica. Lineage (NCBI taxonomy): Eukaryota > Metazoa > Mollusca > Bivalvia > Lucinida > Lucinidae > Rugalucina > Rugalucina vietnamica. The sequence continues at coordinate 9,614,628 of OZ024885.1, forward strand.
CCGAGTGCTCCGAATATAATTTTATTAGCCAATCATTTGGTGATACGACTTTTTCTCCCTAGGGATGATATGGGTCACGTGGGTATGTGAGCCAATCATTTGGTGATATGGCTTTTTCTCCCAAGGGAGTGATATGGGTTTTATCAATTTTTGAACAGATACGGCTTTCGAGATACTGTGCCGCGATACGTGAACGTAACTCTTGTCTTTATCGCATATGCAAAAAGAACGTATTTTGTAGTAAATATATGATAAAAGCTGATATCAGTCACTAGTGACTTTTGATATCAGTGAGATTTGATATCAGTGAAATTTCATATCAATGAAAATACCAATTTTATCAAGTTTTGATATACATTGGGTTTCACTGTAAAGTATAAAATAAAACGTCATCTGACAGACAACATGTAAGGAAGAAATCCCATACATACAACCCATGTATACATTGCATACCTTTGATTTATAACAAGACCAGCAGTTATAAGTCCCATCGTCAATTTGATATGTAAAATCATATTTTTTCTAGACACTGGTAGCGATTTTTGGCTCGGGTTGACGGACGAAATGATCGAGTCTGTGTGGCGGTGGGGGAGTGTAGGGGAGAAGGCGGGGTATACCGACTGGTACCCCGGTCAGCCCGATGATACCGCGGGGGCGGAGGACTGTGCCGTGCTGCAGCCGGAAGATCAGTTCCATTGGAATGATGTATCGTGTGCTAGTAAGAACAGACCACTTTGTGAGAAAAAGTATGCATTATGAAATTTTGCCGATGCAAATATACCGTATTCGTTCTAATTAGCGCACAGTGTGCTTAGGTTTTCAAACTAACTTAAAGCTAGGTAACAACATATCGTTCTAATAAGCGCACACGGGGAACGAAAACAGCACATAAAGAAATACCAATGATGATGTCATTTAAGTTTCCAATCATTGCACACTAGCGTTTGATTATCTAAGGTTAAGTTTTTAATGGTGATCATATGTGTTAAATTGGTATAAAATACCAATGTGCTAGTCGAGTAGCGTGCAAATATGTACACGATTTTCGGAAACTCCCAGGATTTGCGCTTATTGGAGCATGTGCGCTAATTAGAAATAATACGGTACATAGATTCTTCTCAGACACAAAAATTGAAAATTTCATGGGAACAAAATTTGATATTTTTAATATTGTTCCTCAAAACGTGATTAATTGTGTCACGGGTACACGTTAGAATCGCTGCTGATACAAGGGGAACATATCGAAATCTGAGACGAAAACTTTCCTATACAATGCACGGATCAATACACGGATTTTTTTTTTTCAGCAGTAAACATTGAAAATTTCACCAGCCAAAAAAAAAAAAAAAAAAAAAAAAAAAAAAAAAAAAAATGATATTTTTAATATTTTGCTTAAAATATAGATCGTGGGTACACGCCGAGGCGGTTCTAACAAGTACACACAATCTATGTTTTTGACCAAAATAAGAAAATTAGGTTTACCCCTGCAAATCCCAGTCTTATATCAAAGTGGGGTTTAAGGGGTATTCATTGCACGGACATGTTTTTCTGCTTTCCTAAAGATAGCCACTCAGTTACCCGAACTTAACTAATGCGCACATACAAAAGTGCACACAGCACGAAAATCGGTACCAAACACGAATAGAACATGACACGAATAGAACCACGACAGAGGTACCGCATTGGAACGGTCAGACATAAACATCATTGATATTTTCTATTTATAGTAACTGTGATGGGGTTAAATGCTGCCCCGATACCTGGGTAACGTATGAAGGATCCTGCTATCTCTTCAACACGGGGAATGCTTTCACCTTTAATGAATCTCAGGTAAATTAACAAACAAAACAGAACACTTTGCTTTGTTTCTGAACGTTTGGAACACCACTTTTGCTTTTGCTACGCTTAAGCTGGACTGTAGCTGAATGTCAACAAAAGCAGACCTGCAGACGTAGACAGAGCAAAAACATTCTGTGGTTAATCACTGAATAAACCAATACTGAGCCTGGGACAAAAACGAAATTATGGCAATACTGAAAATATGGATGAGGATAAGGAACTGGTGTTTGATATGTGGCTTACCTGTGTGAAACAAATTTACTTATGAGTGAAAATATGACAACAGTGAAAATTTTCCTCATGATCACGTGACGGAAGGTGGAGTTCCTACAAAACGGAACAAAACATTTATGAGCCGCGACATGAGAAAACCGGTCTTCGGGGTTTCCGACCTGGTCAGACACAAAACGGCCTGTACAGTCTCAGAAGATGGTTAGAAGCTTGAAATTTCGGATGTAGGAAGAAGAGAAAGTTGTACTATCCGTGTGGCGGTAACAAAGGCGCTGATCAGCTGTGCAGTTACTGCACAGCTGATCTGCGCCTTTGTTTTCGCATAGGCGAAAATCCCGTTTTCTCGCGTCGCGGCTCAATTATGGTATCCACTTTAGGGTGGGTTGAACGCTAATCAATTCCAAGCCTAACAGAGTGTTTTGGACAAATAATGAGAACAGTAAACATTTTATTCAATATATGAGTCACTGTGTGACAAAACCAACACTCTTCATATGTGAAACCAAAGGCGCAGATCAGCTTCGCAGTTAGAGCAGTGCCTTTGTTTTCGCTACATGGATAGTATAATTTCTCTTCTACCTAAATCCAAAATTTCAAGCGTCTTGCCTTTTTCTATGGTTGTACAGGCTGCTTTGTGTTCGACGTGGTCGAAAACCACATTGTTGGTTTTCTCATGACGTGGCTCACATGTCTTTTTCAGTCTTACTGCAAACAACACGGCGGCGATCTACTAAGTATAGAAACAAGCCAAGAGAATATCTTCCTGAAGGATTTTATTGGCCGACTAAACAGTAAGATCTTACAAAATTGTTCTGTTCCAGTGTTCCCTTATCCACATACTTAAAGCAATGATCGGTTCGACTTGAAAAAGTACAAGTAGGCAATGATCATGAAAGGGTGCAATCAGAAATAAATTCCCACTCCACAAACCGAGGGGTGGGAAAAACTTAAATGGCACTAAGGTACTTATACCAAGAAAACATTCGTAAACCGAGTGAGCAGCTCTTCCCCAGTAGGGGACCACTCAGTTACCCGAACTTAACTAAAAATATGAAAACGTACATAAGGCTCAAACAGCACAAAAATTCGACTCCAAAATACAAAGCAGTTAGAATCACAACAGAAGTATCGCCTTGAAACGATGAGTAATGTATAATTACGGGGGGGGGGGGCTTAAGCCGGTTTTACAGGGCTCTAACCTCACCCTCATCTTCTGCAGTAGTTCACAACATTTAGTTAGTTGTTCGGTTCTCGAGGTCAATCTCTAACTAGTCAATGAATCATCAAGGACAAACAAATAAATCATGATAACCACCCAGATGAATAAAAAAGCGTGGCCTCAACGGATTCAGTAAGCTGCCCGACGATGGAGTTCCCTGGGCGCCGCCTGAATAACTTACTGAAATCCGGAGCAAACGAAAACACCATTTGAACCTCGGTGGGCCAAGCAACAGACAAGAAGCTCCAACCCAAACCAACTTAAATGAATAGCTTTAAGTCGGGGCCATCATAGTGTCTGACGCCCGTCCCACCGGCGTGCAATTAAAGACGGCAGCGAAGTTATCAACCATGATTTGGTTAAATACTAAACATGCAGACTGTCGCATAACATTTAAGTTATAACCTATACGTCTGTAACGTGTTATGATTTTTTTCTGAACTGAAAAGAAAAATCATTCCTTCCTATAAGTTTCGTAAATTTGTAAACCAAGTTATCATAAAATTCTGGTTCCGAAAGGCCCTCACCTAAAAGCGTCTTAAGCTCAACATTATATTTGCAAATCAACTCATAGTGTCTGCGATAAAATTTAGAAAATGTTTTTCAAAGTTTATGATACCGATAGCCCTGCTGAAGCAGTTTGGCTGTTAAACATTTATTTCGCGTATTGAAGTCCGCTACTTGATTGCAGACTCTAGCAAACCGGATAAGTTGCGAAATGTATACACCATATGAAGCACGCCGAGGAACGTCACCATCCAAAAACGGAAAATTTACTATATCAAAATCAAAGTCATCGCGTTTATAATAAATTTTAGAAGAAACAAATCCATTTGCAATAGAAAGATGTAAATCCAAAAAGGGGGCTTCATTATCTGTGGTGTTGGCTTTATTCAACTGTAAATTTGATTGATCATGCCTTCAAAATAAGGATTGTTGATATTCAATAGGTCATCGAGGTACCTAGAAGTCGAAATAAAAGCCTCGACAACATCAGCTTGTCAATGATTGTCATGGTTAAGAGAATCCATGAAATCTCTTTCATAGCAGTATAAAAGAAGCCGGCTACGAGAGGGGCGCAATTTGTACCCATCGGAACTCCAACAATTTGTCTGTATAACTTGGTACCGAATCTAATATAGATATTATCCAGAAGACAGGATAAGGCATCGCATACATTCTGACATGACCAAAGTGTATATCGACTTTGAAACTTTTTTTCCCGGGGCATGCTCGAACCTAAGCGGTTAACAAGTAATCGGATGGTCAGTCAGTAATGTAGAAGCTTTGACTGGAGGCACAACCAACCGATCTATTTCTTTAGGCCCCATTAAGCGGGGGCTCTTGATTTGTGTACTACATTCCATGGAGTGATTATGTCTGCGACGCCTTGTTTCGGGGTTTATGCCATTTACAAGATGTTCGTGCTTTACACTTAAATATTTACATTTTTATTGTAATCGCCCTAGATGAAAGTATCTTTCTTGATGTTCTTCATTTCCCAATGAAAAACATTATGTCACGTGATCTAGAGGCCACGTCTATGGGCGGGGCGACGTCAAAATCCATCCAGTAACGTTGTTTGTTTACTCTTGTTTTCGTGACGTTGGTCGCGTATCGCCATGACGTTAGGCGCGAAAATTTGACCTTTTGGCTGTTCCAAACTTACGTTAAGTCGGATTTAATGTCAAATAACACGAAAATGAACGGTGATATGCGCAATTAAAAATCTGATACTTGATTGATACTATAAAATGTAAATATAAGTATTGAAATTCAGATTTTAGCTTTCACTGGATGATGAAAAACATTAGCTGTTTTAATGTCTCCGAGAAGCCCTTCGGGCTTCACAGAATTAAAACAGCCTAATGTTTTTCATCATCCTGTGAAAGCTAAAATCTGAATTTCAATCCTTAAATAAGTGCATTTTTGTGGTTGTCTTAAAACGTCCTACTGTTAGTACTGGCTTTTCATTACGAAAACACGCCCATGTAAAATATAGATTTTTCTTTAATTGTAAAAATTAAAAATTTTCAGCAGATAATTTTTGATATTTTTCTTATTTTTGCTCAAAACATAGATTTTGGGTACACGTTAGAACCGCCTCGCCGAGGCGGTTCTAACGAGTACCCACAATCTATGTTTTGGAGCAAAAATAAGAAAAATAGGTATACCCCTGCATACCCCAGTTTTTTCTATATAAAAGTGGGGTATAAGGGGGTACACATTTCACGGACATGTTTTCCTGATGAAACCCTGACAAATTTTCAGTGTATTTTATTTTCAGCTTCACGTTTCTGGATCGGGCTCTCGGACGCCGAGAAAGAGGGTACTTGGAAGTGGGTGTACAGTGGGCAAACCACAACTTTCACCAACTGGTACCCAGGGGAGCCGAATGGGGGTGGGGAAAACTGTGCAGAGTTCTTCGGTAGTGATCGAGCATACACGTGGAATGACGTTACCTGTAGGGCCCCCAGGCTGCCACTTTGCGAAAGAAGGTACATTGTATAGAATCACAACGCACGCCTGTTGAAAGTTGCAAAATTTCAGTAATACTCTTTGGTTCCATGTTGCCAAATCTAAAGGGTCACTGACAAGACTTTAATAGTCGAAACCGCGGTATGACCCATCCCCTTTCTCATTACTATTAATGTGTTCACTGCTCTTAAAGGATCTTAGTTTTAATTTTTATTTGTAAAACCGAGTCACTGCTTTTAATCTTTGGACCCTCTTTATAGATTTATTGAAAGAACACATAAAATGTTAACATGTTTTACTTGCTGCAATGCGCAATATTATTTTAGTGATATACTAACTGCTCCCTTTTTGCGGTTCTGACAAATTGCAATGACCCATAATAATAATAATAATAATAATAATAATAATAATAATAATAATAATAATAGACCTTACTGAAAGACCCATAACAATTATACCCTTACTTTTCTGAACCCAGCGGGCACATGACGTCATAATGACGTCATATCAACGTCGATGCGACGTCATGACGTCGCATCGACGTCGATCTGGCGTCATTATGACGTCATGTGCCTGCTGGGAAAGTGCTACATGGTCAAAGTTTGAAATATACGGCTCGATGTGTTAAAGTTTTCTTCATCATGTGTTCTCTCTTTTATTTTGTTTCAGAAAACTGGTCTCAGTTGAAGTAATTGGACGGTGATTCAACAACAGCATTGATGTCATTTTGTCAACCTTGATTTTGAAAATGTACTGATAATTGTACAACGGCAAATGATTACTTTTGAAACCTGCTCTGGCTTTAGCAATTCATTATGTAGAGAAAAGAAAGCACACAAAAACAACGTTTTGAGTATTGTTTTGAAACAGATAGAAAAATAAAATTATTATAAAACAATGTGGAACGTATTATAATTAGCGTTCTAATTAGCGCACATGCTCCTATAAGCGCTTACCCCAGTCGTTTCCGAAATACACGTGCATAAGCGCACACTGTGCCAAATTACACCAATTCTACACAATGATAACGCATTAGACGCATTAAAACTTAACCGTGAATGATCATAAACTACTTTGCAACAATTTGAACACTTACATAACATTACCGCTGATTGATTTGACGTGGTTATTTCAGCATTTTGATGTGTGTGTTTTTTTTTTCGTAGTGTGCGCTTATTAGGACGATATTCTCTTCCATCAACGTTTAGTCATTTTGAAAAGTTAAGCGCACTGTGTGCTAATTAGAACGAATACGGTATTGATTTCGTGATTATTTTATGATAAGATAAAAACCTTAATAAATAACAAAATAATAATTGGAGAGCTCATATATCCTTGCCTTGTACCAATGTGGCATTAAAAACCGAGTAAGTCCTTTTTTAACTTTGACACGTGATTTCAATTGAGAGTACTACATAGATTTAAATATAGACAAAATTGATTCTTTTTCTTTCCAATGAAAACCACAGACTTACATTATGAATACTATCAAAGGCCCGTTTAAAATCTATGAAAATACATGAACAATAAAATCTGCCTTTTCTCTACAAAGATATTTTTGTTCTGAAGTCAAAAAATATTATCGATAGTATTGTAGCCTTTTCGTAAACCTGCTTGGGATTCATCTATAACGTTATTCGTATCTGCCCATTCTGTGAGACGTGTGCTTATTACTGTCATGAAAATTTTGCAAAGACAGTTTATTACAAACGCAAATACCAGCTTAGCAGACATCTCAAAATCAATTTCTAAGCCAAGAAATTGACAGTCCACGACAGTTATCCAGGTGAAATATACATATAGAAAAAGTTGTTCATTTCTTTAAAATAGCCAAAAGCTGTCAAACAATAACCTTGGTCCGTTTCATTATTTTCAAACAACCAATGAAATTAATCAAATTGTGTCAATTCTATCTTACAGTGACCAGTCAGAGATATATATATAAGGTGATATATGGTACATTTCAAGGTTGATTCAAATATTAGACAGGAAATGTCAATTTCATGTTTGTAACAATTAGTTAAGAGATGCTTGAAGCACCTGGATTGCTAGGCTGCTATTTGCCTGGTTGCAATGAGATAGATCTATAAATTTCAGTATTAATGACAGGACCACTTTCATGTATAGGAGAGATGATACTTTTACACCAGTCTTCTGGGAAATGTCCATAATCATATACATCGTTAAACAACAGAGCATGTGGTGTCATCGATGGCAGATATTAAAATTTCAATGCAAAGCCCGTCTGGTCCCCCGAAACGATTAGAGCCTCGACGCGAGAAAACCGGTCTTCGGGGTTTCCGACTACGTCCGACACAAACCGGCCTGTACAAGCTCAGAAAAGAGCTAGAAGCTTGAAATTTCGGATTTAAGTAGACGAGGAATTGTACTATCCGAGTAGCGAAAACAAAGGCGCTGATCAGCTTCGCGGTTACCGCGAAGCTGATCTGCGCCTTTGTTTTCGCCTAGGCAAAAATCCGGTTTTCTCACGATGCGGCTCATTAGATTTTGATTTATGAATAGCACGTAATATTTCTGTTTCAGTAAAAGGAAAATCTAAGCAGTCAGTTTTGTCAATTTATCAAAATAAGTTTGTTGAGGCCTCATGGGAAAACCAACAATCTGCATATGCGAAAACAAAGACGCGGATCAGCTTCGCGGAGCTGATCAGCGCCTTTGTTTTCGCTACATGGATAGTACACTTCTTCTTCTTCTTAAATCCGAAATTTCAAGCTTCTAGCCTGCTTCTGTGACTGTACAGCCTGATATGTGTCAGACCTGTTCAGAAACCACATTGTTGGTTTTTTCACGAGATGGCTGATGTAGTCAACTAAGCTTCTACCTTCGTTAGATGTACATGCACTGTTTCCATCAGCATCATCAAACATACGACCATTTAACATATGAATATCATGCAACATAGATCAATCAGAGACAATCCAAAGTTATTACAAGTACATATAAGTGTCAGTGTCCTTAGAATGTCTAAGTCAAAGGTGTTCCCTGGATAATCCGTGTCACCGAAAATATAGTCGTCATCTTATAAAGTCTTGCGTCCTTGCGTTGAGGTCCTAACCGGATCACGTTATCCTGATTGGAACCCCAGCTTGAATGATCTTGAATGAAACGTTCTTTTTGGTCCTTTGAGATCAGCGAGAATATTCTGAGAAATCAAATTTATTGTCGGTTAATATAAAGATTCATTTTCTTACCAATGTTTAATATATTTGGTCCCATTTAGATAATACTAGTCTTTGTATCGACTACCATGTTGAAAGTTGTAAAATTTCAGTAATTCTCTTTGGCTCCATGTTGCCAAATCGAAAGGGTCACTGACGAGACTTTAATAGTCGAAACCGCGGTATGGCCCATCCCCTTTCTCATAAATGTGTTCGCTGCTCTTAAAGGATCTCAGTTTTAATTTTTATTTACTACGCACGATATAGTAAATTATGTTCTACCTTGCTGTATACATTTTTACTTTTGTGTGATTCGGAAATTAGGGATGACAACTTCCACAATGTCACGTCTTTCGTATTGGTTTTGTACATTTTGTAATTGCCATAGAAGTATATGGTTGTTTTCCTGATGATATGTATGTTTTACACGATGTCTGTAACTCTACACTACTACAAGTACATGTACATGTAGAAACACCGAAATAAAACACCTTTTGGTAGATGAATTAAAGTTTTATTCGCATGCGTCAAATTTACTTGTATACAAATGTACTCCGGTATGCAAATTTTACTTGGGGTAAGCAAATAACACATTCGAACACAAATACACACCGGAGTAATATATATATATATACTAGGCAAAATAAATTTAGCAATTTTTGATGTTGCATATATTTTTGATCACCTTAGAGCAATTTTGGACATTTCTTCAATTTAAGGGTAAACATTACTATTGTTTATGAGCACACTGTTTGCGCAACGTCGGCGTTTAGTATGTGCATGTTACGCGCAGTGTTTAACGTCGTTTTGTTTTGATTTCTCAATGACGTTGCAAGCTGTAGAATCTTATTCTGTTTGTTTCTGCATAACTAAGTCCTAAAGCGGGTATACATATTGTTCATTTTTATTCTAAAAAATTTCTGTGGCAATTGATATACCCAAATTCGTGTATAAGGTTAATTATATGTGAAAACGTTTATTTCGCTGTTGATGACGTCGCATAAATAAACGCGACGTCAGTGCAACGTTTGGCGTTAAAACGAAAACGGCGGGAATATTGAATGTTTTTTCTCTATATCTTCTAACGCAATCCGGTGACTCCAACTTTTTATTTGAACTTTTAAATGGTTACCATGTTTCCTATCTGTTGGTATAATTTAATCAAAATCATATGCGTAGTTTAGGAGATATCGCAAAAATACGTACTTTTTCCAGGTTTGAAAATATGGCGGGAAAGTTAATTTTGCATGTAATCTCCCCAGTTTAAGAGCAAATAGTATCAAAATGTAAGAAAATAACACTTATCGTGTGTTTAAGTTGTTTTTGCACATATAACATATATATTAAAACACATATCCGCTACTGGTGCGGTTTTCTGAAATTCACGAGAAACATCCAAAAAGTTCTGATACCATGGAAACGAGGCCGGTGACTCCCCACTTTTATTTCGATTTAAGTCCAAGGATACAATTATCTTGGCGCATAGGAAGTTTCATGAAAATCATATGCGGGAATTAAATAGTAATGTTTCCCTTTAAATGACAAGAGCAGTGTCTTAGGTGCACGATACGATGCATTTTTAAACGCCATTCTTTAAAGAGGCTTCTGGAACAACAAAGAAATACAGAAAGGGTGTGAATGCAAAATTCTCAACCATTGAACACAATGCAAACAGCTGACTTTCGTTAAGTCCATTAGGCCTATCCTTTTCACCCCTTCTTTATGAACGTTGTTGATTATGTGACAAGTAAGTTTGGGCTTTTTCGGTAAAAACCTTACCTGCCAAAAGAACGACGTCAACGCGACGTCAAGTGGTCGAAATTGCCTTAATTTCGGGTTACTTGGTTTCCATGGATTTTCATAAAAACAAAAGACAAACAAAGCACAATGTAGCCAATACCGCGGTCAGTAACACTTGAAAGATTCAGAGCCATAACGCGTCATGCTAGTGAGATAACACTGACGTTAAACTCATTATTTAAGCTCACGTTATGTGGCCAAGATAGGCAATGTTGCAATATCTCTTTATTTTAACATATCGTTATGCATCAGACATTTAAACTCATTGTCGATTTTTGGAAAATTCCAATTAGAAACGTAACTGTAAGGCGATAATGCAGTAGCAAAAGAAATAACGTCGAATTCAAAAACTTACGATCTTTATTTCTCGGCGATAAAATTTTGTTTCCAAACGTTTTAAATGTTTTTCTTTGTTTTGATGACTAAACCGTTGCTTAAGCATGATTTTGGTTTCCCACTTTATGCTGACCTGCAAGTTTTGATCATGTGCCTTAAATTGTAACGTCACGTCAGTATCGCCGTAAGGTTTGATTTTTTCGAAATTTTTCGCTTGCAAGTTCTTGCCGAAAGGTTACCACTTACACACATATTCCAAAATATGACTTTTATTCATTATATGCAGAGACTGGCGAATGTTACGAGAATTGCTAAATTTATTTTGCCTAGTATATATCATCAGGAAAACATGTCGATGCAATTTATACCCACTTAAACCCCACTTTTATATAGCAAAAGTGGGGTATGCAGGGGTATACCTATTTTTCTTATTTTCCCCGAAAACATAGATTGCGGGTACTCGTTAGAACCGTTCTAACGTGTGCTCACAATCTATGTTTTGACCAAAAATAAAAAAAAAAAAAATATCAAAAATTCTCTACCAATAATTTTCAATTTCTACAACTTAAGAAAAATCTGTATATTACATGTAATTACATGGCTGGGTTTTCATAATATAAAAAAAAAACACCTGAAAGTAATATGCGTTCTCCGTTTTCACCCCCGAAATATGAGTTTCTTTGTCTTTCATGTAAAGGCGTATCAGTTTATCCATCTTAAAACCCCAGGTTACATGTTGTAGAAGGGTTTGGTTTGGAGAGGGTTAAATTATTCGACTTCGTTTGCGTCAAGTAGAAGTTTGTGACGTGTTTTTGTCCCTGCCGAGATGATGGAGATACGAGTAGCGCTTGTCGCTCTTTCCATAGTTGTTATATTTTCGCTATCAGAAGCTGGTAAGTATTGTCTTTTCTTCTTTTTTTCTTCCTTTTTTTTATTCAGTTTTACGTCCCTTTCAAGATTAAACCATCTCATATGAGATGGGCCAATCGGTAGGTGGGGCGAAAACGGGAGAACCCCGAGAAAAACCAAGCAGATCTTGGCGTATTTTCTTTTAATATTCTTATCATGTTATGTTATAGAAGCTTTCTTATTTGAAATGATGCCCTTTTCATGTTACTTGAATTTGTATCTTAATGTACATGTAAGACCTACGTACTTTCACCGACAATACCGATACAGCCCCTTTCACTCGAGTTTGCCGTTTGAGCATTTGCATCACACAAGAAGACCATGTGTTCCGAAGATCTGAGTTTCTTTTCATGTTGTCCACAAAGGCATATGGATTGATTGATCTGATTTGAGCGACAGTTTCAAACTAAATGACCTTTAAAACGGTAAACTCGAGCGAAATTTTTAACTTACTATGTGGAAATTTTTGCCGTGTAGATACCGATCAGGTAACTGCTTAAATTGATAAAATTCTGCTTTTGTCTCTATCCTGTTACAAATGTGTGTTCTTAATATGCATTGTATATGTTGTAAAAAGAATTTTGATATACATATAACTATCTTTGTCAAGAAAGTATTCTGTTTCGTGCATAATGGCTATGTTTCTTTCGTAAAAATATAAAAGTTTTGCAAGCCCATTAGTTGAGCAATGGAATGGTTTCTACTAATCGTTTACAGACTGAAGATATATCACCAAGAGTAATTGGCGAAAAAAATGACCTAAATTTACCATATATTTACATTTTATATCGCACATATTTAAAGACTATGAAATAAATTTACAGATTATGACGTATGCCCGGGGGAACTCCTTAAACCCGGCGGTAAACAGTGGAAGTCTTGTTTAGCCAACGAGGATTGCGCCGCTGACCAGGTGTGCCGACCGTCCGGGAAGAAATATCCGGGACTCTGGCTCTGTTCCCGGAAACCATGCCGGTTTCACAACGAATGCAAACGTGGATTCTATTGTCATAAGAAAATTAACTACCCAAATATGTATTATGCTACTGAGGGGATTTGTTGTGAAGGCAATAATCGGTTTGACAATTAAACAAATAATTCACAAGAAGACATGGAAAATATACCCCCCCCCTTTAACTTTATATAGCAAAACTGAGGTATACATTTTTTTTCTAAAACGTAAATTTTGGATTCTATTGTCTAAAGAAAAACAATTACCAAAATCTGTATTATGCTACTGAGGGGATTTGTTGTGAAGGCAATAATCGGTTTGATAATTAACGAATCACTAGGAAAACATGTCCATGGAAGGTATACCCCCTTGAACTCCACTTTTATGTAATAAACTAGGTACACAGGGGTATACATTTTTTTTTATCTAAAGCATAGATTGTGGGTACTTGTCAGAACCGCCTTGCCAAGTCGGTTTTAATGTATGGTCATATTTGTATTGTACATGTATCTTTACAAACATTTAGCTGCAAAAGTTTTGCACTACAGGATACCCTTTTATAGATAATATTAAATATTATTTCTGAAGCGGTTTTGTTTTCGTGTTACCTTTCAGTCAAAACAACAACAAATGTACAACTACATTTGAACCGCGTCGTGAGAAAACCAACATTTTGTATATGCGAAAATAAAGGCGCAGATCAGCTTCGCAGTTACTAGTAAAGTAAAGTGAAGTGAAGTGAAGTGAAGTGAAGAGAAGTAAAGTAAAGTAAAGTAAAGTAAAGTAAAGTAAAGTAAAGTAAAGTAAAGTAAAGTAAAGTAAAGTAAAGTAAAGTAAAGTAAAAGTAAAGTAAAGCGTGGCGTGGCGTGGCGTGACGTGACGTGACGTGAAGTGAAGTGAAGTGAAGTAAAGGGGTGCTCACACCACAGCGTATAGCGCCAACGTATGCCGACGTATGAGATATTTTGTCCATACGTTGGTGTGCGTTGCATACGTTCGGCATAAGTTTTGCATAAGTTAGGGGTACGCTACAATACGCTGGCATACGTTGTCGTACGTCGTGTACGCCCAGAAATTTTGTGCATGCACAAAATTTCCAACGTATGCCGACGTACTGATAATACGTTACTCATTAGTTAGGCGTACGCAACGAATACGTTATGCATAAGTTCATGAACGTTACCTGTAAGTTACTCATACGTTTGCATACGTTGTCGTACGCCAAAGCTCACCTGGATTTTTGTTTAGCGTATGAAAAGCGTATGCATAACGCATTACCAACGTACGAGCAGCGTGCTCGGAACGTTCGCAGCGTAAGTTAAACGTGCGAAGAACGTACTCAGCGTATGCATAACGTACGCGTAGCGCATTGGTCAGCGTTCGGGATTTTATGTATAAAAATGGAAGGAATAGGGACTGTGTTCATGCTTAAATAGCCACACGGAAGCATCAAAATAAAATATACTCGGCCAACAACAAATTGCACAATAAATTGTATTCACTGTTGTATTATCGCTTGTCCAGAGAATATTTTTTGTAAGAACTGGATGCCTTCAAAGCTCATATTCGATGACCCTTTATAAAATTATCGACATATAAAGTGTCAAAGATTTGTTGAATAACAAGTCACCTTTTCAAAATATGCTTTATACAAAATCGACTCCACAATATGCTGGTTATTTTCTGTACGTGTACGTGTATATCGAATTCTTACATTTTGTAGAAACGAAATGTTGTCGAGCAATTGTTATGGGAGACTTCCTTAGCTGTGAGAAGTGTTAAGACTGAAACAGAAACAGACGCGAATCATAACAACGTTACCCTGGCATCATAATATATGTTTCTATTAGGTCTACTCAAGTAAAACAAGAATACAGGCAGTGCCAATTTATTTGTTTCGATTTTGGTGTGCATGGAAGCTTAATCACTAAAATACATGTATCGAATGCGATGATCTATTGCACAATTAAGTATAGTTTATGTGTTATATCATGCAAGTTTTCAGCTCCAGTCAATTATTTGTCATTATTGATGATTTGTCACTTTTGTTAAGTGACTCATAAACTCAGTTCTACCTAATTAGGAAATGATTCTTCTGAGAAACGATATAAGACATCCACAGAATGCACCCGAAGAATCAGGT
The DNA here is from genome assembly GCA_964017185.1 of Rugalucina vietnamica. Lineage (NCBI taxonomy): Eukaryota > Metazoa > Mollusca > Bivalvia > Lucinida > Lucinidae > Rugalucina > Rugalucina vietnamica. Next base: position 9,629,714 of record OZ024885.1, read on the forward strand.
GTGTAGATTACTTTGGTCATTTTAATTTCCTTTTATTCATTTATTTATTTATTAATTTATTTTCCATTTTTACTAGATATATGTTTGACTCCTTTTTTTGAAGAACGTCAAGTTCGTTAGAGGCACGCTGTGCATACGTTTGGAATACGTCAGACGTACGTTGTTCATACGCTCCTTATAAGTCACGAACGCTATGCTAACGCTGGGCGCACGCTGTTATACGCTGTTATAAGTCATGATACGCCAGGGATACGTTATGAATAAGCTACTCATACGTTAGACATATGTTCCGTGCGCTAAGCATACGCTTTGCATACGTTCAGAGAGAGCATTTTCCGGATTTTTAGCATATAATTAACAACGTATGACAACGTACAATAACGTACTGGGGTTTTTTCATACGCTGCTCATACGTTGGCTAATACGTTATGGTCTGAGCGGGCCTTTAAGTAACTTCTTTATTGTACGAGGGTGACCCATTTGGTTATATCCAATCTTCCATGGGGTCCTCAAATACATATAAATCAACAACAGCATGAACATTTACGAATGTAGACACATATACAACAAAAATGGGTATTTACATATGAAAATACAAATGTGATACGTTGGAGGTGAAGGCATACATTGTACTTTGTAAGATAGTTCAGATAAAGTACTGAAATTGTCTTACATACTTGTTATCCAGTTTGATACATACTCACTAAAGGAACTGCGAAGTTGACCAGCGCCGTTGTTTTTGACCCAAGAGGTTCATCTATCCCTGCCCTTGGGCTATATACATGTATATGACCATAATAATCAAACAGGTTGGGATATTCATAGCATACGTATCTAATTGCCAAACTAGATTTTTCCCACTTCGGTTTTTAGAGTGGGAATTTCTTTCTGATTGCGCCTTTTCCTTAGCATTGCCTACTTGTACCTTTTTACAATCACTCATCGCTGCCTTCTACTTTTTACAAAATGCGAGCGAGACAGAATTTGCGTTTCCTTTTTCGTCTTACATATTTTGAATCATTATGGTAAAATAGAAAAGAAAGACTTCAGGTTTATAAAACAGCACAATTTTTTTTTCATCTATGGCATAACGCATGACAATAACTTTTAGAATGCCTGTCAGTTAGATAAATGATATCTATATAACTTAAATTTAATTTCGTGATTTTGGGTAATAAGTGTTAAATAACAAATTCGAGAAAAGTAACAACTACTATCATGAATACTTTTTACAGAACTTTCAAAGTTTAACAAAACATGTGGCTAAGAGGGAAAAAGTCAAATTTAGCCAAGTTTAAAATGCCTAACAGAAAATTTCTTATTCAAGCAAAACTCCGTAGCAAATATTTATATCACACAAGAACCACTTAGACGCCAGAGCCAACATTTTGACTAGTTGTTGGCAGCACAATCTTTCCAGCGGGCACATGACGTCAAAATGACGTCATAACGTCAAAATGACGTCATGACGTCGATACGACGTCATGACGTCACATCGACGTCGATCTGACGTCATTCTGACGTCATGTGCCTGCTGGGTTTCTCATATACAACAATGTGAAGAGCATATAGTTTCATTTCATCAGCTTTCCAGACAAAAGTGTTGAGATTATAATATGACCGTTACAGTTACAAGCTTATATACATAAGGATAACATGTCCATTGATTGTACGAGTATGGATATCATTTCCATGTTGTGTATAAGGATATCATGTCAGTGTTATGTATAACACCTTATTTTCCACTTTCTAATAAAATTGAGATTTAGACGCTGCTAGTCGGTGGCAATATTTCGTATTTTACTCAAACATCAGGAAAACATGTCCGTGTATTGTATACCTCCTTGAATACCACTTTTTAATAGCAAAGCTGGGGTATGCAGGGGTATACATATTTTTCTTATTTTTGCTCCAAAACATAGATTGTTGGTACTCGTTAGAACCGCCTCGGCGAGGCGGTTCTAACGTGTACCGACAATCAATGTTTTGAGCAAATATATTAAAAATATCAAAATTTTTCTGGTGAAATTTTCAATTTTTACAGCTGAAAAAAAAAAAAAAAAAAAAAAAAAAAAAAAAAAAAAACTCAGTATATTGCATTATTGCATGGGCAAGTTTTCGTTATGAAGACTTGATTATGGGTATATTCTGAATCAATATTTTAGCAAAAAATATGAAAGTACTAAGCGTGATCAACTAAAAATTTTCGACTTTGCAGCTATAAGAAACATCTGTTTATTACATGTTTATTTCCAGTACGAAAACTTGGCCATGTTTTCAGAAGCTAAAATAGAAAATTGCAATGGACCAAAATTTGATTTTTTAATTATTTTCACTCAAAACATACACTTTGGGTACACACATTGTGAGTAACCACAATGTATGTTTTGAATAAAAATAAAAATAGACATACCTTTGCAAACCCCAGTTTTTTCAATATAAGATTGGGGTTTAAGGGGCTATAGTAAACGATGGTAGAGTACAAGAAGAACAATCATTGGACCAGAAGATGATAGTAGTGTACAAGAATACCAACAGTTTGCCAGTATATGATAGTAGAGTAAAAGAGGAACAGCAGTTGGATCAGTAGATGATGTTAGACTATATATGGAACAACCATTGGACCAGTAGATTATGTAAGAGTACAAGAGGAACAGCCATTGGGCTAGTAGACGATGGTATAGTACAAGTAGAACAATCATTGGATCGATAGATGTTGGTAGAGTACAACAGGAACAAGCATTGGACCAGTAGATGACGTTCGACTACAAGAGGATCAACCATTGGACCAGTAGATAATGTTAGAATGCAAGAAGAACAACCGTTGATCTAGTAGATAATAGAAGCGTAAAAGAAGATTACTCATTGGACCAGGAGATGATGGTATAGTATAAGAGGAAGACCCACTGGACCAGTAAATGATGTATGGCTAGAAACGGAACAACCTTTGGGCCAGTAGATGTTAGTAGTGTAAAAGAGGAACAACCATTGTGTCATACATGATATAAGAGTACCAGAGGAACAACCTTTGGACCAGTAGATGATGTTTGACTATAGGAGGAACAAGCATCGTACCAGTAAATGGTGTTAGAGTAAAAGAGGAACAACCATTTGGGTAGTAGACGGTGGCAGAGTACAAGAAGAACAACCATTGGCCCAGTTGGTGCTGGTTAAGCACAAGAGGAACAACCATTGGACTTGTAGTACTGTCACTTGTTGCGCTCAGTCCGTTTGATCCCGACTCACTACGTTTATCACTTCTGCCGTGACCATTGTCAAACAATATGCACCGGAGACCACGGTAATCACGGCCTGATCCACTGCGTTGTCTTACGTATATTCCGTTTTGATTAAGATTGTTTAAAACGTTTCTGTCGTGGCCTAGCGCTGCATTATATGATTTAGCATTTCTCGGAGTGCTAGAGTTCGGGCAAACGGAGTAGTCACCGCGAACATTTATGTAAGCTTGCCAAGGAACGGACCCCAAGGAATAATGTGGCTATGTTAATGAACCGTCCCGCTTACTCAACTAAAAATAAAAACAGTCATCTTGCTACAACTTCTATCTTACACGTTTACCTTTGACATTAAGCTATGTCAGAGGTAAACCGACAGGGTGAAAGAGATACAATAACAAGTTGGCTTCTTTAAAAAGAAACCAATGAAAAGGTCAGCAGCCGTTTGTTATAAGATATTCCTTTTGCTCTAGTGTAGATTTCAGTGTTGTTGATTCTCTGGTTTGTCAATAATTTCGATTCTCATACGTTTCAGTTTCGTTTCCTATACATGAATGTTGTTTCTTGTTATGAACGCTTGGCCAGTGTGTGTATCTGTCACTCAATGCATTGACCAAAACTTCTGATGTTATGGAATGAAAGCCAATACTAAAGGGAACACGATTACAATCAATATGCCGATGTGTAGAAAACCATTTTGCAGTGCAGTCAATTTGTGACAGAGTTCTGAACAGTACCAGAAACAGACCCATGGGACCGATGTGATGGACTAAAAGTCAGCCATATAGAGTTCCTATAGTTTCTGTACGATCTCTACGATCTAAACCTAGATGCGCTATGTATTGCAGTCACCACGATCGAGACTGCTTGCTAGATTTTACCGCTATTTGACAGGGAGTGTCAAAAATGGATAAATTTAATTGATTCTGGTTAACTGTCTAGTCAGTATAGACGGGTTCACTAGTTTTTATTAAGCGCTTTATGTGACAAAACGCGTAATTGAGAGAGAGAGCAGTCGATCATGGGTAGAATTTTCTTCATATTAAAAGTAAACACTGTGGAAAAGGTCCTGAGGGACCTTTTCCAATAAGACATATTCTGCGATAAACATTTATTTATTGTTTTCGTATCTTCACCGCTATCTAGAATTATTGAGAATGCATGTCTATCATGAGAATACGGAAGAGTATTAGGGCCAGGTATTTTTTTTTAAATTTTGAAATTTCGAGCTACTAAGTCGAAATTTCGACTTAGTAACTCGAAATTTCGACTTAGTATCTCGAAATTTCGACTTAGTAACTCGAAATTTCGACTTATATATTATCTCGAAATTTCGACTTAATAACTCGAAATTTCGACTTACTACATGTATCTCGAAATTTCGACTTACTATCTCGAAATTTCGATTTATTATCTCAAAATTTCGACTTAATAACTCGAAATTTTGACTTAGTAACTCGAAATTTCGACTCACTATCTCGAAATTTCGACTTATTATCTCGAAATTTCGACTTAATAACTCGGAAATTTTGACTTTATATCTCGAAATTTCGACTTACTATTTCGAAATTTCGACTTATTATCTCGAAATTTCGACTTAATAATGTAGCCTCCCTGGCCAATCTGCAATAGTCTGCCTATTGTGTGAGCGACGGTATTTTATTTTTGATTTTTATCCCGAAATGTTCTTTTTGTAAAAGCTTTAACTTGTTGAGACGTTCACCACTCGTACTGCCATTTAAAACGTTACCTGTACAAATTCCAATAAGGGATAATTCGCGGAGACATTATTCTTTAAGTCTGCAATGATAACTTTGTCTGACTATCTCTAGATTGCTTGTAAATCACATTTTATTCCATTTCGATATTTTGACAGTTCAATTTCACCGCGTCGGCCATATTGGAAGTGTCTATTGGTTCCCATCGCGTGCGAGTACCGGGTGTGCAAAAGCCGGTATCGCCGGAACTCACGCTATCGGTTTCCATGACGAGCACGTGCCGGCTCTCCCCGAGAGTATATAAGGAGCGCGCATCGGCTGCTGCGGTTAGTGTGTTGGTTCTGCCAGCACACTCACGTCGAATGCTTTACTGAGAACAATGTTCCGATAAGAAAGCGATCTAGAGTAGTCCCAGCGAAGTGATGACTGGTCTGAAGTACTACATAGTACTTGAGAGATCCAGCGAACTGCTCTTGACTACTTGGTGAGCGAACTGCTCCATAGTAGTTAGGACTGGTCCTAGAGAAACTACTCCTGAGTAGTCCCGACTGTTTACAACGACCTCTCCATATTGGTTCTGACTGTTTGTCTGAACCTCTCTGGAGTACTTCTGAACTACTATTGTGTACTTCAAACGATTCAGAATAGCAGAGCACTTCGAACTGCTCATGACTGCTCATGACTGTTTCCCATGACTGCCTTCCTAAGACTGTTTCTACTAAGACTGTTCTGCATAAGACTGCTACCGCTATGAACTAGTATAGAGTACTTCAGGAACTGCTACAGAGTAGTCTACCTGAGTGCTATATACCACTTCATGTTGTCGAACTTCTACGTACCACTTCAAACCTGAACTAGTACGTACCACTTCAAGTCGTTGAACTACTATGTACCACTTCGTATTCAAACTACTATGTACCACTTCATACCTGAACTGGTACGTACCACTTCAAGTCGTTGAACTACGACGTACCACGTCAAGTCGTCGAACTAGTACGTACCACTTCAAGTCATTGAACTACTACGTACAACTTCAAGTCGTTGAACTACTACGTACCACTTCGTATTCAAACTACTATGTACCACTTCATACCTGAACTAGTACGTACCACTTCAAGTCGTCGAACTAGTACGTACCACTTCAAGTCGTTGAACTACTACGTACCACTTCAAGTCGTTGAACTACTACGTACCACTTCAAGTCGTCGAACTAGTACGTACAACTTCAAGTCATTGAACTACTATGTACCACTTCATCTTTGAACTACTATATAGCACTTCAACCTTCTTCTAGATAGGGTACATAGTATCACCTAGTCCAATCAACTACAACAGAATACTATAGTATACCAACTAATCTGCAATTATAATACATTACTGTTAAGGAACGCTAGTGGTGAATTCTCCCAAGGGGCTCGTATTGAATACAACTTGTGCAGATTTGCTTGAGTTTTATGAATGAGAGACGATATCCTGAGACTGGTGCAAGATCATTATATAGTTGTTCAACATGCACAGAAACCATGTGACTAGTCACTAATCCACAAGGATGCACACCACCAAAGACTGAATATAGCTACCTCTTGCACCAGATTGGGATTCGTACTACAGATCTGATTGTTTATCAAGCCTGTATGTCACCATAACTTGATTGTTATGCTTTTTATGTACTAGTACACTTGTTTTGTTTCAACATGTATGATTTTAACTGGGTAAACTAATGAAAAGAGAACAACTAGTCATTTGTACTTTACCACCCTTCACATTCCGTCCAACACCAGGCGAACCCACAACTTTGCAACCCTCTTGCTCACCTGGAGACCAGTTACTGGTTTAAAAATACGAGTGCGGAGCACGAGTGCTCCTGTGTTATTAGATCTGCTTGGTCGATAATCCTGACAATACTTTAGACTAGCCTAAGCTAGGCTAAGGGGGTTACAATTTGGTGTCGCAGAAGTGGGATAGAGAATCAACACACACCACTTTGTCTGCCTGCCTGATTGAAAGAATGTCTACAACATGCCAATACAACAATGTTTATTAGACGACAACAGAATTAAGCGAAACTACATGCAATATTGCGAAAGATCAAAGACGTTTTGAAGATTGTTGTTACATTTGACGTCCTTCACAGGAAACAGCGATCATGAAATGTCGGCTACAACTTTGTAGTGATTGAGAGTCTGTATCCACAGTCACCTGAAAGTAGAAAGAAAAAGTGGTGTTATTGACAACCCTGGTGTATGGTAGTCTGTTGAAGGATTGGTAAAGCGAAGAAAATTAACCACTTGTCATCATTACAATATATGTACAGATATCAACAAGTTTATCAACTGATACATACAAGATCGTCGTAAAATGGCCGAGACAGAAGCCGACGGAAATGAGGTAGAACATTTGAATGGAGCCGAAGATAGTAACTTCGTCAGCCCAGTTGATTCTCAGACCTCAGTTAACTTGCCAACACTTGAAAATAGCATGTTACAACAGATGACTGCTATTGCTACTGATGCAAAAGAAACTATTTTGAGTTTTAATCAACATGTGGAAATGAGGTTTACCGAATTTTACAAACGACTGGAGAAAATACAACTACAACTGAAAGAGTATGATCGACAAATGCCGTTACACAGTGCAGGTGGGGGCTTCCCCATTGAACCGGCTGTAAACCTGTCATGCGACACACACAACACAGAGTCGTTTAACGTCGTTCCCAATGATCATGATACACATCTGTCCAAGGCAAAATCTACAGCGTTTCATACCAATGAACCAAAGTCGACTGAAAACTATTTGCTGACCAAGGGAGATAACTTTATTCAGCTCAAACTAGAATCTTATTCTGGTACAGAAGATCTTGAAGATTTCTTAGTATACTTTGATACACTTGCAGAGATATATGGCTGGGATAACAAGGCAAAATGTTTGTATTTAGCCATCAGTCTAAGCGGACCAGCTCGGTCTTTACTCACCGAAATGACACTTGATCAGCGTAGAGACTACCAATCCATGGTACAGCAGTTGTCTGTTCGGTTTGGTACAGCAAACAAATGTGAACTATTCAGAGCACAACTGAAAACAAGAGAACAGAATCATGATGAAAGCATTTCAGAACTAGCTGCAGCTATCAGAAAACTAACACGTTTGGCATACCCAAAGATACCCAAGAAGGTTGCTGAGATGTTAGCTGTTGGCTGCTTTATGGATGCTTTAAAACATCCAGAGATTCGACTAAGACTGAGGGATATCAACCCTAAAACTCTCTCTGAAGCAGAATCCCTTGCAGTAAACATGTGGACACTCAGAGAAGCTGATAATCACATGGTTAGTTTTCAGAGGAAAACTAAACAAGCCTGTGATCAACCACGTCCTGTTATACAAGAGCAAAATATAGCCGATCAGTTTGACGAGTTACAGCGACAACTTGAAATACTGACTGTTGCAAACATGGCAAGACCTTATCAAAATCATGGTCGAAATGTGAAACCACATAATATCAAAATGAAACTTAGATGGAGGGGGAGGCGTAGAGATTGTCAACAACCAAACTGCCACTCCCAGTAGAAGTTTCAAACTAACAACAGTATATTGTTTCAGTCGCTACCAATCACCTGTGTGATAGAAATTATGATGTATGTGTATCTTACATGGCAATTACTCAAATACTTCTGACACCATGTTTGTCTTTAAGATGAAATATACCCACCTGCTCAATGCTGTAGTGTTCAACTTCTTGATAGAAAAAGACACATTCTTCCATAGTCATTCCTGGTTCAGCAGCTGCAACGAAACGAAAATGTCTGATTTTGAGATGACAACAATATAAAGAATGAAATGATTATTAGAAACACAGGCTGCCACATGATGCTGTTGATTTAAAAGTCGACAAGAAAGCGGGTAGTATTGACCCACAAGAATGATTTGAGGTTCAACTCAATCTAATGCGTAACCAGCTTATCTAATGCTGAACTACAGAATGGTGAGAGAATTTGACAAAAGTGAAGAGCAGAAATAAGCGAATACCGATGAAGTCGTTTCATCCAAATGAGTAAAACAACACAGCGTCAGATCATGTGACTGCAAAGATCAGAACACGTTGATAAGTGCTGCGATATGAAATCAACACAACTAGAATCATCTTTTGGGCAAAAATTGAGAGCAAAATGGTTTGTCTTCTGTATGTTCAACATGAAACTAGTAAGAATTACTAGTTGATCTACATATAGAATGCTTGACTAAAGGCACTTACTTTGGTAGAGAAAAATAGATGATACAACTCAATATGTGATCTTCAGTGTTGGACGCCTAAATGCGAAGATAAGAATAATCAATATTACCAAAACAACTAACTTAATACGCCGAGATTCCGCACATCAGACAAGAATACTGTGTTTCTCCTATGTAAGAAATACTTGTATTTTATCAGAAACAGACTGACATCTACAAATTCTACAATGATTGTTAAATGTAACTACAGAATGCAATAAAACAAAAGACTGTGATTAATGCATAGAATCAGCTCTACAGAGCCCATACTACAGAATTAAAGTACTTTCAAAGTTATGAATAATTGTGACAGCAGTTAATGCAGTCAGTGACCTGCAACTATGCTTTAATGTGGGGATGAGGCGTCAAAATGGCAAAAAGTAACAGAAAATATTGCGATACCAGAGCGCTGCATTTAACAAAAGGGTACCCTGCCAGAACATCCTTAAAAGAGATGAACATTTCTTCAGCAAAGATTTTGTCACGTGACAATCAAGGAAGTTATATTGTTGAGCCAGTGATGAGCCTGGTTGGCCACCAGTGCATATGAAGAATATGTGGAGATACCAACTGGGGGAATGCTTTGAGATTGTGGTTTGTCGAGAATAAAACTGAATGGATGAGCTGGTCTCATCGGAGTGAAAATGGCAATAGTGACTACTCTGTAATGCGCAAACAGAGCAAGGCTATGTGAACGACATACCGTAATGATACAACACATGGGGGATCCGTATGGGTATCTTTCCACAACTCACAAATCCAGAGAATACTGCTTCTACAAGCTTATAATTTGAGACTCCTTATCCTGAGTCTTCGATTTTAAACAACGTATGTTGCGAATGAGACATCTGCGATCCTACAATACGGGTACACCCGGTGAGCTGAAATGTTCGAGAAAGAAGTAAATGTTTCTATCAGCTTTGTATAGAGGCGAGAACCTTGGGGTGATGGACTGGATTGTCAAGTTAAATGATTCTGATATTTTTTTATCCTGACAAAGCTGCAGCAATTTTATTTTCCAAGTTATAAATACATTTAATTTGATTATCAATTGAGTCACAAGTGAGAGAGACTATTTTATTTCATGAGCTTATAGATAGATTTATTTTCTGATCCCTTTTCCTGAAGATGTTCATCTCATACTGTAGAAAGACGCCTGTTACACATCCATCAATCCTGAGAATAACCAAAGGCTTCAAGATTGGATAGAACATCATACCAAAGAAAGTCATCACAGTTCAACAATAGAGAGAAAGCATACTATCAACTTAGAGACCATGCCAATGAAGGCCATAAGTAGAGAAATCGAGAAAGACTTCTGTCAAATATTTGAATATAGTATCAACAAAGAGCAGATTTACTGTAGTCAAATTAATGCAGAACTCATCAAAAGAATAGCCAGAAATATGGCTATATGACATATAATTAAGACCAGTCAGTCAGTGGCTATAAAAAAAAGGTGAATTAACTTGAAGTCATTCATCTGTCAAATAACATGTAAGGAGTAGGAAAGATAACTGAACCTTGAAGTCACCCACATAGAGGTTCAAACTGCAGATCTAAATGGCTATTCAGCTGGAGACAGACTATCATATATGAATATAATAGAGAAATAACCTCTCAACAGAGCCATCTCATATAGTTTCAAAAGACGGGATACTTGACAGTATCTCTGATCACACATGATAAAGGAAATGAGACGCAAAGAAATCAAAACATCAGCTGACGTTATGCCATAGCTGATGTACTGAGATGTCAACTCTTAGATACAATGAGTTGACCGTAGAAGTCTACACCATCCAATGTACTACCCGATGGACCATCTGGTGGTACCTGAGATGAAACCTGACACCTAGAGAAGAACTTGGGTTCGTCCCCCTCTTGGGACGATTTGTCCCCCTCTTGGGACAAACACAACTGATGACCTGGGCGACCCACGATGTGTCCCCCTCTTGGGACAAACACAACCGATGACATGGGCGACCAATGTTGTACTGGGAATCACCAAACCGCTGACGTTTCATGATGAACACAAACATTGAAGTGAAATATAGACATTCTTTGGAATGCAATAAATATTGGACACTAAAAGTGCAAACTGAATCAATTATAGTGGATGAAGTGAAGTTTTAGATGAAATTATTTAGAACTCAAGAGAAATTTTGTGAAGAGTGATGTAATATTTTCAAAATAGAAGAGGCTACATTTAATCATTAATGTATGGAAATTGTTTTCTTTAAATTCTTTTCCAATCATGCAAATTATTATCAAGTTGCATTTCTCTGTAATTTCTATATTTTCCAAATCAATCAATTTTAATTTCTAAGATTAGCCGAAATGTGTATGTGTTTTAAAGTTTGTTCTTTTGGTAAGGTATTTACACCTCTTTTATTTTGAAAATATGTGGTTGCCTAGTAGACATATATATTCAAAGGAGTAGGATTATTATTTCAAGTTGTAAGTATGAATAAGTAATGTTTTGGTGAAGTCATAGATTTTCTGTGGTCTAAGGGAGATAATTCAATCAAGAATTTTCAATGCTTAGAATATTTTATTGTCAAATTTTTGATTTTCGAATAATGGGTAATAAGTATTGAAACAGTGTAAATTTTCATTGCTTATTAATGATTTTCAAGTGTTTATTAGATTAATAAGATTTATTTAAATTTTAAAACTTCCAATTTAATTTCAGTTTGAAATGATGATATTGTTTCTATTACCATATGTAGCATAGTTTATTAATGTGAAGTTTGAATGTTGAATATGACAATGTTTCTTACCATATATGGAGATGTTGTTCAACATCTATGCGGTGCCTTGGAAGCTGTGACTGTTGGTAGGTGACATGGTTGTACTTCTTATATCCTCAATTCAGTCTGTAGAAAACAGAAAAAGATTTGACGTGACTTGAAATGAGATGTAAATTAAATTTCTACAGTCTGTGTTGAATGAGAATAGCGATAACCCTCATGATGCTGAAGTAAATTCTCAACTAACCTTTTTCACAGTAAAGCATTCTCATATATATTTGTAAATAAGTTTGTTAATTTTGATGTTTCATCATAATTGTCTATGTTAACATACCATGAGGATTCTATGTGTATTGCTTGTTTACTTCATTATTTGATTTATGTTAATTTCAAAGATTTTCATTGTCATTTTCGAGGCACACTTTGAGGTATTGTAAAGTTTAAAGACTGCCGGTGATGTTTGTAAAAAGAAAAAAAAAGTATGGTATGTTATTGACACAAGCAATACCTTGGAATGGACTTGGATGTTGCGGAAAGCTTCTTTGATATCCAATAATACACAAAATTTAACGTCAAGAAATTTTTCTGAACTATCGTTGAGGTAAATGTCATATTTGTAACTTGTATGTAAACTAATTTTGTTTGAATAATTGAAGGCTGTATGATGTTATATGTTAGGCATAAACGAATGTTGTGTGACCTACCTTATAGCATTGCAGATTGACCAGTGAGAAATTATTTGCATCAAATAATTTTCCACATATCCATCTTGTAGTAAATCTGACATGTCAATCTTATCGGAGGACCGATCCGTCTTTCCTAAGGTGGGGGCTAATGTAGCCTCCCTGGCCAATCTGCAATAGTCTGCCTATTGTGTGAGCGACGGTATTTTATTTTTGATTTTTATCCCGAAATGTTCTTTTTGTAAAAGCTTTAACATGTTGAGACGTTCACCACTCGTACTGCCATTTAAAACGTTACCTGTACAAATTCCAATAAGGGATAATTCGCGGAGACATTATTCTTTAAGTCTGCAATGATAACTTTGTCTGACTATCTCTAGATTGCTTGTAAATCACATTTTATTCCATTTCGATATTTTGACAGTTCAATTTCACCGCGTCGGCCATATTGGAAGTGTCTATTGGTTCCCATCGCGTGCGAGTACCGGGTGTGCAAAAGCCGGTATCGCCGGAACTCACGCTATCGGTTTCCATGACGAGCACGTGCCGGCTCTCCCCGAGAGTATATAAGGAGCGCGCATCGGCTGCTGCGGTTAGTGTGTTGGTTCTGCCAGCACACTCACGTCGAATGCTTTACTGAGAACAATGTTCCGATAAGAAAGCGATCTAGAGTAGTCCCAGCGAAGTGATGACTGGTCTGAAGTACTACATAGTACTTGAGAGATCCAGCGAACTGCTCTTGACTACTTGGTGAGCGAACTGCTCCATAGTAGTTAGGACTGGTCCTAGAGAAACTACTCCTGAGTAGTCCCGACTGTTTACAACGACCTCTCCATACTGGTTCTGACTGTTTGTCTGAACCTCTCTGGAGTACTTCTGAACTACTATTGTGTACTTCAAACGATTCAGAATAGCAGAGCACTTCGAACTGCTCATGACTGCTCATGACTGTTTCCCATGACTGCCTTCCTAAGACTGTTTCTACTAAGACTGTTCTGCATAAGACTGCTACCGCTATGAACTAGTATAGAGTACTTCAGGAACTGCTACAGAGTAGTCTACCTGAGTGCTATATACCACTTCATGTTGTCGAACTTCTACGTACCACTTCAAACCTGAACTAGTACGTACCACTTCAAGTCGTTGAACTACTATGTACCACTTCGTATTCAAACTACTATGTACCACTTCATACCTGAACTGGTACGTACCACTTCAAGTCGTTGAACTACGACGTACCACGTCAAGTCGTCGAACTAGTACGTACCACTTCAAGTCATTGAACTACTACGTACAACTTCAAGTCGTTGAACTACTACGTACCACTTCGTATTCAAACTACTATGTACCACTTCATACCTGAACTAGTACGTACCACTTCAAGTCGTCGAACTAGTACGTACCACTTCAAGTCGTTGAACTACTACGTACCACTTCAAGTCGTTGAACTACTACGTACCACTTCAAGTCGTCGAACTAGTACGTACAACTTCAAGTCATTGAACTACTATGTACCACTTCATCTTTGAACTACTATATAGCACTTCAACCTTCTTCTAGATAGGGTACATAGTATCACCTAGTCCAATCAACTACAACAGAATACTATAGTATACCAACTAATCTGCAATTATAATACATTACTGTTAAGGAACGCTAGTGGTGAATTCTCCCAAGGGGCTCGTATTGAATACAACTTGTGCAGATTTGCTTGAGTTTTATGAATGAGAGACGATATCCTGAGACTGGTGCAAGATCATTATATAGTTGTTCAACATGCACAGAAACCATGTGACTAGTCACTAATCCACAAGGATGCACACCACCAAAGACTGAATATAGCTACCTCTTGCACCAGATTGGGATTCGTACTACAGATCTGATTGTTTATCAAGCCTGTATGTCACCATAACTTGATTGTTATGCTTTTTATGTACTAGTACACTTGTTTTGTTTCAACATGTATGATTTTAACTGGGTAAACTAATGAAAAGAGAACAACTAGTCATTTGTACTTTACCACCCTTCACATTCCGTCCAACACCAGGCGAACCCACAACTTTGCAACCCTCTTGCTCACCTGGAGACCAGTTACTGGTTTAAAAATACGAGTGCGGAGCACGAGTGCTCCTGTGTTATTAGATCTGCTTGGTCGATAATCCTGACAATACTTTAGACTAGCCTAAGCTAGGCTAAGGGGGTTACAATATCTCGAAATTTCGACTTAGTTACTCGAAATTTCGACTAAGTAACTCGAAATTTCGACTTACTATTTCGAAATTTCGACTTACTATCTCGAAATTTCGACTTATTTACTCTACTGTACGCCAGTTTCCTGTTATAGATAGTAAGTCGAAATTTCGAGTTACTAAGTCGTAATTTCGAGTTATTAAGTCGAAATTTCGAGATAATAAGTCGAAATTTTGAGATAGTAAGTCGAAATTTCGAGTTACTAAGTCGAAATTTCGAGTTACTAACTTCGAAATTTCGAGATAATAAGTCGAAATTTCGAGTTACTAAGTCGAAATTTCGACTTATTATCTCGAAATTTCGACTTAATAACTCGAAATTACGACTTAGTAACTCGAAATTTCGACTTACTATCTATAACAGGAAACTGGCGTACAGTAGAGTAAATAAGTCGAAATTTCGAGATAGTAAGTCGAAATTTCGAAATAGTTAGTCGAAATTTCGAGTTACTTAGTCGAAATTTCGAGTTACTAAGTCGACATTTCGAGTTATTAAGTCGAAATTTCGAGTTATTAAGTCGAAATTTCGAGATAATAAGTCGAAATTTCGAGATAGTAATTCGAAATTTCGAGATAGTCGAAATTTCGAGATAATAAGTCGAAATTTCGAGATAGTAAGTCGAAATTTCGAGTTACTAAGTCGAAATGTCGAGTTACTACTGGCCCTAATGCTCTTCCGTATGAGAAAACCTTGTTTTCTGCATGATCATTTTACGCGGCACCAGCGTATTTGATCGGCGCCTTTTTTGTACATGCATGTTTGATTCGGGCCTTATCAGAAAGGTTTTATGATGACGCGGCCCTGTCACAATTCCCAACCCAGGAATGCCATTAATAAACTTATTAAAAACAACTCAATGCATTAAAGCATATTTTAACAGAATGCCTATGACACTGTTTACTTTGCTCTGGGGCTCATTTTAAATGCTACTTTGCGTGCCATTATAGATGCCATTTGGGACCTATTTAGAGGCAAACACTGGACCAAAATAGATGCCAGGACCATTATAGAGCCAGGACCATTTTAGATGATGTACAGACGTATTCACATCAAACGTTTAGATATTATTGCTATGTGCAACGCTGTCCCAAGTTAAAGAGTTCGCCTCTACTGATTGCATTTATTTACCGTTATTTACCTGTTCGTGCGAAAAATGGTATAGCCTAATTAGACATTTTTCACTTTTGAACGTAAATGCTGCTGGCGCTTGCGGTTATGACTTTCCGTGTGATGGGGGACGACTCGTGAGGGCATATTTGAGACGAAGACGAGGGACGATATGAAGAATTACTTAGTCAAAACTACCAATAGCCCGACGAAGACGAATTAAATAAGAGAGTCAAGAAATGATATAATCTAGGACGAGTAGCTGTGTAGCTCAGTAGGGAGCGTGCTTGGAATTGAAAGCGAATGGTCCTGGGTTCGAGTCCCGGACGGATCACTTTTTTCTTTTCTTTATTTTTTTTATTTTATTTATTTTTTTTTAATTCAGTTTTATGTCCCTTTCAAGATTATTTCAGCTCATATGAGACGGGTTTTCTTTATTTGTCTCTCTTGTGACAAAAAAGCTTTGGAAATAAAACATATATTATCAGCTGATTATATTTTTTGGCAAATGCAAGAATCATGAAATGCCCTACTACATTAAATTTTTAAATCGTAAAGGAATTGAAGTTTGAGACGGCAGCCCGCATGTATATTTTCTCATGTATTGGGAGCTCGATCGTATTTTTGGTATAAGAGCTGATCTATCCTCACGTCAATATTTCTATCTGGGAGAAATGAAAATATGAATACACTGAAGGCTTGTACAGGCATAATGTGGCTAGGATAAGTTAGCCACCCTGAACGACTTTAAAATGTTTTCCGCGGACGTAGGCACTAACTCAAATAGTACACTGTATAGTGTACATGTAAAGATATATGTATATTTATTAGGTGTAAGACCTACAGTTCCACGTGCTGTCTCGTGAGAGAACATAATTTATTTTGGCATGTTTATACATGTATTTCAAACAGATACTCGAAATATTGATGCTATTTATTTTGTTGATGTTTCATTTTGAGTCCATTAGACAATCATCTGCAAGTCATAAGTGCTATATCCTAGCTACATTTTGCATAGCCATACAAATAAGTTGAGGTTTTGTAGACCTTCCACAGTATTTCAGCATTTTGAATGCGAAAATTACGATTTTGGGATGTTTTTTCCAAGTCAAAGGCTTTCTTTCTGATCCTCATTTATTCTCTTGAATTATGCGTGATGTTTATCTGGTTGAATTCAAATAAATATAATTAAACCTCAAACCAAAACAACCTTATTTTCAAGAAAATTAATGTTTATAGACTGAGAAACATACAGTTCGTTTTTTCATAACATGCCGAATACCTTGCTTAACCCTAAAACATAATGACAATATTCTTTACGCGAGCACACACACACACACACACACACACACACACACACACACACGCACGCACGCACGCGCGCGCACACGCACGCACGCAAGTTCCGTAGATGACTTCATGTCGCAGTGATTCAGTCAGTCGCTTCGTAAAATCACATGTCGAGAATAAATACGTACATGTAGTTGATATAAGACTGGTACAAAATTATTTTTAGGGAGCGCGGTGGCGTAGTGGTAGGGCGTCTGACTCCGAATCGACAGGTCCTGGGTTCGATCCCCACAGGCGCCAACGTGTTGTGTCCTTGAGCAAGACACATTAACTCCTTACTAACTGGTTAAACCCAGGAAGCGTTGGCTCCGTCCCGACATGACTGAAAAAATGTTGACTGGGACATAAAGCCTTAATAAAAAACGATTTTGATAAGAGCATCTGACTCGTTAGCTCAGGAGGTTGAGCGCGAGTAGGAAACGCCTATTTTTATCGGAATTATATGCATTGGTAAAATGCAAAAATAAAGAAATCCAGACAGCAATTAAACATAAATCATAAACAATGTAAACATTTATCATATGCAATGGTAACAATGATTATTGTTGTCATCCCGTTTAACTGTCTGATTCTAATGGAAGAATGAACCAGAAGTGGCCTTTGACACATCTTTACAAAATCGCATCATCAACCGTCATGTTTACCATTAAAGATACATTACGCGTTCAATGCGAGTCGGCCTTACAAATGCTTGGCGCGAATAAAACAGCTCCCAGTGCAGAATATTATTTTTAGACACTCGTGTGTATAACTAGGGAACTGAGCTGCCCATGGCTTTATGGTGACACTATAAACCGAGGTCCCGTCTGCATATGACGATAACTGTTGGTGGAAAAACAACTATCAACTATTTTGTTATCGCCATGTGACTTTTAACATACTGGTGCATGTATATACACACGTACATTGGTTCTGTTAAGCTACATTTCACGTGTTTTTCGTGAACACACAGATTTTTTTTTTACATGTAAACATGGCAAGATTTACGATTTGAAACATTTAGTTGATCTTTAATTTTATTTGCAGTTTTTGTTATTCTACGCCTTACAACGTTTTGACACATTTAAAGTAATATCGAGCATGGTCTGTTATCCTCCTCAGGATAACATGTCCGTGACATGTTTACCCCATTGAACAACGCTTTTATAAAGCAAAACTTGAGTATGCAGGGGTAAACCTAAATTTAGCTCACATGAGACCTTCGGCTCAAAAGGTGAGCTTATAGGATGGCCATGCCACGTCTTCCGTCCGTCGTCGTCTGTCAACAATTTCCATGATCTTCTTCTGTATGGAAACGAGACCTCAGTTTATAGTCTCATCCGACAGACTCAAGAAGACCCCGATCAAACCTGCGATCTCTGGTTTATAAGGCACGTGAAATAACCACTGCACCATGGAGGCTTGCATAATAGGTTCAGTATAAACTTTATTATGATAAAAATCGTACTTTTAAACAAAAGAACGCATGCCCTTAACACCAACTGCGTTCGGCTTGCCAAGCAGCAATGTGGTTTGATAACTGATCCGGCTTGATATGATCTTTGTTTTGTCGATGGGCCCTAGGACAAAATTTCAATAGCCAAACACAACACAATTAAATTTCCTCTGTTACATGTATATATATATAGGTTTCGAACCCGCAGACTTCGGCTTCGGCGCCTAGCTATACAGGGCCATCCCCTCTACCGACTGCGCTACTACGCTCCTTAAAAAAGGAGTTATCATAGCTCAGGTTTAGAGGCGACTTCCCTGCATAACCCGTCTGATAGGTTACTATTTTTCGTTGTGCAAGCACACTCGTCTATATACATGGAATAACTGGATCCTATGGATAGGATGCCAAAGCTTGGAAATAATATTTTCATATCAAAGATATACAAACTTCAACAGCTATTCCTACCAAGATCATTTCTGATACAAGTATAAATTGGCGAAGGTAGGTTTCGAACCCGCAGACTTCGGCTTCGGCGCCTAGCTATACAGGGCCATCCTATATATATATATATATATATATATATATATATATATATATATATATATATATATATATATATATATATATATATATATATATATATATATATATATATATATATATATTAGAATCATGAATGACGATTCGTTTGTTTACATATAAAAGGTCGGTAAATGGACACGTGAAATGTCTGCGTGGTATACTGTACATGAATATGCGTATTCGGGTATTGTCTATCAGAGTCAGCACCATCGTATATGCTTGCGATACAATCAAAGTCCTTACAACAAAGATTGATGCAACATCACACAACATGTGAAAAAATTGATTAAAACAACCTTCAGCGCAGCAATATCGCTTTGGCAACTACCAACACCAAGACAATGAACTCTTCGCCGTAGCTTGCCGTATTGATCAGTCTTACAATCACGGGTGACACAAACCAAGTTCTGCTTGTGGGTGTGCAAGTTCGTTTTCTCAGGGTTCTCCCCTTCCCCCCACCCCCCTGTTACTGATTTACCAGTCTCATATGAACTAAAATAATCTTGAACGGGCCGAAAATTGTATAAAAAAACGCATCATTATGATCAGAAATGAGCACAATCAGACCCTTATCTGTAATCAAGTAACAATAGAATGACCAAGAATCTTTTCAATTAAATTTCCCATCCTAACATAGACATCAGGCGGGAGAGACATGGCGGTGCAACACATCACAAGCAATTTAACAACACGCATAAAAAACAAAATTACTAGCTCTTTCCAAACAAGACCAGCGTCCATTCTGTTAAAAGGGACAATACACGAGGCAATAATCTTAAGAAAATGCATGCGTCAATGTGAAGACTGTATACACCATTATTTGTGAAACAAATGAATAATTTGTGCACTTTGACAGAATATGTAGTGTCCAAAATTGCTTCTACGTGTATGTGAAAATGGCGAACATCAAAAGTAAACTGCGGCGAAGTGACGCGCGACCCGCTTTACGGGGCGACTGAAACACTATGCGTCCTCTACGGAAACACTTTGGAAACTCATGAAAATAATATAATTATTAGTTTGATTTTAATTTATTTATTTGAATTCAACCAGGTGAAACAGCACGCATACTATCGCACAGAATAAATGAGGATCAGAACGAAAGCTTATGTCTTGCCAAATTAATTTTCTACATTGTAACCATCGCACTCGATATGGCAGAAATACTGTTGAAAGTCTACAATAAACAAAAACAGTTTTGTGGCTAGGCATATTGTAGCTACATGTAGGGTATTGCCCCCATCGCTGTTCCTACTGTCAAATGGACTCAAAACGAGACATCGACAAAATAAACATCGTTCGCTCACGAGATAGCACGTGAAACTGTAGTTTTACATCTAATAATACACATATATCTGAACATGTACACTATACTTTTTGATTTGGTGTCTTGTGTATTTGTTAAAATTCAGTTTTAAGTCCCTTTCAAGATTAAAAGCACCAAACAGTAGGTGGGAGGAAAACGGGAGTACCCCGAGAAAAACCGCCTGGCACACCCGCAAGCAGAACTTGGCCTGTCTCACGTGTGGCCATTGTGGGTCTCGAACTCACACAAGACACAACGGTGAGATGATTAAGTGATTATGAAACAGCGCTCTTAACTGCTCGGCCACGGGGGACGCTTGCGTATTTTTTGGTCATTAGAGGCGGTCAGCTTATCCTATCCACATTATCTGTACCAGCCAGTCAGGAAATAAATGTTGACGTTAGGATCGGTCGCTGATCCGTTCTTCTACCGAAAATTACGATCGAGTTCTCGGCTTCAATGGGTGAAAAATCAACAAGACCTATAAAAACCTATACATGCGGTCTGCCTTCTCACTAGACAGTTTAATCCAGAATCCAGAAACTTACGATTTTAGTATTAAATGCAGCAGTGAATTTTGTGATTCTTGCCAATAGATAAAATATTATTATTATTATTATTATTATTTTCTAAGCTTTATTGTCACAGGTGACAGGTGTGAAAAAAGGAAGAAACAAAGAAAAGGAAAAATAATTTTGTCCTACCCGAACTCGAACCCTGGACCTTTCGATTCTATGTCTTACGCTCTACCTACTGAACTATTCAGCTAGGCATCCTGGACAATTTCGTTTTTTTGCTGTCTCATTTAATTCACCTCCGGTTGGCTGTTGGTAGTTTTGACTAAGTAATTCTTCATATCGCCCCTCGCCTTCGTCTCAAATATGCCCTCACGAGTAGTGGCCCATCACACACAAAGTCGTAACCGCAAGCGCCAGCGAAATTTACGTTCAAAAGTGAAAAATGTCTATTACCAGCATGAATTGACTGTAGAAATTACAACATTTTCTTACAGTAGATTAAGAAAAAATTGCATAGTGATTGTACAATCAAATTTAGAATCCCATCCAGCTAAATTTAAAATCCCATCCAGCCACCAGGCGGGAAAAACAACACAAAACACAAAACATCACAAAAATGGTGCATTACGCATGGAGAACATGATTATCTTTTTTCAACAATGTAGCACATCGGGAAAACGTGTCCATGATATGTATACCCCATAAACGCAACTTTAATATAGTAAAACTGGTGTTTGCAGGGGTATACCTATTTTTCTTATTTTTGCTTCAAAACATAGATTGTGGGTAATCGGTGAGGCGGTTCTACATGTACCGACAATCGATGGTTTGAGCAAAAATAACTAAAATATTAAAGTTTTTCAGCTGATTTTTTTTTTCAATTTTTAAAGCTCAAATATCTCTGTTTATTGCATGTCATTGAGTAAGTTTTCGTAATGATTTCGGCTTGCATCAACCAATTACAAAAAAGAGGGAACAAACATCAGGAAAACATGCAGTGCAGTGTATACCCCCTTATGCACCACTTTTATATTAGCAAAACTGGGGTTTGCAGGGGTATACCTATTTTTCTTGTTTTTGCTCCAAAACATAGACTGTGGGTACTCGTTAGAACCGCCTCGGCGAGGCGGTTCTAAATTGTACCCACAATCTATGTTTTGAGCAAAAATTAGAAAAATATCAAATAAAATCTTGTGAAAATTTTGAATTTTTACAACTTGGAAAATTTCAGTATATTACATGAGCATGCTTTTGTAATGGAGGTAGAGGTTTTAAAAACAAAATCATGAAGGTAAATTAGAGCAGGAACGCCTGGGAACGATCAATAAAGAAAATTATCGGAGCGCGTAAATTGATTTTGTGTCAACAACCCTCAACTCTGAATAGCAGTAACACTTTGGTGTGTGAGTCTTCTTCTATGTCTTCTGTCTCAATACGTTGAAAATTTTGATAAGCATTCTGTTAAGTCACAGAAACGTTAAGGGCACGCCATGTGTACCTGTAACAGAAACACAGGTTAAAAATGTATAAAAAGACTTGATCCCAAAAAGCTACTGGTGTTGATGCAATTCCACCAAAAATAGTTAAAGCAGCTGCCCCTGTCATATCAAGGCATATAGCTAAGTTAGCCAATGAAATGCAGGCCAAAGGAGCCTTCCCCACCCAGCTAAAAAAGCCAAAGTTACCCCTATATTCAAAAAAGATGATCCATTCACAGAAAAGAATTTCGGCCCCGTCAGTATCTTACCAACTCTATCAAAAATAATATATGAACGCCTCCTTAGTGAACAATTAACTGAACACTTCAATTCAATATTTCATGACTTTCTGTCTGCCTTCACAGCCTTGAATGGCTGTCAGACTACCGTATTACGTCTTGTAGAAGACTGGAAACAAGTCCTTGACAATAACAGGTATGTAAGTGCCATACTGATGGACTTAAGTAAGGCATTTGACTGTATACCCCATGGCCTCTTAAATGTACTTGCAACGTTGCAGGCATATGGGGTCACTCAACACTCTTGTAACCTTCTTGTAAGCTATCTGTCAAACCGCCACCAGAGAGTAAAATTAAGAGATCATGTTAGTAGCTGGCTACAAATAATTAAAGGTGTCCCTCAGGGGTCTATCATTGCATGGGCCCTCTGATTTTTAACATATTCATAAACGACATCTTTTACTTTATCAAGAAATGCTCATTGTACAATTTTGCTGAAGATAACACAGTTTCATATGCACATAAGCAGGTTACTGTCCTTAAGACTGTCATAGAAAGTGAGACCCAAACTACCTTGGACTGGTTTGATGATAACCAAATGCAGGCAAATCCTGGAAAGTTCCAGGCCATAGTTGGTGGTAAAAAGACTTTTTCAGAAATCAAGAGCTGCAGTGTTGCCGATAACACTATAGCATGTGAGGAAACAGTGAAGCTATTGGGTGTGCTGGATTATCAGCTCATCTTCAATGATCAAGTATCCAGGATTTGCAAGAAGGTATCTAGACAACTAAATGTGCTCCAAAGAATTAGCAAGTTTCTTACTGAAGATTCCAGACTCTTAGCTTTTAAATATTTTATTAGATCAAACTTTAGCTATTGTCCAATAGTCTGGCATTTTTGCAGTAAAACCAACACTGAAAAGCTAGAAAAAATAAAGTATGGAGGACTGAAAATTGTTTTTAATGCTTATGAAGCCTCTTATGAAGAGCTTTTAACTAGAGCAAATCTTCCCACTGTACACCTTGGAAGACTTAGGACAATAGCCCTTGGAACATTCAAATGTATCAATAATATAGCACCTGTCTAAATCAGAGATTTAGTCAATATTAAACATTCATCCTACTCTTTCAGATATTAAAACACACTATAGATACCAACGGTGAGAACCACGGCATATGGACAAAAGTCTTTTCGTTTCGAGGCCGCCAGAGTGTGGAACAGTCTCCCGAATGAACTGAGAAGTTACAGCTTTTACAGGATTTTTAGAGACTGGTCCGCACCTGGGCAGGCCCGAAATGTACATGTGCAGTATGCCGTGGTTAGTTTGTTGTTATGTTATAGCCCGTTTGCTTTACCTTTGTTTTTTAAGTTATATTGCTAAATATTTATACGAGACACACAAGAAGTCTGCCTCTGACTTCCCTTTTTATTTTTGTATTGGTGTATTTTGGAAAATACTTAATTTAACAAATGTCAAGGTCACAGTGAAACACTTTTTTTTAGCCCATCAGGAAAACGTGTCCGTGCAATGTATACCCCCGTATACCCCACTTTTATATAGTAAAACTGAGGTTTGCGGGGGTATACCTATTTTTCTTATTTTTGCTCCAAAACATAGATTGTGGGTACTCGTTAGAACCGCCTCGGATGGATGTTTGTTTCCATTAAAAATAAACAGAGTTTGGAAATCATTGTTTAGCAGCACTCTTAGTTGATGCGTTTATTTGTTGACGTTAGATTATTTTTTTTCTAACAGCCATGACATGCTAGAACGCGATCTTTTTGTCATTTGTGCAATGTACTGAGGGCTACATTATGCCATTAAAAGATTTTGATTATTGAAATTCGTTTGTCTATTTACAGTCAAACACGTCACACACACGTAATGAACGTCGACCAAGGCATAAAATTTCCATTCTAAAGTCTGCGTTTGTTGTCATTTTTGCTTTTGAAAGCAAACATTGGTTTGAAATGTCATTTTTCATACAATGTAAGGTATTGCATCTCTGTGACTTTTAAAAAATGGGTTACCTTGAAGTGTTGACGTTTTTCTCGGCAACCATAAGCCGCAGCGTTCTGATTTTCATGGTGTATGCAAGGCAAAGAACTGGACTTTTAAATCGTAATTTCACCGAAAGAAATTTTAAAGTCGTTAAGAAGAAATTTGAACTTTATAAGTGTTGCGAAACTTTTTGCATTCAAGTATTATATATATGTGTGTGGATTTATATGAGCCGCGTCATGAGAAAACCGAATTTCCGACCTTGCGATAACAAGGGCGCAAATCAGCAGTGCAGTTACTGCACAGCGCCTTTGTACAGTAGTTTAAACATATTTATTGCTCTTATTAAGCATGGGGTTGGGCCACAAGTTTTTCCAACATTAGTTACGGCCCTTCCCCTACAGTGTACATACAAAACGTAAAAACGCGACATATAATAACTTTAAGAAAGCTTCATCAAGAATATGATAAACGGTGAAGAACGATGAATGATAATAATAAACTCAGTATGGTTTTGAGATGAGGAATGATTATGAATGTGGTGTGGATGAAAAACATGATGAGACGGCCTTGGTGGTTTAGCGTTTTTTTTTTATATTTTTGAAAGCATATTTAGAATCTTGCTTTTAGAGTGTTACCATTGGTTTATGTGCCATCGAAGCGTGATGATGTCCGAATAAAATTGTGGACAGCCTCAAAAATAGTTTGATTGTCTTCTTCAGTTAGGTTAGAATTTCCAGACATCAAAAGTTCAACTGATAAAGGATGATATGTCCTCAATTTTTGGAATAACTCCATACGCTGGTCATTATACTTATGACATTTAAAAAGGTAATGCTCAGCATTTTCTGGTTCCTGAAGACAACTGCAAAATGAATCAGGGCGCAAGAAGTTATTAAACAAATCCAGATTTAGATTGCTGCAATTATTGCGCATCCGTGCATGCAGAACAGATAGACGTCTGTTACCAGCTATGTAGTAACTGGGTACTTTAAGGTTTACACTGGATATACGCTTTTGTTGGTATTTAAATGACTGAAGAGAGTTCGAATCCTTCAGCGTATTGTCGGCTGCGTTCCAAAGACTAATGGATGAAGGGATGCATGATTTTTTAAAAATTTCTGTACGAGCGAATGGAATTGAATAGTTATGCATATTTCTAAGAGGGTAGTTTGATACATCTCTGACCAAGGGTGGAATCAGATCAGAAATATAATTTGGCACTTGACCCTGATGGACTTTAAACATGAAATTTAGCTTTTGTTGTTTTCTTCTTTCCGAAAGTGAAACCCATCCACATTCTTTATATAAGTTTTCTAAGGAGACAGATCTGGTCAGCCCAGTAACGATTCTGGCTGCTTCATTTTGAATTTTGTCAAGCATTTCAGCGTTTTGGACGGAACAACCATCCCAAACTGAGGAGGCGTATTCCAAAGTCGGTAGAAGATAAGAAAAATAGATTTGATTAAGTGCACTACGACTAAGTGAGAATTTTAATTTACGCATAATACCTAATACTTTTGCTGCTGAGCTTTTAACATTATCTAAATGGTCTGTCCATTTACCATTGAAGGAAAGGGTAAGTCCTAAATGCTTGTGACTTTCTACAAATTTAATAAAGGTATTCTCAAATTTAAGGAGTGGCATATAAGTTAGATTCTTTAATGTAAACAAAATCGCTTCTGTTTTTGAGGGATTAAAAGTAACAAGCCATTGTTTAGCCCACTGAGATAATAATATTAGATCATGATTTATAAGACCTTGAATATCGTCTAAGCTTGATGCAGAATAGAAAAGAGAGCTATCATCAGCGAAGAGGCGTGTTAGGCTAAGAAGAGAATCTGCGATATCGTTCACGTAAATAAGGAATAGCAGCGGGCCTAAGACAGAGCCCTGTGGGACACCTGCATTTATAGGTTTCGGACTGGAGATGCATCCTCTAATTATAACCTTCTGTTGCCGTTCCGAAAGATAGTCGGTTAGCCACTTAAGAAATTCTCCATCGATGCCATGCTGTTTAAGCTTGAAAATAAGACCTTTATGCCAGACTCTGTCGAACGCCTTTGAGACGTCGCAGAATACCATGCATGAAAATTGTTGATTATCAAAACTTTGACAAATGTTATGGTAAATATCAATTAGTTGGAAAACAGTTGAGTGTTGTGGAAGAAATCCAGACTGGTATTTATATAATAGATTGTTGGTAAGTAAATGATTATACAGATTCTTGAAGGCTATGCGTTCTTGTATTTTGCTTAAATTGCTAAGAAGGGCGATCGGGCGATAATTTGAAGGGGAAGATTTGTCTCCCTTTTTTGGAATTGGAACCAAACCGGAAGTTTTCCAGATATCGGGAAATATACCTTCAGAAAAAGAGCGATTTAACAAAATTGCGAGCGGTTTAGATATGCTTTTGGAAACTGATTTTAGCATTCGATTACTAATTCCATCTAGACCATTTGCTTTGTTGGGATTTAGTGTTTGTATCAACAATTCTAGTTCGTTTTCAGTACAAGAGACTTGACGAAGCGAATTTTGAGATTTACAAAGGAAAGGCGGCAAGGTCGTATTACGATCATCCACATTTGAAATTGAAGAAAAATACTCATTCAAGCATTCGGCCTTCTCTTCATCAGAAAAATGAAATTGTTTCTCGCCGGATGGTAGTGTAGAACACAAAGGGGGAATAGCAGAAGATGAATTTTCATTTTTAACGAAATGCCTCACAACTTGCCAAAATTTACGTATATCATTTTTCTGGAAATCTGATATGGATAACTCAAGATTATTATAAAATAATTCTTTGGCTTGCTTTTTTTGATTATTGACTGTATTTCTAACTTTTTTGTATGATTTCCAATCGGAGGTTTTACCTGATTTTATTGCCTTTGTTTTAAGCCTATCTCTCTTACGTGTTGTTCTCCTTATTTCTGAATTGTACCAGGGTTTATCATCTGGCCTTACAGTAACGCGTTTAGAAGGAATACAGGATTTAACCATTTCAATAAAAATATCGTTAAAAAGACAACTTGCTTCGTTAACAGAGCCGTGAGACAGGCAAGACCAGTCAAATTCGTTAATTTTCGCATTTAGGGAGTTATAATCGGCCTGGTTGTAAAGCCAAATAGTACGCTTAAATGGGCTTTTGGGTTCATATTGAAAGGGTAGAGTAATGAAAGTTGCCGAATGATCGCTAATATGATTAGGTACAGGAAATGTACCGGCATCTAGAAAACTTAAGTCCTCGTTTATGACAATAGGGTCAAGAAGAGCATTCAGCCTTGTTGGTTCGTTAACTACATTCATTAAGGAATTAAATAGTATTATGTCTTTTAGACATTGAAAATCGGGGTTATAAAGATCTTCATTTAGGTCACCAAGAACAATAATATTGCTACAGATTTCCTGAGCTTTCTCAATATTCTGGTTTAACCCATTAAAAAATATAGCATCGGACGTGCGAGGACTATAAAAGACGCCTAATAGAAATGATTCATTCCTAGATTTGATTTCAACCCAGATGGATTCGTCACAATAAATCTCTAGTTGGGGCTGTCTTTTGTGATGCAGGTCGTGGGAAACATATAACATTACACCACCCCCATGGTTTGTCCGATCTTTCCTGTACGGTGAGTCAAAATTTTCAAGCATAAGACTATCCGTTGACACGCCAATGTCTAAATGTGTTTCTGTCAGGCAAATAATATCAAAATCAAGGAATTGCTCTTTAATGTAATCCAACTTGTTTCTTACGCTTCTTATATTGCTATGTAAAATCGAAAGTGAACCTTGGTGTAAAGTAGCAGGACCTGGGTTAGTTTCGATATCACCTGATTGCAATATTAGTAATATTAAAATCAACATGAATTGCGAATTAAGCAGATACTCTTTCATGTAGCTGGAGGTCAGGATACAAAATTTATCGCACAGTTCTAAAAAAGTTGCAAGATTGAATGAGAAATTGAGAAAAGTGAATCGGAATGTACATTTTCTACAACATATATAAGTATTACTGTTGAACAGCCCTATACAAGCACGCCACTGGTCTAGGCTGTTACCCATTTGGTAACAATTTAACAACAACAAACATAAGTGCTTGTACAAGGGCTGTTGAGCAATAATACCATTTAGATGAACCATTCAGACCGTCTATGAAAGAAAGTGAAAACGAAATGAAAACAATGAAAATGTGCATGAAATTATGTAGAATGTATATGAACATATTATACAATGTCAGACAATATTTGTTGTCAGTAAATTGTGAAAAAAACACCCAGTATATACAAAACCAATGTGCAACTCTCAGTAGAAATGCATCTTTCGCCCATGCAGTGTAGGCCTAATCATATTTGTAATTCATAATCATGTGCACTTCTGTCCAGTTATTAAACGCATAATATATATGTCATTTTCAGCTCTTAGATTACGTACAAGATGCATGGGCGAGTAGCATCACGTATATAATCCGTGGTACTCAATTAGAACCCTTTCAGTTTGGTATATAGTATACATGTGCTTATCAGGACCTCTTATCAATCCATCGGTGTTAAATATAGTAACTGGAATTTTAGTTTGCGTCATATCGGCCGAAAGGCTATTTTTAGCTTTTGCGTTCATACAAGGTCATGTCAATATTATGTGTATACATGTATACATGTAGCCTGGTAATACATGACAAAAAAGCGGTGCATGTATGATGATGATAATAAAGACAAATGTTTTAACCATAAGATACTGTCCGAAGCATAGAGACCAAGATCAGACTGCGGTGTAACTTAAAAATAGTTGCATTTACGACATTTACCTAGGTAACTTGTGAATTGAAATTTTTGGAATTTCCAATTTTACAGCGCGTGGTCTTACTGGCCAATCAGGCTTTGTCAAGTTTGTTTATAATGTCTAAAGGTAAACACAACCACGTGTTAAACTGTCAACTTATACGGGTGAAAAACGAGCCCACAGTTAGAGCAAAAAACGTCATGACTGGTTAACCCACAATAAAGTTACGATTGTTTATGGCAAAAGCGAGCCCGCCTCACTGACATCATCCATGGCATCCACGTACTCGACCCCGTCGTTAAGTTCCTCGAGTTCTTCAAGTTCCTTGCTGAATTTCTGGGTAGCAGCGAGATTACTGCTAACAATAAATGGTTTGCTCAAAGCCGTTGGTTTCACCAGCACTTTACCGTCGGTTGTCCAGAAACTGTCAATTTTGTTGTTGCGTTTCAATTTGAGTAGCGTTTGGACAGTCTTGTGGTTAGCTCTAGTGAGGTCCTCAGTGACAAATGTCACAGTGTACAGTACATAGGCAAAGGCAAAAATCCGGTAACGCGACTCATTTTTTCATATACATTTCTACAGTCAATTTGCGTGAGTGTGTGAAAACGTTTAAAATCTTGCTACAACATGCCCGAGACAAATGCTGAATGAAAAGCCCCCATCAGGAAAACTTGTCCGTGTAATGAATACCCCCTTATACCCCACTTTCATATAGTAAAACTGGGGTATGCAGGGGTATACCTATTTTTCTTATTTTTGCTCCAAAACGGTGAGGCGGTTCTAACGAGTACCCACAATCTATGTTTTGGAGCAACAATAAGAAAAATAACAAAATAATTCTACTGAAAAATTTCAATTTTTACAACTTAAAAAATCTCCATATATTGCAAGGGCGTGTTTTCGTAATGCCGTCATTGATAGAATGGAAGTCTGTGTGCCTCAGGGAAGCATGTCCGTGAAATATATTAAAAAAAAAACCCTTACACCCCACTTTTATATTGTAAAACGGGGATGTACAGGTGATTAACCTATTTTTCTTGTTTTTGTTCCAACACATAGAAAGTGGGTACTCCTTAGTACCGCCTCGGCGAGACGGTTCTAACGTATCAATAAGTATTTTAAACAAATATATTAAAAGTTTCAAAAACATTAAACACATTTATTCAATTCTTTCAGTTGAAAAAAATCTCTGTTTATTGCATGGGCCAGGTTTTTGAAATGTTATCTGCTGTTTTTCATTCTTGTTGGGTTCCTTCATATATGTATGAGTTGTCGCATCAGAAAACCAATATTTTGCTTATGCCTTGTGTAGGCGGTTTGAGCTTAAACAGTTATGGCTTTTCACAAATTGAAACAAAAGCCGATAGCCTGCAGCTAAGCGCAACTATCCCATAATCTAACAAAGTGGCGCAATTTTCACCTTCTCTTCTTTTACCTAATTCTCCTGTTGACCAGTATTTTTCTGGCACCGGCTGTCTGCTGCGTGTATACACAAACTGACCCTCACTTGCACTGTATTGTGCCCCAATCAAGACAGGATAATATTCCCGCAGTTGATTGACAAACTCAAGCTCTAAGTCTGACGTTATCTCCGTTAGGTAGGCGTTTCTTTGCTTACAATACGCTGTTGCTTCATCAAATGTTTCATATCTATTTACAAGTAGATAGCAATGTCCCTGAAAATTCTTCCAGCCGTCATCACATGAGTGTAAGAATGCAGTCGTCGTCGTTGTCATCGTTGCTGTCGTTGGCGGTGGTGTTAATGTTTCTTGCAACTTTGTCAGCTCCGATTGCATGTCGATTATTGTCTGTCTTAGTGCGTCATTTTCAGAGACAATTGTGTCTTGATTTGCTCTAATGATATTTAGTTCCTTTCTCATCTGCTCGTTTATTTTAGTTTGTGCTCCAAGTTCCTTAGCATTTTCGCGGTTTATTTCTTTCATTTCGTTGTCAACGGCTTCTAGTTTATTATTTAAATTCACGTCAAGCTCTTTGTATTCGTCGTTTAATATTTTGATTTTGTCATTGAAATTCTTATCAAGGGTATCTAATTGACGTTTCACGTGTTGGTTGTTGGTTGTCATTTCCGTAATATTCTTGCCCATTTCTCGTTGCCATGCTTTTTCGTTCTTTAGCCCATCACGTGTAGTTATCATAAAACCCTTTATGTCACTTTTAAGTTCTTGAACGGTAGCTATTGTTTCAGTTACCTTTAGTGAGCAATCCCGTGAACCATCGGTACTCGGGTTATCCGCCCTTGTCTGGTTTCCAGAGTCACGCTCAACAAATCCTGGTGTTAAAACGGCGGCCCATAGATCCGTGACTTCGTTTTGCAAGAAATCAGTTTTCCGATTCAACCTGTTGACTTGAAAGTTCAAACGTCCGACGTCCATTCTTTGACCGTTGCAGGTACTTATCAAGACGGCACAAGAAATTATCCATATACATGTAAATCGTTCCATTTTGATTTTTGTCAAATCTGTTTCATCTAACGAGCTTCTAGTAACAAGTAATGCAGGATTTGAAACTGTAAACGAAGCTTTTGACTTTGAATTGGGCCGTGACGCACGAAAACTGGTACTCGGCGTTTCCGATCAGGAACGACACAAACCGAGCTGTACATGCACAGAAAATTGATAGAAGCTTGAAATTAAGTAAGGGAGGAATTGTATTATCTGTGTAGCAAAAACAAAGGCGCTGATCAGCATCGCAAATACCAAGAATACCGCGAAGCTGATCTGCGCCTTTGTTTTCGCATAGACAAAAATCGGGTTTTCACATGACGCGGCTCAATTAGTTATAAGTGGATCAAAAGGAAACAGAAAGTTCTACCTTTGCGCAAACCAAAGCGCAGATCAGCTGTTCAGTAACTACACAGCTGATCAGCGCGAAAAAAATAAAATAAATAAAATAAAATAAAATAATAAAAAAAAGATGTTTTGGAGGGATGTTTTGGGTATCTTTATTTCTAATATTTATTTCAGTAAGATGGGAACCAGTAGATAATATACACAAATGGTGAGCAACCTTTACAGTCTAGTTGGAGTGTATGCTGCGCGCCCACTGACAGGCATGGCATCGAAATTGTTGGCAATACGAAAACTTGTCCATGCATTATACAGAGATTTTTTTCAGCTGATAAAAAAAGAAGATATTTTTAATATTCTCGCTCAAACCATTGATTGTGGGTAAGCCGTTAGAACCGTTTCAGCGGGTACTCACAATTTATGTTTTTGATCAAAAATAAGAAAACTTGGTATGCACCTGTAAATCCCTGTTTTATATGGGGTATACTCCCAGCGGGCACATGACGTCATAATGACGTCATATCAACGTCGATGCGACGTCACTACGTCGCATCGACGTCGATCTGACGTCATTATGACGTCATGTGCCTGCTGGGAGGCGGTAAGGAGTGTGGTCCGATGGACACACTACTTGCTTGTTGAACGTGGGAAAATGGATTGCTTTCTTTCCTTTTTATCACTTCGCGGCTCATACTTGTATTTTAACATAAGGATTTCCACTTAAATACGCAAACTGGTTACACCTAAAGCACTTCATATTATTCGTTTTGTTGTTAATCATAAGAGGGTGAATTTGTTTGGTAAGGGTTTCGTGGAATACCGGCAAAACAAT
This sequence comes from Rugalucina vietnamica, assembly GCA_964017185.1. Taxonomy (NCBI): domain Eukaryota; kingdom Metazoa; phylum Mollusca; class Bivalvia; order Lucinida; family Lucinidae; genus Rugalucina; species Rugalucina vietnamica. The sequence continues at coordinate 9,663,052 of OZ024885.1, forward strand.
AAGGCGTTTGTGCAAGGACGTTCTGATATGAAGCTGATCCACTGCACCAGAAAACCAACAATCCGCATATGCGAAAACAAAGCCGCAGATCAACTTTGCAGTAACTGCAAAGCTGATCAGCGCCGTTGTTTTCGCTTCTCGGATGGTACAAGTCCTCATCTACTTTGATAAAAAAAATTTAAGCATCTAGCCTGCTTCTGTGAATGTACATGCTGGTTTCTGTCGGAAATGGTCGGAAACCAAATGTGTTGGTTTTCTCATGCAGTGGCTCAAGCTTATACTATGTCAGCTTAAGATCCGCTTTCATAAAAGGAGTCGCGACGCGAGAAAATTTGTTTCGGGGTTTCCGAACAGGTCCGACACAAACCGAGATATACAAGCATAGAAGACGGCTAGAGACTTGAAATTTTGGATTTAGAAAGAAGATAAATTGTACTACCCGTGTATTGAAAACGAAGGCGCTTATCAGCTTCTCAGTCACTGCGAAGCTGATCAGCGCCATTGTTTTCGCATATGCTAATTTTTGGTTTTCTCATAAAGAAGATTTTTTATACAAACAAAAAAGAGATCGTTGGTGAGGTACCATGAATCGCCGACAGGATTAGTCCCAACCAGCCATTATGGTTTCCTTCATTTTACTAGTTTTCCTGGGTTCCCCCAGTTTGCCAGTTTCACCCGTTTGTTTCCCCAACAAGCTGGAATTTCACACACATTCCAATGATATGAAGGCCATCATCTGTTCTCGTTTTGTATCAGTGTTTCCTTCATCTGACCAGTTTTCCTGCGTTCTCCCAGTTTACCAGTTTTCCTGGGTTCCCCAAGTTTACCAGTTTTCCTGGGTCCCCCCAGCTCACCAGTTCTTCCGGGTTCCCTCGACAAGTGGCAGTTCCACACACATTTCAGTTTCCTTCATATAACCAGTTTTCCTGAGTTTCCACAGCCCCTCCCCCCCAATTTACTAATTCTACTGGGTTCCCCCGACAGGTTGACATGCAGACCGTCATCTGTTCTCGGTTTGTAGCAATGGTTTTTTCATCTTACCAGTTTTCCTGGGTTCTCCCAGTTTACCAGTATTCCTGGGTTCACCAAGTTACCAGTTTTCCTGGGGTCCTACAGCTTACCAGTTCTCCTGGGACCTCCCAACAAGTTACAGTTTCACACACATTTCAATGATATGCAGACTGACATCTGTTCTCGTTTTGTAGCAGTAATTCCTTTATCTAACCACTTTTTTCAGGGTTCCCCAGCTTTCCTGGGTCCTCCAGCTTACCAGTTATTTGTTTTCATTCTGTAGCAGTGTGTCAACGTATGGGCCTTTCCCAGCGGGCACATGACGTCATAATGACGTCAGATCGACGATGCGACGTCATGACGTCGCATCGACGGCGATCTGACGTCATTATGACGTCATGCGCGACGTCGCATCGACGTCGATCTGACGTCAATATGACGTCATGTGCCCGCTGGGTTTTAACTACATACTCAAATCAGTCTCGTCCCTCTGCATAAGATATGGTTTTCGCATCCCCTTTTCTTGCTTGTAGCGGTGTGTTCGCCTCCTTTTCTGACCACATAAATGTCATTTTCATCTAAATGCATCAAACGTTTATAAATTATGTGTTCGCCAATTGAGCACAAAGACAATTTTAGCTACATTTGTATATTTCAAAAATCGAGGATGGCCGTTTCTCGGGTTGCCTCCAGCTCTGGTTCCCCAATGTTTAACTTACATAGCTAATACACAATTACCGAGTAAAATAAACACACCGCTACAAACTGACTTTATGTAAAGTGGCGCGCAATTTATTCCGCCATTTTTAATCAGATACTGGGCCCTTTCAAAGGGCGTTCATGAATTAATTTTAAGTCGTTTACCCACTGCCGAACATACAGTGGTGTCAACTTTGTCCCATTTTATGTCATTTTTGTGTATTTTTGCATTGTTTTTGTTTTATTTTATTTATTTACCTATTTTCATTTTTTTTCCTTTCATTTTTGTCCAGTTTTTACCAGTAAATACATATTGACTCTGAAGAAGGCGAAAGCCGAAAGCGCGCTTAGTTTGATTTATTCGTGCACTGTTAATATTCTCTCATACCTATAGGTATTCCTTGAGTTCGACGTACGTGTTGCCTTTGAAATACTTGACGTATCTCCTATAATGGGCGATACACAGCGCGCCAAGGACTACTATGAGATCCCACTAAATACGGCAAGCAACACCTTAATACAGCAAGTAGCGAACGGACAGTTTGTAGTCACGCTACATGACCAAGCATTCAATCAGGTATTTTTTTTTTTTATTTATTTATTTTTGTTGTTGTTGTTGTTGTTTCTAAGGTCAACTTTTAACAATTTGGAGAGGCTACAAGCGTCTAAGGCCTATAATGAGAGACACACACAAAGTTGCAAAACTGTACATTGAGGTTCACGTAAATTTGACAAGAAAAACCTTGAAAAAGAAAATAGCGAACGGACGCTGCATGGTCAAGCGTTCAATCAGGTAATACGTTTGAAGCGTTCAATCAGGTAATACGTTTGAATTGAAAGTTAGATTTTATGAGTGGTTTCTTCTTAATTCTTAATTCAGTTTTACGTCCCTTTCAAGATTATTTCAGCTCATATGAGACGGGCCAATCAGTAGGTGGGGCGAAAACGGGAGAACCCCTAGAAAAACCACCTGACGCACCCGCAAGCAGAACTTGGCTTGTCTCATGTGGCCAGAGCGGGGCTCGAACCCACACCAGACACAGCGGTGAGATTATCGAGTATGAGTGGTTTCAAGCGTCTAATGCCTATAATGGGATACACACACAGAGTTGCAAAAAAATCATGCCCAGAAATGGAGCACAAATTTACCTGGATATCGGATTATTATACCGATAGGTAGAGTGCTCAAAATATAATGGGGCGAAATAGGACCTGCCATTTAAAACCCATTTTACGCTATTAAATATTAAAATAAATTAATTTTCCTTAATAGTTCATATATCTACAAAATATCCTCTTTATGAAGATGTATTTTTTAAAAGAATTGCTTCAGAAAAAAATGAGTCAAACTCAGTTACAAATGTTAGACCCATGTTCTATATTAAATGATAGTAAAATACAAAAAGAAGCACCCCCTCATCTAGACGAATGCCTAGAACAACATCATTTCTTAATCAAAATGCATTTTCCTTAATGGTTCCTATTAGGGGATAAAATTATCTTTCTAAAGATATAAATTGCAAAAACCTACTATAAAAATAAATAGGGTCAAACTTCAGAAAATCCCAATGTGAGACCAACGAAATTTTATTTTTCCGCTTTAAAATCGGGCCCCAAATTCACAGGTAACTCCTATTGATTTTACTGAAAATGGGTACTCCATGTATATTTCATAATATTGTAAATTACTAACGTTAGTTTATAGTGATAATTTATTTATTATTTTCATTTATTTATTTTTTTAAAATTATATAATATATATATTTTTAGTATGTGTACCCGACATTAAAGGCAATGAATTAAATACAAGTATGACCCAAAGAAATATGCACAAAAATGCGACCCTCAATATTTGTTCACAGTGTGTCGTCTTTCTCCTATATCATGTCTCTCTGTTTTGACATTTAACGAAAGTACTTGCACACACTATTACTCGCAGTGATTAAGGTGTCAATCAATTAAAATTGTCAATTTTAGCTTAATTCCATCGTTCATGTTTGTTTTTACAGCATTGAAATTTTCGTTATGAATTTTCGTTATGAAACAGCCACTGTCTGGCAAAATTGCCCTTTGCCCCAATATGGGGAACTGTCACTCGGATCAGCCTAGGTATCTCGTTTTCCGGGAAATAAAAATGGCGAATCATTCCGGGCGGCAAATCACTTATGTGTGTATTTATTTTTCTCTCCTTTCGGCTGACCGTGTATATCAATTATCTTGACTTGACATAACATTTTGCCGAATATATCTGTTCTTCATTTTTCCTTTTTTTACGGTCACGCATGCTTCTCTTCGTTGCCTTGGGGTGTGAAGTTTGACAGTAAAAACAGTATTTGAGTCTCATCATGAGAAAACTTACAATGTGGTTTCCGAACGGGTACGACACAAACTGGGCAGTACAAACACGGTAGATGACTAGAAGCTTGTAATTTCGGATTTAGAAAGGAGATGAATCGTGCTAACCGTGTAGCGAAAACAAAGGCGCAGATCAGTTGTGCAGTATTGCACAGCTGATCTGTGTCTTTGTTTTCGAAAACGCAAAAGGCTGGTTTTCTGATGCAGCGGCTATTTCATGAATTTGACACCATAAAATGGGTCGCAGCGCAAGAAAGTCTATTTTCGGGTCTTGGAACAATTCCGGTATTAGCACGTGATATTGATCAGAATGCACGAAATCAATTAGCTAAACACAAACAGTTTATCTGATAGTGGCATTTTTATTTCGCATATCCAGAAACACCGCAGATTTCTTCAAGACTGCTGACAACGCAGCGAATCTGTGATATTGATCAGAATGCGCGAAAGAGATGAAACATATATAAGATAAAATGGTTTCGATAAAATTATAATATTAACATCTTTTGGAAGCAGTGAATAATGAATCGTTTTGCTACATGAGTTGCATGTACATGACTTGCATGTATGTTCAAATAGAAAAATTTAAGAGACCGATGATCAGTATGTGCAGAAGCGCTTTTGGGTTATTATTATTATCATTATTATTATAAGGACTTTTATTTTGTTTTTACTTTTTTCACTTTTAAAAGTTTACGAGATCAATATAACCATGATGTTGAACGTAAAGTTGATTCATTTCAAAATAAAATATTTGTCAATGAAGATATCCAAAAGTCATATTTCAAAATAAAATTCAGAAAACGGAACAAATCTCCTACTTGTACCTTTCTACAGGTAGATCTAAACCTTAGAAATAGACAAACTCGGCGCATTCTATGCCTAAGGGCATATTACCTAGGCGATAGTTTCTATCTTGAATGTCATAACAGGTATTAGGCTCGCTAACTCCCGCTGGTATTGGAAATCCGATGGTCAAGCTTCTTATAGCAGATTAATTCCCCTGATCTTCATTTCTGCACATGCTACATTGAGGTTCACGTAAATTTGACAAGAAAAACCTTGAAACAGAAAATAGCAAACGGACGCTGCATGGTCAAGCGTTCAATCAGGTAATGTTTTAGAATTTTTAAGACCTGGGGCCAGTTGTTCAAAATTTACGATGTCGTTAGTTAACGATTTGTTAAAATTGCAAAAGGCAATATTACAATTACACTGTTATTTTTGTTGAAAAAATGTGAGAAATCTTTGCATTGTAACATTTTTTTCTACAAAAAATTACGGTGTATTTGCTTTTGAAGTCTATATACAGGTTCCGGTTGAGCATGCGCCAAGAGCTGTACACTATTTTTCTTCATCTCGGTTTTTACCTTTTAACTATACTAACACCTTTGTTCGCACTGTATAAATTCTTATCACCCACTTTCCTTTGCTTTTATTTCAACTAACCCCCTTTAGCATTTGGTATACCGGAACACCATCTGAAGTCCTCTTCGGAGGTTAAGATGTACAGGAAGATAGATACATTTAGTTAACAAATTGAGAGCTTATCGACAACGTTAAGCAAGGGAAGTTGTGAACAACTGGTCCCAGATTTTAATGCATAATATATGTGTTTTAATCGTCACATGATGGGAGGAAAACTACTACTACATTATGAAAACATGCCCATGTAATATACAGATTTCCTTAAGATGTAAAAATTGAAAATTTTCAATTGAAATATTTTGGTATTTTTCTTAATTTTGTTCAAAACATAGATTGTGGGTACACGTTAGAACCGCCTCGGCGAGGCGGTTCTAACGAGTACCCACAATCTATGTTTTGGAGCAAAAATAAGAAAAGTAGGCATACCCCTACATACCCCAGTTTTGCTGTATAAAAGTGGGGTTCAAGGGGGTATATATGTCACGGACATGTTTTCCTGATGACGAGGTTCCCCAAAACCTTTATGCAACAAATAGCCAGCGGCCAATTTGTTGTGACGCCGCACTAGTGGTCAAGCTTTCTATCAGGTAATACATTTTGAATTAAAAGTTAGATATTTATGAGTGGTTTCAAGCATCTAATGCCTATAAAGGAAGACACACAGTACGCCAAGGACTGTTACGAAGTGTCCCAAAATGTGTCAAGCTACACCTTGGTACATGTACAGGAAATAGCGAAATGACAGTTTGTTCTGACGCTACATTGGGAAGACTTTAGTTTGCTGATGTTTTAGACTGTTTATTCCTAGATATAGCTCCCTACGTCGATCTGCAACATTTGTTGTGCTTTTAAAAGAGCACAAAACTTAACGCTGCGTGAAATAAGATGCATAATCAAACCGAAGCTGACGATAGTTATGACACAAAGTGACACCACCTCAAAGCAATATCGTCATCATGCATTTAAGTTTTATTCTTATTCGCAAAAGATACACAAAAAGATTTCCTGGAAAGTGTCATTTTTACGGCATGTTCAGTTACATAAAAGATTCCATTAAAAACATAATATTATTGTTGTCATTACACAATGTTATCATAACACAATGTTACCTTACACAAAATCACTGTTTTTTTTTTTTGTTTTTTTTTTTTTTCAGCCTGTCACTATGCCACTATGGTTATCAAAACACACTCCAAGTTGAGCTACTCCATGCTGATTAAAGCTGTATCCAACTTACAGTCGACCATACAAAATCTTATTGTCACACAATGAAATTTTGAACACAATGCAACTGTTCTTTTCTAGCCTATCACTATGGTTGTAGCAAACACACGCTACGAGTTGGCCACTACATGCCTTATTAAGCCGGGTTCAACACGCAGATTTCATTAGTAACACAATACTATTTTTGTCATTTCACAAAGATATCACCATGTTATCACATTGTTTCCACACACAATCTAATCATTATATAATATAATTATTTTCTTCCAGCCAGTTACTATGGTAGTAGAAAACACGCTACAAGTTGGCGATTCTATGCCAAATCAAGCCGGGTTCAACTCGCAGATGTTGATGGTGACGTCATTATATCTAAACACAACAGCGCCACCTATTAAGAAAGCTGGTTATGGCGCAGGTAATAATATTCTTAATCTCCTCTTCTGTTTTATCTTCTTCTTTCTTTCTTTCTTTTTCTTTCTTTCTTTCTTTTTTCTTTTTTTTTTCTACTTATTTTTTCCCATTCTTCTTCTTCTTCTTCTTCTTCTTCTTCTTCTTCTTCGTAGTCTCCCGTCTTAGTCTTCCTTCTCCATCTTCTTTTAGTTTTTCGTCGACAGCGCCTCCTATATGTATTAAAATCCGGTTACGGTGCATCTAATTATATACGAATGGTGTTCTTTAATTCTTGTCATCGACTCGTTTTCTCCAAAACCAGCATCTATGCCAGAAGAAAATTACTCAAGGTGGTTATAGATAAGTTTTTACGATTTTGAAATAACCCAACCATTTTAAGATGATACAATTAATTATGGCAAACTGAGTCTCTGAAGAGGGATACCTCTATGACATTGCATACACGTACTTTAGCCAGTCTCAAAAGGCAGTATAATGTTTGAATTTGAACGGTTAGAAGTACGATTTTTAGCTCACCTGAGCCGAAGGCTCACAGGTGAGCTTATAGGATAGGCAGGCATCCGTCGTCCGTCGTCGTCGTCGTCCGTCGTCCGTCGTCGTCCGTCGTCGTCCGTCCACAATTTCAAAGAAGAATATTTCTGAAGCTAGTAGGCCGATCTTGACCAAATTTAATGTGAACCATAATTGGGTTGGGGGATTGATGGCATTAGGTTTTGGAGCAGATTGTATTAAAATTGTGGTTTCCATGGCAACAGATAGGTCCCATAGACTTACAATGGGAAAAACTAAAAAAATCTTCTTCTCTGAAACCACTAGGCCCACAGCTTTGATATTTGGTATGTAGCAATTGCTAATGGTCCTCTACATAAATTGTGCCATTCATGTCCCTGGGGTCAAATTTGGCCACGCCCCGGGGGTTGATAGTCTCCATAGACTTACTATGGGAAAAAAATTCAAAAATCTTCTTCTCTGAAACCACAGAGCCCACAGCTTTGATATTTTGTACGTGGCAATGGCTAATGGTCCTCTACATAAATTGTGCCAATCATGCCCCTGGGGTCAAATTTGGCCACGTCCTGGGGGTCAATAGTCTACATAGACCTACAATAGGAAAAAAACTAAAACAATCTTCTTCTCTGAAACCACTAGGCCAACAGCTTAAATATTTGGTATGTAGCAATGGCTAATGGTCCTCTACATAAATTGTGCCATTCATGCCCCTGGGGTCAAATTTGGCCACGCCCCGGGGGTCGATAGTCTCCATAGACTTACTATGGGAAAAAAAATAAAAAAAACATCTTCTCTGAAACCACAGGGCCCACAGCTTTGATATTTGGTATGTGGCAATGGCTAATGGTCCTCTACATAAATTGTGCCAATCATGCCCCTGGGGTCAAATTTGGCCACGCCCCGGGAGTCGATAGTCTCCATAGACTTACAATTGGAAAAACTAAAAAAATCTTCTTCTCTGAAACCACTAGGCCCACAGCTTTGATATTTGGTATGTAGCAATGGCTAATGGTCCTCTACATAAATTGTGCCATTCAGGCCCCTGGGGTCAAATTTGGCCACGCCCCGGGGGTTGATAGTCTCCATAGACTTACTATGGGAAAAAAAATCAAAAATCTTCTTCTCTGAAACCACAGGGCCCAGAGCTTTGATATTTTGTACGTGGCAATGGCTAATGGTCCTCTACATAAATTGTGCCAATCATGCCCCTGGGATCAAATTTGGCCACGCTCCGGGGGTCAATAGTCTCCATAGACCTACAATAGGAAAAAAACTAAAAAAATCTTCTTCTCTGAAACCACTAGGCCAACAGCTTTGATATTTGGTATGTAGCAATGGCTAATGGTCCTCTACATAAATTGTGCCATTCATGCCCCTGGGTTCAAATTTGGCCACGCCCCGGGGGTTGATAGTCTCCATAGACTTACTATGGGAAAAAATTCAAAAATCTTCTTCTCTGAAACCACAGGGCCCACAGCTTTGATATTTTGTATGTGGCAATGGCTAATGGTCCTCTACATAAATTGTGCCAATCATGTCCCCGGGGTCAAATTTGGCCACGCCCCGGGGGTCGATAGTCTCCATAGACCTACAATAGGAAAAACTAAAAAAATCTTCTTCTCTGAAACCACTTGGTCCACAGCTTTGATATTTGGTATGTAGCAATGGCTAATGGTCCTCTACATAAATTGTGCCATTCATGCCCCTGGGGTCAAATTTGGCCACGCCCCGGGGGTCGATAGTCTCCATAGACTTACTATGGGAAAAAAAATCAAAAATCTTCTTCTCTGAAACCACAGGGCCCACAGCTTTGATATTTGGTATGTGGCAATGGCTAATGGTCCTCTACATAAATTGTGCCAGCCATGCCCCTGGGGTCAAATTTGGCCACGCCCCGGGGGTCGATAGTCTCCATAGACTTACAATTGGAAAAACTAAAAAAATCTTCTTCTCTGAAACCACTAGGCCCACAGCTTTGATATTTGGTATGGAGCAATGGCTAATGGTCCTCTACATAAATTGTGCCATTCATGCCCCTGGGGTCAAATTTGGCCACGCCCCGGGGGTTGATAGTCTTCATAGACCTACAATAGGAAAACAATTCAAAAATCTTCTTCTCTGAAACCACAGGGCCCACAGCTTTGATATTTTGTACGTGGCAATGGCTAATGGTCCTCTACATAAATTGTGCCAATCATGCCCCTGGGGTCAAATTTGGCCACGCCCCGGGGGTCAATAGTCTCCATAGACCTACAATAGGAAAAAAACTAAAAAAATCTACTTCTCTGAAACCACTAGGCCAACAGCTTTGATATTTGGTATGTAGCAATGGCTAATGGTCCTCTACATAAATTGTGCCATTCATGCCCGTGGGTTCAAATTTGGCCACGCCCCGGGGGTTGATAGTCTCCATAGACTTACTATGGGAAAAACTTAAAAAATCTTCTTTTCTAAAACCACAGGGCCCACAGCTTTTATATTTTGTATGTGGCAATGGCTAATGGTCCTCTACATAAATTGTGCCAATCATGTCCCCGGGGTCAAATTTGGCCACGCCCCGGGGGTCGATAGTCTCCATAGACCTACAATAGGAAAAACTAAAAAAATCTTCTTCTCTGAAACCTGGCCCACAGCTTTGATATTTGGTATGTAGCAATGGCTAATGGTCCTCTACATAAATTGTGCCATTCATGCCCCTGGGGTCAAATTTGGCCAGGTCCCGGAGGTTGATAGTCTCAATAGACTTGCTATGGGAAAAAAATTCAAAAATCTTCTTCTCTGAAACCACAGGGCACACAGCTTTGATATTTTGTATGTGGCAATGGCTAATGGTCCTCTACATAAATTGTGTCAGCCATGCCCCTGGGGTCAAATTTGGCCACGCCCCTGGGGTAGATAGTCTCCATAGACTTACAATTGGAAAAACTAAAAAAAACTTCTTCTCTGAAACCAAAAGGCCCAGAGCTTCTATATTTTGTATGTAGCAATGTTTGGTAGTCCCCATTATATATTGTGCCAGTCATGCCCCTGGGTCAAATTTGGCCATGCCCCGGGGGTCAGTAGTGTCCATGCATAGACTGTCATTGGTCGATTCTCAATTAATTTAAATCTCATGAGCTTACAATGTGATAATCTCTCAGGTGAGCTACAGGACCAATGGTTCTCTAGTATTTTTGCGGGATATTCATTACCTTGCTAACACAAATGGAAAGTTATAATTTCCTAAAGCAGAACTTGCATTTTTACGAGAACTGTAAACATAGCACTACACCGTTTGTTATGAAAGAAGCTCGGTATAGAGGTTTCAGAGCCTCATAATTTCATTTCCAGTTATGACTGATCCAAAACTGATCTTTGCTAATTTCATTGATAAAAATTTTGGATTGTTCATCCTTTAAAACCTTGATTTATGTGTTGTAACATTTTGAAAAATAACAAAAATTGCCATTGAAAGAGGCATCCATACCACAGTATAATCATGTGCATACCACTACAATGTGCCAAAATCTATTTACTTGATATGTTTGATAAGAAGCGTTTTGGTAGACGTTTTCAATCAGAAAATTCGACTTGGATTCTATTACGATAGAGACGAACAGCTGCCCTAGAATCTGCGCGCCTGCTTCACCTCAAACCTGTCGTAAATGTTAAATTGCCAGTTGAGCAATTTACAGCGACCATTTTAGACAAATTAAGATAACAATAAATTTGATGTATTCACCAGACAATCCAGTTTGAAAAATATGAAAATATTGAAATGCGTAACCTGTGCAGTGATTTTAAATAGCGTATAATCAAATTATTATGAAGTCACAACGCAGGGGCAATAATTCTATAAACTAAAAGTGAAAACATCCCACACAAGTGCTTTCTGGGGCTCATATGAATAGCAAAGTTATTTTTAAAATTGAAGTGGGCCTATATTTAGTATTGCGAATATTATAGCATTTTCTATACCTGTGATCGAAATAACATATTGTAAAATTGAAAAACAATGCAGTGTCATTACTGTGCACTGTTTTAGAATGCGATTACTTTAGGACCGTGCGTCAGAGAGCAACGCTTTTGATACTAATCTGATCAGTAAAGATTAAGATTTTACCACATAAAAGCAACACATTCATTGTTAGTCCACGGGAAAAAAGCAATCAAGCAAATGGCAATAATTAAAGAACACCGCTCGTTCTCCTTTCCAAAGGGATAGGCGTACGCCAATATCGTTTCAAGTATTCAGTAAATAAGAATACACTAAATTCTTCTGTCTGTGTCAGTGGAAGAAATTTCCATCGTTGTATTGTACTTAACCACCTGTCATTATGCAAATATGCTTAGGATTTTTTTTTATTTTTATTGATGTTTAACTTCAAAGTGAACAATATTCAGTCATGTCGGAACGGAGCCACCGCTTCCTAGGCCTTAACCAGTACACTGAGGAGTAATAGTGTCTTGCGTAAGGACATAACATGGTGCCACCAGTGGCGATCGAACCCAAGACTTATCGATACATAGTCTGATACTATATTACTACACCACAGCGCTCATCCCTATAGCGGGAATTACATGTACGATGTTTTATATTTTAAGAACTAGGGCGGTAGTGGGAAGTACAATGTTTTTTCTTCTTCTTCCCATATTCCTTTTCTTTAAATGATCTTCCGCTATCATGATAAATTATTATAGTTTTACAGGTTGCAAGAATTTCTTATGAAAACCTAGTTATCATAAGGAATTATTTATTTTCAAGGACCAATGACGGCCATTCAAATAACGATGACTATATTTGGTGGAGGACTAAGACTATATTACTAAAGATAAAATATTGTTGAATTAATGTGTTCTTATTTTTATTTTAGGACCTATGGCGGCAGGGTATATTACTATGCCAATAGTAGGTGGAGGACTCGGACTCACGCTATAATATTAAAGATAAATATGTTGTTGTATTTATGTGTTCTTATTTTTATTTTAGGACCTATTTGATGACGGCAGGGTGTATTGCTATGCCAATAGTAGGTGGAGGACTGGGACTCACGCTATAATATTAAAGATAAAAATAGTGTTGTAGTATAATGTGTTTTTATTCTTATTTTAGGACCTATGGCGGCAGTGGGAATCACGGTGGAAGGCTGGTACTATAATATTAAAGATAAATTTATTGTTGTATAATTCGGCAAATAGGTCACTGTATTGACGGCAACTTTAATATTCATATCTGGGCGTGGTCGGCTAGTCCATCTGTTATAGGAAAATCGAACTCAGTCAGCCTGGACCGCTGTCAGATATTTACCGTTTCCAATCCAGTGAATTAGACAAACTCATATTTCATTCTTATTTTGTAACGGAAAGCATGTAAGTTGAATCTTTAACTGTACACCTTTAGCTTTTACCCAAGTCAAGGGTAGACCATACCCAGTAAAGTATTCATGAGGTAACTCCCATACAGTAACCAATTTGCCGATTTATACCAAGCTAATCATAAATGTATGGATGAAAAGTCTTGCGCCACTATTGCTGGGCAAACTCATTTGAGTCCTCCGTCGAACCAGCCATCATTATTATTCATTGGAAAAGGTCCCACAGGACCTTTTCCACAGTGTTTACTTTGAATCTGAAGAATATTGTACCCATGATCGACTGCTCTCCCTCAATTACGCGTTTTGTCACATAAAGCGCTTACTAAAAACTAGTGAACCCGTCTATAGAGACTAGACAGTTCACCGCAATCAATTTAATTTATCAATTGTTGACACTCCCCGTCAAATAGCGGTAAATATCTAGCAAGCAGTCTCGATCGTGGTGACTGCTTATCATAGCGCACCTTGTTTTACATCGTTTATACCCTGACGAGGGGTACAGAAACTATAGAAACTATATATGGCTATCTTTTAGTCCATGACATCACACTATGGGTCTGTTTCTGGTAGTGTTGCTGCAGGTCAAAATTTTGTCTGTCACAACTCTGTCACAAATTGACTGCTCTGTAAAATGGTTTTCTACAAATCGACATATTGATTGTAATCGTGTTCCCTTTAGTATTTGCTTTGATTCCATAACACCAAAATTTTTGGTCATTGCCTTGAGCAACAGATACACACACTGGTCAAGCTTCATTACAAGAATCGACATTCATGTATAGGAAACGAAACTGAAATGTATGAGAATCGAAATTAATGACGAACCAGAGAATCAACAACACTGAAATCTAGAGCAAAGGCAATCTCTTATAACAAACGGCTGCTGACCTTTTCATTGGTTTCTTTTTAAAGAAGCCAACTTGTTTTTACATTGACCATTCAAATCAGAACATTAGCTAACGGTCAATGACGGTTAGACAACAAAGGGTTAGACAAACAAAACAACACGTGCTTTATACAGGTAAATAAAGGTGCAAAAACACAATGTTTGTCTAAGGAAATAGGGGTGGGCGTGGTTATGAGTCAAATTAGGTGACATATGCACTAAACTGATAAAATGTTATTGAAGTGAAAAAAATCACGGAAATAATTGTTGATGATTCTGAAAAGAAACTTGACCCAAGAGGTTTATCTGTCCCTGCCTGGCTCCCTGGCTATGTACGTGTTTTCACCATCATAGTCAAACATATCCCAGATGTTAGATGAGCATTTACAGGACCATTCGTCCCCTGGTTTACTCTGAAGAAAAGAGTTTCTATGTCGCCAATAAATTGCAATTTTATTCTTTTTTAGTATTTCTATTATTTATACCCGAACAGGCGATGATTTACATTCACTCATCGCTGCCTTCTAATTTTCACAAAATGCCATTACGAAAACACGTACATGCAATATACAGTGATTTGTAAAGTTGTAAACAAAAAAGAAATTGTTCAAAAGAAAAGTTTGGATATTTTTCTTATTTTGCACAAAACATAGATTGTAAGTACACCTTAGAACCGCCTCGACGAGGCGGTTCTAACGAGTACGAACAATCTATGTTTTGGAGATAAAATAAGAAAAATAGGTATACCCCTGCATACTCCAGTTATTCTATATAGAAAGTGGCGTATAAGAGGGTACTTAATGCACGGACATGTTTTCCTGGTGTGTTTTCCTGATGTTTTCACAAAATGCGAGCGAAAAAGAATTTGCATGAATGGGATTCATTATTCGTCTTACATAATTATTATTATAAATTATTATAGTAAAATAGAAAAGAAAGACTTCAGGTTAAAATAATAGCACAAGCTTTATTTATCTATGACATAACGCATGACAACAATTTTCAGATGTCAGTTAGATAAATGTTTTCTTTGATATCTATATAGCTTTAATGATTGTCCTGATTCTGGAGAAAAGTAACAAAAACATAGGGTAGAAAGGATCACACTCAAGGAACTATTAGTTGCAAATATCATAAAAAAGCCTGTTGCACAACTTTCAAAGATTAACAAAACACGTGTTTAACAAGAAAAAGAAAAAAAATAACAAGAAAAAGTACATATCAATATAGAAGGCATAGTAGAATATGTCTAATTCAGGCAAATCTTCGTTGGAAATATAAACATAACGAAAACTTGCCCATGCAGTAAACTTTTAAACTTTCATTTTTTTATACTTTTAATATTTTTATCAAAACATTGATTCTAGGTAACGAGTCCCTGAAACGATCTATGTTTCAAATCAAAATAACAAAAAACATATTCCCGTCTTGCTGTATAAAATTTGGGTTCAAAGGGGTACACAGGTCACGAAGATGTTTTCCTGATTGAGAATAGCACAAAAATGCATCTTTTAATCACTGGTAATAGGACCTTTACCTTCCAAATTGCAGTATACATACGGCTAACATGTCCATATGATGTAAAGCACCTTATATCTCACTGTCATGTAATAATACTGAGATTAAGATGTCAGTGGGTAACTATTTTTTCATTTTTTACTCCACAACATTGATAACGGTGGGTGACATTTTTCTTACATTTTCTCCTAAACATTGATTCTGGTTATATCCACAATCAATACTTTGAGCAAAAATTAGAAAAACACGAAAAGGTAATCCACTGAAATATTTCAACTTTTACAGATACATGTATAAGGAACGTCTGTTCTTATTTTTGCTCAAAACATAGATTGTTGATAATCGTTAGAACCGCCTCGACGATGCGGTTTTAACGTGTACCTTTAATCTTTTTTTGAGCAAAAACATTAAAATATCAATTTTTTTTTTCTGGTGAAATTTTCATTTTTCTACAGCGGAACAAAAATTCTGTATACTGCTATTACATGGAATCTAAATGTGACATTTCTCATATACAACAATGTCAATAACTTCTATCCTCATTTCATTGGCTTTCTGCTGGAAGGTTTTACACCATTTTGAGAATAGCAAATAAAACTGCACTTTATATTCCTTAAACTTCCATATACATGTATATAGGTATAAGCTGGTATACATGAGTAATTGTAGGCCAATGTAGTCGAGACATTGAAATATAATTCGCCAGTTATGCTGTTGTAAACTTTGCTGGACTTCTACTATGAAAAAATGAACTATCGCTGCGACTGTTTTCGTTGCATTAAGTTTGATGCCAGGCGGCGCTCTTGGACCCTTTTGAAAACATGTCCATGCAATATACAAAGAGTTTTTAAGTTGTAAAAAATGAAAATTTTCAGCAGAAAAATTTTGATATTTTTCTCTTTATTTATTTATTTATCTATTTATTTTTTGCTCAAAATATAGACTGTGGGTATACCGCCTCGGCGAGGTGGTTTTAAAGAGTACCCACAGTCTATGTTTTGGAGCAAAAATAAGAAAAATAGGTATACCCTTGCTTATCCCATATTAACTATATAAAAAGGGGGTACAAGGGGGTATACATTTCATGGACATGTTTTTCTGATGGTTTTATTTTAATGACCTTTCTCAGATACAACAATTATGTCAATAACTTCTATTCTCATTTCATTGGCTTTCTGCTGGAAGGTTTTACACCATTTTGAGAATAGCAAATAAAACTGCATTTTACATTCCTTAAACTTCCATATATATAGGTATAAGGCTAGTGTACATGAGTAATTGTAGGCCAATGTAGTCGAGACATTGAAACATAATGCGCCATTTATGCTGTTGTAAGGTTTTACACCATTTTGAGAATAGCAAATAAAACTGCATTTTACATTCCTTAAACTTCCATATATATAGGTATAAGGCTAGTGTACATGAGTAATTGTAGGCCAATGAAGTCGAGACATTGAAATATAATGCGCCATTTATGCTATTGTAAACTTGGCTGGACTTCTACGAGTACTATGAAAAAATGAACAAAAGTTGGTGATTGTACAATTATGAATGCAAGAACTATCCGTGGCTTTTAATTTGGTACCAGGCGGTGCTGTTGAATTTTGATTCGAAACCTGAGCCTTGATATTTCTTTGTTGTTTCAAAATGATTGATATTTTATATTACTGATTGTTCCAAGGCGATAGTACAGGTTATATTTCCTATTTGGTCCTTTGAGATCAGCGAGGATATTCTGAGAAACTTATTATCGGTCAAGATTCATTTTCTAACCAATGTTTAATATATTTGGTCCCATTTAGATCATACTAGTCTTTGTATCGACTATTCTGTTGAAAGCTGAGAGTTGAGAGTTCTCTTTGGTTCCATGTTGCCAAATCTAAAGGGTCACTGACGAGACTTTAATAGTCGAAAACCGCGGTATGGCCCACCCCCTTCTCATTAATGTGTTCACTGTTTCTAAAGGATCTCAGTTTTAATTTTCTGTTGTGGTTCTTATTATTTTGTGTTTTGTAGTCGAATTTTGGTGCAATTTGAACTTTATTTAAGTTTTCATATTTTAGTTCAGTTCAGGTAACTGAGTGGTCGCCTATTAGGGAATAGCTACTCACTCGGCTTACGATATGTTTTCCTGGTATAAAAGTACCTAAGTGTCGTTTTATTTTTTCCCACCCCTCGGTTTTTGGAGTGGGAATTTCTTTTCCTGATCATTGGCTACTTGTACCTTCCAATAGCTTTTAAAATATATTAACTTTAAGACAGTAATATGTTATTTCTTGAGAATTCAACACACTGGTCAAATCGTCTAGAAAGTTTTGTATCAAATTTCACTGTTTTCAGCCATTTTGATAGAATGTCACCAAATTTGGATAAAATGAGAGAAAAACTCATTTTTATTCATACTTATTGATTTATTTTGACCAAAAATTATTAAAACCTCTGAGGGTGAGGTTAGGCGCCTGTAAACCCGGTTTAAGCAGCCCCCTCCCAGTAATTTTATATTACTGATCGTTCTAAGACAATACTTCTGTTGTGGTTCCTACTATTTTGTGATTTGGAATCGAATTTTTGTGCAGTTTTAGCCTTATGTAAGTTTTCATATTTTTATTGAGTTCGGATAACTGAAGGGCAGCCTATTGGGAAATAGCTGCTCACTCGGCTTACGATATGTTTTCTTGGTATAAAAGTACCTAAGTGTCGTTTTTTTTCCCACCTCCCGGTTTATGGAGAGGGAATTTCTTTCTGATTGCGCCATTTCCTGATCATTGGCTACTTGTACCTTACAATAGCTTAATATATTACCTTTAATACAGTAACATGTTATTTCTGGAGAAATCAACATTGTTCAAATCGTCTAGAAAGTTTGGTATCAAATTTCAGTTTTCAGCCATTTTGATAGAATGTCATCAGATTTGGATGAAATGAGAGAAAAACACATTTTTATTCATACTTTTTGATTTATTTTAACCAAACATGATTAAAACCTCTGAGGGTGAGGTTAGGCGCCTGTAAACCCGGTTTAACCCCCCCCCCCCAGTAATTTTATATTACTGATCGTTCCAAGGCAATACTTCTGTTGTGGTTCTTATTATTTTGTGTTTTGGAGTCGAATTTTTGTGCAGTTTTTGCCTTATGTAAGTTTTCATATTTCTAGTTCAGTTCGGGTAACTGAGTGGTCGCCTATTAGGGAAAAGCTGCTCACTCGGCTTACGATATGTTTTCTTGGTATAAAAGTACATAAGTGTCGTTTTATTTTTTTTCCCACCCCTCGGTTTATGGAGTGGGAATTTCTTTCTGATTGCGTCATTTCCTGATCATTGGCTACTTGTACCTTCCAATAGCTTAATATATTAACTTTAAGACAGTAATATGTTTCTGGAGAATTCAGCACACTGTTCAAATCGTCTAGAAAGTTTAGTATCAAATTTCACAGTTTTCAGCCATTTCGATAGAAATTCACCAGATTTGGGTAAAAATGAGAGAAAAACTCAATTTTCATTGATACTTATTGATTAATTTTCATCAAACATGATTAAAATCTCTTAATACTTTCCATCAGGAAAACATGTCCGTGAAATGTCAATCCCTTTAAAACCACTTTTATATAGAAAAAAAAAACTGGAGTTTACAGGGCTATACCTAATTTTCTTATTTTTGATCCAAAACATATATTGGGGGTACTCGCTAGAACCGCCTCGGCGAGACGATTCTAACGTGTACCCACAATGTATGTTTTGAGCAAAAATATTAAAAATATCATTTTTTTCTGGTAAATTTTCAATTTTTACGGGTGAAACAAGAAAAAGCAGCAAAGCTGCGGGAGTTTAAATACTCTGTTTCTTCCAGAGTTTAGGCAAAAACCAGCAACGGGTATCAGAAACACCAGTCCTAATGCACCAGTCATTTGTATCCCCGGCTCCCCTAGGGCTTGGGATAGCGGGGCCACAGCGGGGCTAAAGTGCTGGGTTTTAACCTCTAATGAGTCCCGGCCGTGCCAAGGATAAGCCAGGGTTTTAAAATTTCCCGCCAATACAGAGTCGTGAACATTAATTCAAATTAGATAATAGTTGTATTTCAACATTTTATTACTTCTATGGTCCTTATTTAATGTAAAGTGAATGACCCTGTACATTTACATGCAGAAATTCAAACTCCTCTCATATTCTTTTTCAATAGAACAACTACCAGCTGTTATTCCACATTTTTGGCAGCCTTTGGGAAGCGGGGATTTTTAGCAGGGATTTTACCACAAATCTGACCCCTCAATGCCGGGCTTTTAGCTGGGCTTCAAAAACTGAAAAATTACATGCCTTGCTATTCCCTGGCCCCAGAGGGGCAGTGGATACAAATGACTTGTGTATAAGAACAATTTCAGTGTTTAAAGCATGAGCAATCAGATTTGGTATGCTCATCACTGATATGAAGGTGTAAGTACACATGGAGTTGGCTATATGCCGGATTGTCCTCAAGGACGCCCGATCATTGCTATACTTAAAGCTCACCCTGTGAGCCTAACGGCTCAGGTGAGCTATTATGGGTGCAGAAAGTCCTAGTCAACAATGTTTCAATCATGTCAGTGCGAAGCCCCGTCTCCCTGGATATTTACCAGTACTCTTGGGATTTAATGTGTTGCTCAATGACATAAACATGGCACATCAAGTGTGGATCTAACCTAGGACCTCTTGATTCAGAGCCCGATGCTCTACCACTAGGCCACCATGTTTCCCTTTTAAAGTGATCTTATTTTTTTATTATGTAGACAGAACATAGCTTTTTAGTTTGTTTATTTTATAACCTGATCTTCATGAAAGAAATGTGCTGTCTGTGGGAATGATTGTCAGGCCCATTTCATTATGAATCGGACACTATCATCCAAGCTATAGCACCCCCTCAAGATATAAACAGAACAATTATTCTTATTCTTAAAACATTTTGTTGGTTTAGTTTTGTATGGCAGAATATCATTATTTTCTGTCATGTGGTGTTAGGACCAGCCATTTCTGAGTATATAACAAATGAGCCGCATCGTGAGAAAACCAGATTTTTGCCTATATGAAAACAAAGGCGCAGATCAGCTTCACAGTAACTGAGAAGCTGATCAGAGCCTTTGTTTTCGCTACACAGATAGTACAATTTCTCTTCTTCCTAAATCCGAAATTTCAAGCTTCTAGCCTGCTTCTGTGACAGTACAGGTTTGTGCCATACCTTGTCGGAAACTCCAAAGACCGGTTTTCTCATGCCGGGGCTCAAATATTTTTAGAGCTCAAGGACACTGCGCTGCAAATGTATGGAACCCAGAACCTCTAGCTCTGGAATTGGCTACTCTACCACCAGGTCATTGCTGTACCGTAAAATACCAAATTCCATGCATATCCTTTGTGATTTTTATAAAGAATGTTGTGCGCATCTATTTGGTTGTAAGCCCCTTTGAAAGAGGTCTGGTGTAAAACATAACCATGCACATCAATACTAAATGTGTACATGTAGGGTGTAGCTGTGATGTTTTCACATGAAACAGACAATATTGCACTCTGTTCTTTTATTAATTTCTGTTTTCACAATCACTGACTGTGTCTAGAGAAGATCTTTGCTTTGTGGTTACATTATAAAACCATTTTCATTCTTAATTCAACTGAGCATTAAAATATCAGCATTAATTTATCAGCAGTACTGTTTATTACATTTATCAGCTAGGACAACTGGCTGGCTTTGGTGATTTACATCTGAAACTGAAAGTCCCACAGACTTTGGCTAGTCCAATATTTATGAAGCAGAAAAATTTAAACTTGGTTGAGCTGTGCTTGTTATGGTGTCCTTCTTCATTTATACAGTTGATAAAGTTTTTCATGATTTATCATCAGAGACCAATAATCCGTCTTTAAGCTTTCTGGTTTGTGGAGTGAGTCATGGATGATTACATCCCCTGCCTCTGAGCATTGTTATGCTGAAAGACAATAGAAATCATGCATAAGAAAGTGTTTGAGATGAAGGCACATTTTTATATGTATAAATCAATCTTCAAACACAATCTTCATCACTTCATGCAGACTACATCAATTTCACAACTTTTTTTAACATAATCTTCATAAGTTGTATTATTTCATATATGCAGCCTGGTTTAAAGTGTTCTTTGTCGCTAACCTCGAAGACAAAGCTCGTGTAAGCAGCCACTGTGATGATAAAAGTGTGTATTTTGCAGATGCAGAAAACACTGTATCAATACATTTCAACAACACAGTAACTTCATAGAGCTATGATCAGTGGTACATCACACTTCTACATTTATCAAAATCAAACCCTTGCTACTGAGTTTCAAAGCTTAAAATCATGAAGTTTTGCAGTTTATTCCCAATGTAGATAAAAAATGGTACATGTATTATAAATACCAAAGAAAGTGTCTGATTTGGAGTGGTTTCTGTCAATGTGCATGTGTGGTTCTTGGTTTGGAAAATGTAAGTGTAATGGCTGGTCAACACTCTAGCAGCCCATCTATTTATCAAATTCTCACAGCCTGAGGGTGACAGTATGTTTTTCAAAGGTGTTATTTTACAAACTTAAAAAATGATTTAAGTTTCTTTATTAAACTGCTATAAAAATATTTAGAAGTATACAAAAGTTACATACATACCTAAAATACTGCTCAATGAATCACAAAACTGATGAGCTAGCTGTCCTGAGTACCCCATCAGCTTTGCATCTTTCAACCATCCTTCCCAACCATTGGCCATATTAATTTACTGAAATAAAGACAGGAAACCTTTTTAATAAGAGCCATATCATGAGAAAACATTTTATGCATGCTAAAGTGGAGACTTAGATAAGCTGCAGCAGCAGGATAAACACAGCTACACAATCAATGAAGTCTTGTTTAAACAAAAAGATAGTACAATGTACATTTCCACTGCTTACTGTACTCAATCCTATACTTCAGGCATCTACCCAGTGCCTGTGGTTTTGTCTAAGCGGGTTTTCTTTGTATGTTATAATGTTGCTTAATGTCCAAGTCAACAGCAAAGCTCATGTCAGAATGCATACATGTGACATCTTCCTTAGTAATAGTATGTGTCTTTTCTATGTATTTGTTCGGCATGTGGCAGAAAAAAAAAACAAAGATACTTCGGAGAGAGAATGGGAAAACAAACTGCTGCCCATACACAATCTTTCAGAAACTGTGTTTTTCAGAATCTGACTTTTCTGAAACACCTCAAGAAAAATATCACTATAACATCCTTTTCAATTTGTGTTGAAAAGAGCCGCAAAAAAAAAAGGAAAAGAAAATCGGTCCACTAATAAAAAAAAAAGAAGAAAATCAATGGGTGATTCCTCTGTATGGTAGACATTGAATAGGGTGGAGCCCTGGTATTGCGGTCTAGCAGATGGCGTATTTAGAAAAGACATAAAACATAGTTTCTGGAAGATGGTGTATGGACAGTAAAGACACAGGCTGGTTGAGCTGCCTGCAGCAGCTGTGTATTTAGAAAAGACACAAAATACTGGAGGATGGTGTATGGACAGTAAAGACAGGGACCCACCCCTGGGGACCCACCAGCCTGTGGTATTTAGAAAAGACACAAAACATAGTTTCTGGAGAAAGGTGAACCAGTGATTTTTTTTCAGCATTTTGGGAACGGTACCAGTACCGGTTCAATTGGGAAAAACAGCCTAATTTTACCATTAATTAAGAAAATCTTAAGACCAGTAAAAATATCATGATAAGTGTTACCATGATTTGTTTTCTAAAAGTAAACATCATATGACTATGACACATGAGCATTATTCCATGTCACAAATATCAGATTAATTGGTGCTTATAATAGTACATGTTTAATTAAATTATGGTTGCAGTTGTAAGCCTGATTGGGAAACTTTCTCAGATTGGGATTTTTTAACCATGCATTTGGGAAAAAAAGATAATTTTTGCCATTGGGAACAACTCCTAAAACCGGAGTCTGTTTTATAGCGAAAAAAAATCACTGTGAACGGACAGTAAAGCCAATGACCAGCAACCATGGCTGGTCGAGCTGCCTGTGGCTAAGTGTAATTAGAAATTTTCAAAAGATACAAAACATATATATATATATAGTTTCTGGAGGATGGTGTTTGGCGATGCACGACATTTCGTTGAAAATGTGTTTTGTAGAAAATGTTGTAACTTCAAAAATATTCACCATAAAATTTTTACATTTATTCCGTAGAAGACTAGCCTATAGTATAGGTTCACATTTTGAGCCACCAACCACTAGGGTTAGGCTAAAGGTCTGGGCTGATGATGGGGACATTTTCGACAAATGTAATTTTTGATGAAATGTCGCGGAGGCATTGTTTGGGAATCCGCGACATTTCGTCGAAAATTACATTTATCGAAAATGCCCCCATGCCCAGACAAAACACATTTTCTGAAAGGAAATGTCGTGCATCAGGTGTTTGGGCAGTAAAGACACCAAGAGCTGCCTGCTTGATAAAACTTGTGATTCACTGATTGGTGTATTTAGAAGAGCTGGTTTATTTAGAAGAGACACAAAACATAGTTTTTGGAGGATGGTGTATGAACAATCAAGACACCAACCAGCCTGTGGCTGGTGGAGCTGCCTGCGGCAGCTAGTGTTTAAAAAGTTTAGAAATTTTCAAAAGACACAAACTTTTATCACAGTTTTTGGAGGATGGTGTATGGACAGTATTTAAGACACAGACCAGCCACAGGCTGGAGCTGCTGGCTGGTCGAGCTGCCTGCTTGATAAAACTTGAGATTCACTGACTTACAGTCTTTTGGGTTGTGTATTGTCTAGTCTGTTAAGCATTTTACTTTGGTTTGAGCCTCTGCACAATTATTCATTGACATTTCTACTTTCACTGTCCGAATATCTTTCATTGGTATTTCTGTCAGGCTAAGTCACTTCCTGTTTGACTAATATCCGGACTTCAATGCATAAATTAAAAGGTTCCAAGCTGCTCAATACAGAAAGCTTTGCAAAAAGCTTTATATATATGGATTTGTGGGTTTGTGCTGCCGCATGTCAGGCTTCTTTAGAATTTAAGAACTTTGTTGTCGCTAAAGAGACCCGGAAGCGCTCTGGTACTCAGTTTTTGAGAATCGATAAACTGGTTAAAACAAAACAGAACTGACTTCTGGCAGTTAACACACTTTGATAGGCAGTGAGGCCATCAGTCTCAGCAACCGAAAGACACTTTGACAGACAGTGAGGACATCCATCTCAGGAACTGAAAACTGCCTTCTAGTTAGCCATGAGTCTCATGAACCCAAAACTGCCTACCGGTAGTAAAGACACTATGAAAGACAGTGAGGCCATTCCTCTTGGGAACAGAAAACTGATAAGACTGACCCCAACCGTCTCAGAGGCAGTGAGGCCATCTGTCTCAGAAACCGAAAACTGCCTACAGGCAGTTAAGAAACTTTGATCTGAATTTGAACGGATCTGACTTTGAAACTTAGAACGGAAAACTGCCTACCGGCAGTTTTAAAAGAAACTTTGATAGACATTGATGCCAACCGTCTCAGCAACCGAAAACTGCCTTACCGCAGTTAAAACATTTTGATAGACAGTGAGGTCAACCATCTCAGAAACCGAAAACTGCCTATGGCAGTTAAGACACTTTGATAGACACATACATGTGATACACTTGAGATGCCAAAT
The DNA here is from genome assembly GCA_964017185.1 of Rugalucina vietnamica. Lineage (NCBI taxonomy): Eukaryota > Metazoa > Mollusca > Bivalvia > Lucinida > Lucinidae > Rugalucina > Rugalucina vietnamica. Next base: position 9,688,101 of record OZ024885.1, read on the forward strand.
AGGGAGATTTCCTTTTTCAAATAGGGAGAATAATTAAACGAAGAAGGAATTTCTTGATTTGAAATAGGGAGATCCAATATTCCAAATAGGGAGACGTATAAGATATATAGGAAAATTCTGAACTTTCAAATAGGGAGATTATGTCCAAAATAGGGAGATCCCTCCGAAATAGGGAGATATCACATGTATGTAGACAGTGACGCCAACTGTCTCAGTGAAGCCACCCATCTAAGGAACCGAAAACTGCCTACGGCAGTTAAGACACTTTGATAGGCAGTGATGCCATCCATCTCAGGAACCGAAAAATGCCTACGGAAGTTAAGACACTTTGATAGGCAGTGACGCCAACTGTCTCAGTGAAGCCACCCATCTCAGGAACAGAAAACTGCCTACGGCAGTTAAGACACTTTGATAGAGAGTGATGCCATCCATCTCAGAAACCGAAAACTGCCTACGGCAGTTAAGACACTTTGATAGACATTGACGCCAACTGTCACAGTGAAGCCACCCATCTCAGGAACCAAAAACTGCCTACGGCAGTTAAGACACTTTGATAGAGAGTGATGCCATCCATCTCAGAAACCGAAAACTGCCTATGGCAGTTAAGACACTTTGATAGACCATGACGCCAACTGTCTCAGTGAAGCCATCCATCTCAGGAACCGAAAACTGCCTACGGCAGTTAAGGCACTTTGATAGGCAGTGATGCCATCCATCTCAGAAACCGAAAACTGCCTACGGCAGTTAAGACACTTTGATAGACAGTGACGCCAACCAAAATAGGAACACAAAACTTTGGTCGTGCTGGCTGTGGCAGCTAGTGAATGTAGAAAGTGTGTTCAATGAAGAGTAAAACTTGTTACAAGTGTTAAACTTACACCTGTACTTTCACTTTCGAATGACGACTTCCTCCTGAATTTGTTTCACGTTAAAAGTTAAATTCCTGATTTTACAACTTGCTTCTACGTCAGTTATCACTTTAAAGTCTCCGGCATCTGTAATTACAACTGTCCAACAGCGAGCGACTCCAAATAGGTCTTGAAATCGCGAGAAACGTTCATCATTTGCTGCATTGCGTTAGATTTTCAATAATTTTAGAACCTTGTCGTTGCTACGGAGACCCGGAAACGCTATGGTACCCGCGTTTCGCATAACGTGAGATTCGATAAGCTGGTGAAAAAAAAATATGAAGGATCCATTCCAAAACAATATGGCCACCCAGTTCGGTCGATTCCGTATTTTATTTAGAAAATCATTTATTGAAAATGTATACATAAATATTTTATAAAACATATTTTTATGCAATTCATTTTATTTGATCATTTTTTTAAAACACCTTCGGTGTTTTTTTACGAACGCCTACGGCGTTCGTATTTGTTCGGCATGTAGCGGAAACAGCCGAAGACACTTCGGAAGGACAATGTGTTTACATACTAAAGACACCTCGACCGGCCAGCCTACGGCTGGCCGGTCGAAGCTGCCTTCGGCAGCTGGTGTCTTTAGAAAAACTCTGTATACTGCATGGGTGTGTTTTCGTTATGTAACTCGTTTTGGATTTGTGATACTTGTATTACTTAAAATCAAACAAAGACAACATAAACTGACATTTGCTTAAGTGACATATCCAGGTTCTTTTGAATCCGAGGTGAAGCTCGTGAAGATGCCAGTTGGCGTGCTTTTGGTTAAAGTTATAGTTTCGTTGGCTTGATTTTGTTTCTAATTGTTCTCCTTTAATGGCCTATTTAAGTAAATAATTTTGATCTCATTTGACATGCTAGGATCTGATATCTTCAGTGTCGGCAACCAGCTGTTTGTTTTGTCTTTGATGGTCAGATGGAATCTTGTTTTTCCTACGTAACCTGTGGCGCCATAAGATTTACTCATTGTGACCCTGGAGTTCAGACCATTAAAGTCATCGATAGCATCATATTCCGAGCCTTGTTTGAAGAATTTTCTGTATCTAGGGCTTGAAGTTTTTGCTTCTACTGTTCCTTTCATGATAGCTCTGACCAGTGCGCTACCAATTTCACCAGGAACGGAGCGACGCCATCTTGGATCGGTCACATGATTTTGCATGACGTCATTTCCGGCGAATTCAGAAAAGTCAGCTGCGCCGACTGTTGCGCAGGATGAAATCAGGACACAGGATGAAAACCAAAACGCCTGAACATACATATCTATTCTGAAAAAGCAAAAAGCAACAAAATACGAGTGCTCGGAGCGATACTTGAATGTCATATAAACTAGTTCAATTCGTATTATTACATGTGTGTTGAAATTTACATTTTTAATTAATTGCACGTTTTGTGCATGACCTTGACCATAATGTTTTCTGTCGTCAGTAGAAAACTTTAGTGCGTCATGAAGAAGAAAAAGGCAGATGAATACGAAGAGTCAGGAGAAAAAAGAAGAAGACGAAGAAGAAGAGTGTTTTCCGCTGTTTGTAAGTCTAAAAACATCATCAGGAAGCAATTCAAACCCTTGAATATGATGATGAAAGCGATGCTGATGAGAAGGAAAAAATCATCGCCTTCAAATTAAGCAAAATAATTCACGGAAAGCACCATCTAAATTTATAATGAAAATGTGTCAAACAAAAAAATGTTACCTGACTTTTGGTTATGTTTTAATAGCTTTGCATGTTGTCATGCACAAAACGATCCAGAATGTGTTATAAAATGTCTAGACTTTGGAAGTTATTTTATCGCTTGACCCTCAAGGCGACACAGGAGCAACATAGCATCAGGAAAACATGTCCGTGCAATGAATACCCCCTTAAACGCCACTTTTATATAGTAAAACTGGGGTATGCAGGGGTATACCTATTTTTCTTATTTTTGCTCCAAAACATAGATTGTGGGTTCTCTTTAGACAATCTATGTTTTGAGCAAAAATAAGAAAAATATCAAATTTTTTCCTCTGAAAATTATCGATTTTTGACCTGAAAATATTACTGTATATCATATGGGTATGTTTTCGTAATGGTGAAATGTACACCATACCACGCAAAGATGAACAGACAGATGTGGTTTTTGGTGTCAATCAAATCAAATTCATCTAGCATTTCGTCGCTAAAATTTAGCTATGAGTTTTAGCTTTCTTTTTAGATGTCAAGCAGACTTGCAATCCATATTTTCTTGTGAATCGGGTTTCAGGCAGCTTCTTAAAGATGGGTAGTGTCGTAAGCAGGGCTGGGGTTATCTTATTCTATGATCGTAATCAGCTGTAATCTATTACAAATTTTGACGTAATCAGTTGTAATCAGTAATCAGCCATTTGTCTGATTACAAGTAATTCAATTTAGTCAATTACATTGGAAAAATGGCTTGTAATTATGATTACATCTTGATTACATCTGATTACAGTTAGATTTTGACCTGTTATATGTATATCTTAATAAGCATTGGTGAACACTATTCATGTAACTTGTTTTTTTTTCTATATGACAATGATACAGACAAATGAGCCGCCTCGTGGGAAAACCAACAATGTGGTTTCCGAACAGCTCTGACACAAACCGGCCTGCACAGTAACAGAAAAGAGCTAGAAGCTTGAAATTTCGGATTTAAGAAGAAGAGGAATCGTACTATCCGAGTAGCGAAAACAAAGGCGCTGATCAGCTTCGCGGTTACCGCGAAGCTGATCTGCGTCTTTGTTTTCGCCTATGTAGATTGTTGGTTTTCCCATGAGGCGGCTCAAATGATGTTATTGTTAATATAGTTAAACCTGCTTAAATGTAAGAACTTCACAACCTAATTGATATAGATTTTGAAGCTTTTGCAGTTTGGTATGCAAACTTTATGTATCCAGAAAATGTGTCTTACCTAGCACCCAGAGCTACTAATAATATTAAAGCAATCTCAGGCAGCAATATCATCAGGAAAACATGTCCGTGACATGAATACCCCCTTATACCCCACTGTTATGTAGCAAAACTGGGGTATGGAGGGGTATACCTATTTTTCTTATTTTTGCTCCAAAACATAGATTGTGGGTACTCGTTAGAACCGCCTCGGCGAGGCGGTTCTAACGTGTACCAACAATCTATGTTTTGAGCAAAAATAAGAAAAATATCAAAATTTTTCTTCTGAAAAATTTAATATTTAACAACTTTGAAAATCACTGTATGTTGCATGGACATGTTTTCGTAATGAATTTTCACAACATCTGAGTGATCCTTTTAAAGGTCTGTCCAATCATAGACATACACCAATACAAAGCTGTGTCACTTTAATTGGCTTCTTGGACTATTGAAAACAAAGTGTGAATAATTTCTTTTGTTGTATGCTGATAAATTAATTAAATAATATGATTGATTCAAACAAATGGAAGATTAACATGTGACCACATCTTTGGATATGGACTAGTAGACAATACACATGTATTTTCTTTACAAATGGGACAATGTTTTAGCTGAACCAAAGTTCTAGCTTCTTTAAGTTTGGTTTTTCAATGTGGTTTTTAAGGATCAGGGTTCCTTTATTATTTTGACTATCCTGGTCGCTGCTGATTGTTGTACATGTGAAAGACCCTGTCATTGTGTATATCATGAAAACATGTCCGTGCAATGTATACCCCCTTAAACCCCACTTTTATATAGAAAAACTGGGGTATGCAGGGGTATACCTACTTTTCTAATTTTTGCTCCAAAACATAGATTGTGGGTACTCGTTAGAACCGCCTCGCCGAAAGTTTTCTACTGAAAATTTTCAATTTTTTTCAACTTAAAAAATCTCCATATATTGCACGGGCATGTTTTCGTAATGTTTGCACTCAATTCAGGTTTATATTCTGCAAGTTCAGAAAAGGCATATTGTTTGTCTAACTTTCACGAATAAGTTAATTATTGTACTCAAGTTGCCTACTTGCAGAATAACAACTCAATAAATAACAAAAAACTTAACAATTCATTGTATAGTTAAGTATATTTGTTGTGTTATGATTTGTAATTCAGTTTTACGTCCGTTTCAAGGTTATTTCAGCTCATATGAGATGGGCCAATCAGTTGGTGGGCGAAGACGGGAGAACCCCGAGAAAAACCACCTGGCACACCCGTAAGCAGAACTTGGCTTGTCTCACATGTGGCCAGAGCCGGGCTCGAACCCACGCCAGACACAGCGGTTGTGTTATGATTTGTCAAAAATTGAGGTCGTGGAGATGGGACCTTGGTTAAAAATCTGGAATTGTATCTGGTTTGCCACTTTCAACACTATGTTGGCTTCCAGGAAAAGAATATGAAATTTGAAACAGAGCTGGGTTCACTTAAGATACTTTTAGTGGATTGCTATTGTTTGACGGCCCTTACGCCTAACATGCCAGTGAGAAGCAAGCAGTTACTTGCATAACCAATTGAAACGATTACATTTAAAATATTAAGTAATCAGATGTAATCGATTACAATTTTTGAAAAAAGTAATCTGTAATTTAATCGACTAAAAACGTAATCGCCCAAGTTCCGGTCGTAACATAACTAAAACTTTCATTTGGTGTACATGAAATACAACATTACGAACATTTGCATATTTCTAGCTGTGGAAATTGATCATTTAAGTAGAAAATTTTCAATATTTTTTATTTTACTCAAAACCGAGATTGTGCGTACATGTTAGAACCGTCTCGCCCATGTATACCCTAGTTTAAGGTGGTAGACTACATAGATTGTGCGTATATGTTAGAACCGTCTCGCCCATGTATACCCTAGTTTAAGGTGGTAGACTACATAGATTGTGCGTACATGTTAGAACCGTCTTGCCCATGTATACCCTAGTTTAAGGTGGTAGACTACATAGATTGTGGGTACATGTTAGAACCGTCTCGCCCATGTATACCCTAGTTTAAGGTGGTAGACTACATAGATTGTGCGTACATGTTAGAACCGTCTCGCCCATGTATACCCTAGTTTAAGGTGGTCGACTACATAGATTGTGCGTATATGTTAGAAGTTAGAACCGTCTCGCCCATGTATACCCTAGTTTAAGGTGGTAGACTACATAGATTGTGCGTATATGTTAGAACCGTCTCGCCCATGTATACCCTAGTTTAAGGTGGTAGACTACATAGATTGTGCGTATATGTTAGAACCTTCTCGCCCATGTATTGTAACGGGATAGCCATCCTTGTAGAATTCGTTTGTGCAACGTATTAGCGGCATCTGGAGTGCTAGTAATATGCAAATAGCGCAGTAAACCACCCTTGGTGGGTGAGCATGCTTTTCCACCGACGGGGTTTGCTGTTGCTTGGCTCGGCTTCACGATACAGTATACACGGTTTTATCACATAAAAGTGGGGTTTAAGGTAGTAGACTATTCATCGACATTTTATCCCGATGTGAAATCTGAGAGCGCTGAACCTAAATTCTTTGCATATTGAAAACGAAATGAGAGCATATCATATGACGTCGCTGTTTTTCAGTTAGTCATATCTAAGAGAAAAAAATGAAGTCATGTCTCTAATATCAAATATGACCACAGACGATGTATAGACTTCGTACCTGGCAACAGGATAAGATGTCCCTGTAATGAGTACCCCCTTGTACCCATTAAAACTGGGGATTACATGGGTATACCTATTTTTTTTATTTTTTTTTTTTTATTCAAAACATAGATTGTGGGTTCTCGTTAGAACCGCAACCTTGCGGTGGTGCTTAAGTGTACCCACATCAATGTTTTGAGCAGATATTTTGAAAATATCAAAATTTTTCTGATGAAATTTTCAATTTTTAAAGTTTAAGAGAAACGCTGTATATTGCATGGGCAAGTTTTCGTTCCCGGTGAAGAATTGATCATGCGCTTCTACAAAGCGCATCTGCATACATGATTCGGAATGTGTAAAGGCACACCGTATTGGTGGCAATCGCGAACTACCCATTTTATACATGTATATAAAAAGGCGTTCTAGACTGTCAAAACAACGATCGTCGAACGTAAATTGAACGTTCCCGATTGCCAATATGTGCTTTTGGCAAACTAAAACGCCTTTTTTGGCAGTCGGCTATTTTATATAAAAGTACATGTTCCGGATTGTCGCTAATACGGCATGACAGGTTCGGAACACATTCAACGAGTGTATGTGTCTTCGCATATGCAAAATGCAAGACGGTGGTTTTAAAAGTATCAGCAGTGAATGGAAATAATTTCCACTTTATTGGCGGTGAAATCATTTAACAACCTAGTAGAATAGACACAATCTTACGCCCTTGATCAATTCATATAATAACACTCATTAATGCTGGCGTCATACCTAGCCCATTTTGGCACACGATGGCCACACGAATATGAAATTTTGAATTTTGCGCGATTTTCCTCAAGAATTTGGTAAAAAAAAAAAAAGCTAATTTTGAGCCGAAGCATATACGAAGCCTACTGATGGTCTCACGATGGACACAGGTATAATCGTGTGGCATTCGTGTGTCCATCGTGTGACCATTGGTCATTATACGAAGTGGTAGTTTTGCATACAATGTTGATGCGAATAGTACACGAAGGCTTCACGAAGGCTTCACGATGGCTTCACGACATCGTGAGGTGTAAAATGTATTCCCGAAAGTGTCCCGAAGGCATTACGTAACTTCCCGATGTTATGAAAAAATTCAATTATTGAGAACACACTACCTACAGGGCCTAAGGCTTATCAGCTACTAGGATCTAGTAAAATACAACATGAAGTATAGGGAAAATCCCGCCCAATTTTGCAAACTCTTGGCGTGAGTCTCTATGGTATACACAGGGATACTGAGAACACTTCAGCTGTGTCAGATGCTTTCTTTTAAAGACAAAATTGGAAATGCCACCTCAACCAGGAAGAGGGCGTGCCAGTCTGCTCCACTCCAAAATTTCACTCCAAGGTTCCACTCCAAGAATCCTCTCCAATACTCCAGTCCATGACTCCGTTCAAACACCAATCCATAAAATGCATGTTGTCTATACTGTAGGCGGGTGATTGAACGAGCCTCTTTGCGTGCAAACATGGTCTCTTTCAGTACGAAAAGTTCCCCATGCAATAAACATAGATTTTTTTAGCTTAAAAAACAAACATAGATTGTGGGTACACGTTAGAACCGCTAACGAGTACCCACAATCTATGTTTTTGAGCAAAAATAAGACAAATATGTGTACCCCTGCATACCCCAGTTTTGCGATATAAAAGTGGGGTTAAAGGGGGTGGGTATACATTACATGGACATGATGTCGTGTTGCCTTCGTAACACAATCGGGCAACATCGCGTCTCCTTCGTATTGCCTTCGTGATCTCACGATGACTTTGCGAAGGCCAAGTTGCACATGCCATCACGAAAACATGTCCGTGTAAGGTATACCCCCCCTGAACCCCACTTTTATACAGTGAAAATGGGGTATGCAGGGGTATACCTATTTTTCTTATTTTTGTTCCAAAACATAGATTGTGGGTACTCGTTAGAACCTACTGATCGTCCCGTCTCATATGAGCTGAAATAATCTTGAAAGGGGCGTAAAACTGGAAAAAAAAAAAAAGAATACGATATCCATTAGACTAGACTACCTTACTAAAAGCATCATGTCAAGACAAACCAAGTAAAAACATTTCATCTTCAAAAAGGAGATCTTGAACATAAAATTTCGTACTCTCTCGCTATCGGACATCGTAAATTGTGACAGGGGCGATCTTAATGAGTAAATATCTTGGTTTTTGTAATAAATTTTGATTGTCTTTGGCACTGGTGATCTTAAATAGTTAAAATCTTGGCTTTTTGTAATAAATTTTGATTGACTTGTTTAAGCTAGGATCCCAAATCTGAATCAATGGATCCCGACTATTCAATGTAAGCATGACTTTTGTTTTCCCCTTAAGGCCAATGGAACCAAAAGGCTGGCGACTTTTAATCTCTGTTTTGAGAGAATTAAAATCTGAAATTGCATCTGCTCGGTAGCCGTGTTTAATAAACTTTCTGTTAATTTCACTGGTTGTTGGAAATTCCCGAGCACCGTTGATAAGTGCTCGCACGGCTGCACTTTTTATCCCGGAAATAGAGCGCCGCCTGGAGCTGGTCATGTGACTTCTGACGTCATTTCCGACTTGTTGAGAGAAAACAGAACCTTTGGAATCAGTCGTATGGATTTGGACAAAAATAAAGCCAATGACGCAAAATGAAATCCACGTCGATAGTTGAACCATTCTGAAAGAGTAAATATGATTACTTTCTGCACACCATCCTTCAGAAACTGCATTTTTCAAAATCTCACTTTTTTGAAACACAAAAAGAAAAATATGACCATGTCATCTTTTTGCAACCCAAAAGTCCTAAAATGTGCCGCAAAAATTTTCAAAATCGGTTCACTAATAAAATGATTATGCCCAAAAATTATTTTGAATATGCCTTTTGCATGTGCAAGGGAGGTAATCCAAACACCTAAACAATGAAAATCAAGCAAAACTGTTGAATAATATTTAGAGTTTGGCACTCAGCTATGCAAACAGTACAATTTTGTTTTGGTTTGGTGCAATTTAAATGAAAATAATCAATTAAGATTTTTTCCGGGAAAATAGTTATTTCCCTTGCTGACATTTTTACAATGGAAAACGCCCTATTCAAAATTTTTTTCTGACATACAATTTTAATTTGTTGACCATTTTTCAAAAGTTTTGCTGCACATTTTAGGACTTTTGGGTTGCAAAAGATGACATGGTCATAATTTTCGTGGGGTGTTTCAGAAAAGTGATATTTGAAAAATTCAGTTTCTGAAAGATGGTGTGCAGACAGTAGGTCAGACAAAGAGACAAAGAAATGTAGAATTTTGTGGTGGCTCTTATTGTTTTATGTCTTGGTTTTAAAATTTTTTATGCTGTTGGCGCCTTATGTATGTTTTCATATTTTTAGTTAAGTTATGGTAACTAAGTGTCCTTATTTTGGGAAAATAGCTGCTCATTCGGCTTACGATATGTTTGCATGGTATAAGTACCTGGACCCAGTTGTTCAAAGCATCGTTAGCTTAACGATATCGTTAAGACATAAATTTGTTAAGCAATTATCAGCTAAAGTAACACATACACTGTTATTTTTTGTTGAAAAAATGTGAGAATCCTTTGCAGGATTCTCACATTTTTTTTCAACAAAAAATAACAATGTATTTGTAATATTAATGTTTGAAATTTTAATGAAACGTTAACTAACGACGTCGTTAGTTTTGAACAACTGCCTGGGCCCTGATTGTTAATTTAGTTTATCCCATCTCGGTTTTTGGAATGGAAATCTTTTTCTGATCTTTGCCTACTTGTACCTTTGTAAATTTTGTTTGTTTGATTTGTTGCTGAAGTCCAAGACAACAGTTATGGCCAAGTAGGATCCATTACGAAAACTTGCCCATGCAGTATACAGAGATTTTTGAACTTTAAAAATTGAGAAGATTTCAGCCAAAAATTTTTAGTATTTTTCTTATTTTTGCTCAAAATATAGATTGTGGTTACGGGTAAGAACCGCCTCGGATGTTGTGATGGCTGTCACCATTTTATACAGCTGAATGGATAAAAATTAATGTATTTGACCAACGATCCTTGAGTGAGCCGCAGCATCAGAAATTCAACAATCTGCATATGCGAAACCAAGACGCAGATCGGCGCCTTTGTTTTCGCTACACGGATAGTACAATTCCTCTTCTTTTTAAATCCAAAATTTTCAGCCTCTATCCATCGACTGTGCTTGTATCTTGGTTTGTGTCGGACCTGGTCGGAAACCACTTTGTTGGTTTTCTCATAAAGAGGCTTAATTTTATTGCAGTTAATTCGTGACGCTTGTCTACGATTAAACATTTCTGATTATACATGTATAGCTTTGTTTGTTCTCGAAAACGACCGAGCTTTCAATTTCGACGAATCTAATTTGAATAAGTTTTTTAATAAATTAATTTCAAAAACTAGTTACCTTTTCATCTGATAATTACGCCTCTTCTGACTAAAACAACCATCAGGAAAACATGTCCGTGTAATGTATACCCCATTGAACCCCACTTTTATATAGCAAAACTGGGGTATGCAGGGGTATACCTATTTTTCTTATCTTTGATCCAAAACATAGATTGTGGGTACTCGTTAGAACCGCCTCGCCGAGGCGGTTCTAACGTGTGCCCACAATCAATGTTTTGAGCAAAAATAAGAAAAATATCAAAAATTTTGTACTGAAAATTTTCATTTTTAAAAACTTAAAAAAGGCTCTATACATTGCATTGACAAGTTTTCGTAATGTATGCATTGATATCGATAGCCATTTCGTATTAATTACTGCTTAGATGGCTATCAAATGAAACTCAAATTTTTTCATCGTTTCTATCTTAACATGTACATATTATGTTTTTACATTGTGTTACATTATATGTAAACTGAAGTGTAATAAAGAACTAGAACTAGAATATTTGCATTGAAAATTTCCCCTGTCGAAATTGAGACGTCGTAATGGACACAAGTAGATACTAATGCCTTTTTGTCGTTTGCAGGGAGAAATTTCCTCTTTTTTATTTTGTACAGAGATGACCCTTATGTCATTTGCAAAGAGATATTCCCTTTTGTCATTTCCACGATGTTCAGTTTTGTCATTTGCAAGGATATATTTCCTTTTGTCATTTACACTAAGATGTTTCCTGTCTTCATTCAATATGTTTCTCTTTTTGTCATTTGCACTGAGAGATTCTGTTTTGTCACTTTTAACAGAGATTTTCCTTTTCTTAATTTGTATGGTAATATTCCCTTTTGTCATTTGCACGGAGTTCTCCTTTGTCATCTGCACGGAGATCTTTTCATCATTTGTACAGAGAACTTCTTTTGTCATTTGCATGGAGATCTTCTTTTGTCATTTGCACAGAGATCTCTTTTGTCATTTGCACAGAGATCTCTTTTGTCATTTGCACAGAGATCTCATTGGTCATTTGCACGGAGTTCTCTTTTGTCATCTGCACGGAGATCTTTTTATCATTTGTACTGAGACGAATATCTGTTTGACAACCATAGTTTCTGCTAAAGTATCTTCAAAAGCTCATAGTTTGATATTCGTCCAGTAGTGTTATCCAGCAGAATCCATTTCCCCCCATTTTATTCGTTATACACGGCGATTTATAAGTGTTATACACGGTGATCAATAAGTTACACCTGATTTACCCACATATAGTATTTTGAATGAACTCGTCCAATGAAATGGACCAATCCAGTGGCGCACGTGCCGGAACGAGTATAAAAAGGAGCAAGCGAGGCGGTGATAGTCATTATTGTAAAAGAAGTCAGAGTGAATAGATCAATAAGATAGCAGGTAGTGGGTAAAAGGCTTCGTGGCACGAGCTAAAAGCATTGTGAGGTTTCTAAGGTATCATTGCGATACAGGGAGACCAAAGCATTGCTTCAGCTCATTGTAGTGCTGGACGAATCTGAGACCTATACGGTTTAAAGACCATTGCGGTACTTGAACTTGGTCTCAGACTAGTTCTTTGGAAGCCAGAGATATGGGCTATAGTGTGATAGCCAACAAAATCACAGGGTGGTTCGAGAACGTTGGGCTACAGGGTTAGCTTGGAGAAGACAGTATTTATAGGGTTTCAAGCCTGCTAGAGTGGCGTAAAGGTCGTTTGTGTTTTATGAGTTTGCTGAACGTAGATTGGGATTGGAACCATTCAGTCACGTTGCATTAAAACTATTATCCAGCATAGTCAGACAGTAACCTATTTCTAAAACGACGTGTATGAACCACACCAAGACCTAGGGCGAGGGTTGGGATCCCATAAAACCGGTTTAAGCCCCCTAGTAATGTTATTACTAACCGTTCCAAGGCGGTGCTCTTGGTGTGGCTCATCTCGTTCGAACCTCAATATAGTCGTTTAATTAGCATCTATCTTGGTACGTGTTTCAAATATTATAGTTTTCGTAGTCTATGATATACAGAAGTAAATAGCTCGGTCCTTAAAACGTTACAGTACAGAGATCTTCTTTCGTCATTTGCACGATGTTCTTCTTTTGTTATTTGCACGCAGATCTTCTTTTGTCATTTTTGCACGGAGATATTCTTTTGTCGTTTGCACGGAGATATTCTTTTTGTCATTTGCAAGAAGATCTTCTCTTTTACCATTTGCACGGAGATCTTCGCCTTTTTCAATTGCCCGATGATCTTCTTTTTCGTCATTTGCAAGGAGGTGTTTTCGTGTTGTTGGCGCATACCAGTTTGGCGCTCCAGATTTTCATCCTTGTAATGGTGATATTTCACAATGACATTTGAAATATAATCATTGTAAATATATTGACCTGATTGTATTTTGATTTTTATTTAGTCATGTTAAAGAAACTTGATTACAAATAAGCCTTCGCATGAGAAAACAAACAATTTGCACATGCGAAAACAAAGACGCAGAGACGCAGATCAGCTGTACAGTAACTGCACAGCTGATGAGCGCCTTGGTTTTCGCCACACTGATAGATCAATTCCTCTTCTACTCATATCCAAAGTTTATTCTGTGACTGTACAGCCTGTTTTTTTTTTTTTTTTTTTTTTTTTTTTTTTTTTTTTTTTTTTTTTTCATGAACTGCAATGTACCCAAACTTTGGCACGCAATTTGAGGCAACCCACAAAGAATCAAACTGTCCAGCTTCGTGCCACGGTAAATTTTCCTTCGGCCTCGAGCTTACTTAATTTGAATACAGTAAATGTCCTGCTATTGACAGGGGTCATTTTAAAACAGCTCATCCTTGATCCCGCTTGCGGAAATCACAGTAATTCTTTTGGCTCCATGTTGCCAAATATATAGGGTCACTGAAGAGGCTTAAAAAGCCGAAACCGCGGCATGGCCCATCCTCTTTCTAATTAATATGTTCACTGCTCTTAAAGAATCTCAGTTTTGATTTTTATTCTTCAAACAGTTTCTCCGGAACCGCGTAGCCGGTCAAAAGGATGCCGGTTGATTAAACGCCAATTCAAGCGACTATTGCATACATTACGAAAACTTGCCCATGCAATATACAGACTTTTTTTCAGCTGTAGAAAAATACTTATGACATTTTTGCTCAAAACATAGATTGTCGGTACACGTTAGAACCGCCTCGGCGAAGCGGTTCGAACGAGTACCCACAATCTATGTTTTGGAGCGAAAATAAGAAAAATAGGTTTATCCCTGCTTACCGTAGTTTTGCCGCAAAACTGGGTTAAGCAGGGGTATATCTATTTATCTTATTTTTATATAAAAGTGGGGTATAAGGGGGGATATATTACATGGGCATGTTATCCTGATGAAAATGTGTTCTCAAAACGGTTTTTTTTTTTTCAGAACTGCAGATTGTAACAATGAGAGTATGATGAGAAGTATCAGGAAAACATGTCCGTGAAGTGTATACCCCCTTGAACCCCACTTTTATATATATATATATATATAATATAGCAAAACTGTAGTATGCAGGGGTATACATATTTTTTCTTATTTTTGCTCCAAAACATAGATTGTGGGTACTCGTTAGAGCCGCCTCGGCGAGGCGGTTCAAACGAGTACGCACAATCTATGTTTTGAGCAAAAATAAGAAAAATATCAAACTTTTTCAGCTGAAAATTTTCAATTTATAAAGCTAAAACATCTCTGTTTATTGCATGTGCGTGTTTTCGTAATGGTTTTGTTTGTATGATTGAATTTATCTTTAACGTCCCAGTAAACAGCTATATCGGGACGTTGTCTCTATTTTATGGGACTTTTACCGACAATTAGTGTGTCATGGCATCTAAAAAGTGCTTCAAATATCACCAAACAACATATACTGTTTGTACGGGTGGTTTGACTTGAACTTCTTTTATGGACAGGCTCAGACATGAGCGGTTAACTAGTAATCAGATGGGCAGTCAGTAGCGTAGAAGCTTTGCTTGGAGGCACAAGCACCCCATTGATTTTGTTAGGCCCAGTGGACGGGGTAGTGATGTCTGTTTGCACAACCCATGATTCTTAAGTGAGGTTTATGGGGATGATAAAATTATAAACATATTGTCATAATGTGAATTGAGATGCTTTGATACCAGGTTGAAGAGTAGACAATTAAAACATAACGAAAATACGCCCATGCAATATACATATTTTCATGAGTTGTAAAAATTGAAAATTTTCATTACAAAAAAAAAAAAAAAAAAAAAAAAAAAAAAAAAAAAAAAAAATTTTTAACATATTTGCTCAAATCTTTGATTGTGGGTACACGTCAGAACCGCCCCAAAGAGGCGGCTCTAACGAATAGCTACAATCTATGTTTTGGAGCAAAAATTAAGAAAGGTTGTATACCCCTGCAGAACTAGTTTTACTGTATATTATTTGGATTCAAGGGGGTATACTTTTCATGGACATGTTTTTCTGATGGAGAATAAAATTATCAATATTGCAATTAAAATTTGAAAGGATTTCATTCTGAACAGCTTGTCAGATATCGTATGACTTAGACATCAGAAAAACGTGTCCGTCAAGTTTATACCTCATTGAACCCACTTTTATAATTATTATAGAAAAACTGGGATTTGCAGGGGTATACATATTTTTTCTTAATTTTGCTCCAAAACATAGATTGTGGGTACACGTTGGAACCACCTCGTCGAGGCGGTTCTAACGTATACCCACAATCTATGTTTTGAGCAAAAATAAGAAAAATATCATTTTTTTTTTCAGCTAAAAAAATCAATTCTTAAATTTATTTATTGCGTGGGTAAGTTTTCGTAACGATAGAAACCTTGACTGTCTGGAGATGAAGCTCAAGGTCATTATAATATGTGAAGCCAAAACTATAGCAACACATTGCAGTATGTAGAGACCGAAAATATAGCAAAGCATTACAATATGTAGAGACTGAAAATATAGCATTACAATATGATGAGACTGAAAATATGACAATGCATTACAATATGATGAGGCTGAATATATAGCAACATTGCACTTAACACGCATATCTTAAGGGCAGCGACTTTCTCTTCAATATTGCCACTGTTAAAGAATCTGTTAAATATTTAATTGATGAAATGTGCTTTATTTGCAGCACAATTTAAATGTTTTTGTTTGTTTGAATTAATGTGTTAAGTCCCAGTCAACAGCTACGGTCATGTCGGGACGTTGCCTCCATTTTATGGAACTTTTACCCAAAATGAGGATGTCATAGTGGAGCAAATATCATGGGCTTTCTTTCAAGGGGGTGGTCTATGGAGTACCACATTTGATTTTATACTCCAAAATGTTCGCCTTAGTTTTAAAATCCAGCATTTGCCACCTTAGCAAACATTGCATAACTCAGTATTCAAGATGGCGTCCAAGATGCTAGCCATATTATATGACACGGCCAAAGCCTGTATGCATATATATTAAAACATTTCACCCTACACCAAGGACACGTATTTCCCGTTATGAATATACAAGCAGTAAATTTGACCAAATGAAACAAGACATGTCATTCATGTGCCAATTGTTTAAAACTTCGTTAGCTTAACGTCACCGTTAATATTTCTTATAATGTTTTTGGGAAGACCTATTTACGTTGACGTCGCTGTAGTAAGCAATTGCTACAATTTTAACAACAACACGATGACGACGACGATAACAATAGCGACAAAAACAACAACAACAACAACAACAACAACAACAACAACAACAACAACAACAACGACAACAACAACACAATGACGACGACGATATCAAAAACAACGACAATAATATAAAATAAGGCACTTCATTTGTCGCGAAGCTCTTCTCCCATTGCGCAGATAGTTTTAGAATAAGATACAAATTCCAAATTTATTCATTCATACATATATCCCTGGTGACCATTTCCGACCATTTCCATTACGGAAAGTTAATTGATCAATTAGTACGTATTTATTTTTATTTTAAAATATAGTATAATGCAGCGCGTGTTGAAACGTCACGATGACGTCAAACTATGTGGAAAATTAATTGTCAATTAGTACTAGCGTGCTGAAACGTCACGATGACGTCAAAAATAACAATTCCGGTTCCAGTTGACGAAAGATTTTTTTCTATCAATGTACAGAAATTCAGAATAGAACAATACATTTTATCACGGTTCTACCACAAGAGCGATACGAAAAAATGTATTTTATATTATATTTCATCTCTTTAATATTGTAGCACTGGTCAGTAAGTTTGCAGTTTATTGAGCAGACATGTTAGGGTCTTTTAATTTGAGCGGCATAATGAGAAAGTCATCGCTTCTCAAATGCGAAAACAAATGCGCTAATAAATCAGCTACATTCGGTACACAGTTAAGTACGATTACTCTACTTTATAAATACAAAATTTGCGTTAGCCAGCCATCTTCTATGACTGCACAGTGTGATTTGTGTCAGACCTGTTCGGAAACCACATTGTTGGTTTTCTCTTGACGCGGCTCATTTATTTCTTGAACACCTGTGAATTTAAAATATCGGGTTCTTATTAATTAAGCAACGGGATTTCAAAAGATTCAATTTGACAACAGCTTGCTTTTATAAACCCGCCCAGACATCGTATGATCAAGCCTTAACCAGAAATAACTAAAATGAAAAAACCTTGACATTTTAGAGAAACTTGTATCAACAGATTAATCTTAATATGAATGTTGACACATAGCGCCGAAACTAAACATGTCCGTGCAATGTATACCCCCTTGAACCCCACTTTTATATAGCAAAACTGGGGTATGCAGGGGTATACCTATTTTTCTTATTTTTGCTCCAAAACATAGATTGTGGGTACTCGTTAGAACCGCCTCGCCGAGGCGGTTCTAACTTGTACCCACAATCTATGTTTTGAGCAAAAATAAGAAAAATATCAAACATTTTCAGCTGAAAATTTTCAATTTTTAAAGCTAAAAAAATCTCTGTTTATTGCATGGGCATGTTTTCGTAATGGTAGTCAGGGACTTAAATTCGAAATAGAATGACAAAAACAAATTCAGGTATGGCCCATCCCCTTTCTCATTAATTTGTTCACTGCGCTTAAAGGATCTCAGTTTAATTTTTATTTTTATTTAATCAAATTGGTTATCACAAAAATATTTATTAGTTTATGTCTGAAAATCAACGGAAATTTCGCTATTTCCCGTTGCGTTACGTACAAATTGACGGTAAAATCACGAAAACATGTCCGTGTAATGTATACCCCCTTGAACCCCACTTTTATATAGCAAAACTGGGGTATGCAGGGGTATACCTATTTTTCTTATTTTTGCTCCAAAACATAGATTGTGGGTACTCGTTAGAACCGCCTCGCCGAGGCGGTTCTAACTTGTACCCACAATCTATGTTTTGAGCAAAAATAAGAAAAATACCAAAAGTTTTCAGCTGAAAATTTTCAATTTTTAAAGCTCAAAAAATCTCTGTATATTGCATGGGCAAGTTTTCGTAATAAAATTGCCCATTTGAAAGAGGGTTTCCTGGTAAAACCATTTTGTATCGCACGAAAAAAAAATATGGATCAACCTCTTTGTGGTTCTTTACCTTAATATCCAGGAAGCGAAGGCTTTGTCCCGGCATGACTGAAAAATGTTGATTGGGACGTACAACCCAACAGGAAAGAATACAAGAAAAGATATGACACAAGTGTCATATCAATAGCCTCAATTTTCTATCGCAGTCAATAACGTATAAGACAAACCGCGCACCGAGCGTGTGGAAAAATATGCCGCAAATTCAACCAATGTATTTCCATAGACATAGAGATACCTTGATTCAACAAACATCAGAAGCACGTCGGAGACACGTAACAAATGCGTTTAATACATACGTGGTTTGTCAGAAAAGTTCGTGTACACCATTTATATTTTCAACAGATAAATATATATATCTGCTTTTATAAGCAAATATACAAGAAATCGTATTGAAATCTGACAAAAACACGTCATCTACAGCCTTTTCCCTGCACTTCCGAACCGAGTGCGGGGCAAAGGTCAACGTCTCTATATGACGTTACTTGACATTTTAAGCCGCAAAAGTATTTTATAAACAAATATACATGACATTTTATTGAAGTCTGACAAAAAAAAACACGTCATCTACAGCCTTTTCCCTGCACTTCCGAACCGAGTGCGGGGCAAAGGTCAACGTCTCTATATGAAGTTACTTGACATTTTAAACCGCCAGCACGTTATACATTTGTTTCAGGGTGTTTTTTTTAACAAAAGATCCTTGGCTATCAACATTTTTATGTCTGTGTATCCAGCAGTCAAATGCAGATACGCCGTACCAATTCTCGCAAAATTGTTCGTCCACCTGTTGAACATGTGTAACAATTTCTTGCGGCGAGCATGCCAGACAGGTGATCTTCCGTTTATCATCATAGGTGGACTTCTGAGCAGCTGAAAATCGTCTGTGCCACAACTACTGTGAACTAAAGAGTAACTGACAGACCGATGACGTTTTTGTTGTTTGTAACATTTTCATCGTATCTGTGGGTGATTTCCTTAACAAACATACAATCGGCGTCGGCTGTTCTCCGACGTCAAATTACGCCATTATTTCAAACAGATTTTTCGGTCTGCTTCTGTTTTTTTTTTTTTCACATAAATCAAACAACACTGCCGCCAAGTCGGAATCTTTCTGAAACTGAAGTCAGTGTTATATGGTTTTAGGACGAAATATTTTAATGTTATAACATATTTTAGTGCCGTTTGACAGGGAAAAAACACAATATGAAAATCGTCACATTTTGTTGACGTTTTGGCACCTGTCCCGTGTGGCCCTACGTACGCTTAAGTAGAAAATATGTCATATTTAACGTGTTGATACTTCAAATTGAAACAAATTCCTCAAATATGCTCATAAGATATTGCTGCTTATATTTATACAAAAAAAAAAAAAAAAAAAAAAAAAAAAAACTTAAACAACAGCACTTTACTTTTCCTGCTAGCCAAGGTGTCCACAAACCTCGTACAAGTGCGTTCTGTACGCTTGGTGTACGTTAAAGTATTTTAAGCATGCAGCATGCTTAAAGCTCGATGTGTCTCGGGTATGTGTCTTATACGAATAAGTTCAACACGCGTTACATTAAACGTTTGGTACGCGCCTATACTGTATTGTGTGCTTAACATAACTGTACAAAAGTACATGCAATCCAAATTTTTCAGCATGCTGAGATTATTATACGACCTGTACACACCTTAGACACACGCTAATCATTTGTGACTGCTAATTTCACCTTAGAGACTATGGCCCCCTCCCATTGGGGCCTAAAGAAATAGATATAGGCTACTTGTGCCTCCAGGTAAAGCTAAATACACTGCTGACTGACCGTCTGATTACTGGTTAACAGCGCTTGTCTGAGCCTGCCGAGGAAACATTCCAAGTCAAACCATCCATACGTATAAGCCTTTTGGGTCTTAGTTGGATAGTTATATTTCAAGCACTTGTTGGATGTGATGACATCCTCATTTTGGGTAAAAGTCCTGTAAAATGGAGGCAACATCCCAACATGACCTTAGCTGTTGACTTGACCTTAGCTGTAAAGCATCAATTCAAACAAACAAATCACGCCAAGAGGTTGCAAAAGTGGTCGGAGATTTCTCCATACTTCCATGTTGTGGTTTTACTAGATTCTTGTAATTGATTAGCCGTAAGTCCTATACTATAGGTAATTAAAGTTTAAGAAGCAAATTTTCTTATTCAGCGTGTTCAGATTTTTTCATGGTCGCGTTTGTCTTGTACGTTAATGTGCGACTGACTTTTCAAGACTGACGTGTATGTATGGGTATGGGTATATACTTAGAGGATATTTTACTTTTTTGAATTGAATACCAAATATATTTAATCGAGTGTGTTGATTTTGTACATTTTCCCATTGAAGATGCAGGCGGTGAAAATGCAAAACAAAAAAAAAATATTGAAAACACACTCTTCCTTACGTTCTAAATAAAAAAAAATTAAGAAGATGAACACCAATACTTTATGTTATTTCTTAAATAACTGAGTTAAAGGCGTTAGAATTTATGGCGTGAAACACGTTTTAATGACGTCAAGTAAATGGAAACGTCAGAAGTTATCAGAAAGTTTACAGTTAAAATATCGGCTGATATCAGTCACTTGTGAAAATCATCAGATATCTCAACATACACTTTACATAATTTACACCTATGTAATACATTTATCTTTTTTGCCATTGAAGATACGGTTAAACATCATTCCAAAATTCATTATTAATGAGCCGCGACGCGAGAAAACCGGTCTTCGGGGTTTCCAACCAGGTCTGACACAAACCGACATGTACAGTCCCAGAAGCAGCATAGAAGCTTGAAATTTCGGATTTAATAAGAAGAGAAAGTGTACTATCCGTGTAGCGAAAACAAAGGCGCTGATCAGCTGTGCAGTTACTGCGAAGCTGATCTGCGCCTTTGTTTTCGCATAGGCAAAAATCCGGTTTTCTTGTGACGCGGCTCATTTGATAATGCAACATTCATCTGTCTGGGCCTACCTGTTATCGCCAGTACTGAACAACTTAGGTAGGCCCAGACAGATGAATGTTGCATTATCAAATGAGCCGCGTCACAAGAAAACCGGATTTTTGCCTATGCAAAAACAAAAGGCGCAGATCAGCTTCGCAGTAACTGCACAGCTGATCAGCGCCTTTGTTAGACTCTTACAGGTTCGGATCTCAGCTAGCTGTTTCAGCGTACTGCTAAATAGACACTATAAAAAAGGAAGAATAAAAACGAATGAAGAAAGAAAAGAAACTTATTA
This sequence comes from Rugalucina vietnamica, assembly GCA_964017185.1. Taxonomy (NCBI): domain Eukaryota; kingdom Metazoa; phylum Mollusca; class Bivalvia; order Lucinida; family Lucinidae; genus Rugalucina; species Rugalucina vietnamica. Next base: position 9,709,780 of record OZ024885.1, read on the forward strand.
TGATAAAAAAAAAAATGAATAGCGGATACTCGGCGAGATTCGAACCTGTAAGAGTCTGATTAGAAGACCGATGCTTAACACACTGAGCTAATGGGGCCGACAGACTTTTAACGGCATTTCTCATGTTATTATTAATATTTATGGTCTATAAATAATATTCTAAAAATAGTTGCCATTATCGGCTGGTTTCCCGTTATCAGGTTTATGTTATATGTAAATATATTCGGAATAGGAACCAGTGCCATGCTTAATTGATACCGAATCATTTTCCCGCCCTTGATTACTAGAAGAGTAAGAGAATCAGGCTATCTCGGCTTCATTCGTACCTTCGAGGTTATCATAAAAAAAACTATTGAAGTGACCACGGCAGTGTAGCGCTAAATACAAACGGCGATGAACTATTATTATTATGGAGAACAGACAGGCACTACAGGCATAATCAATGATAGAAATCTTGTCTTAAGCATGTCGTTTATAGATTAGAAACCGAAATAACAATTTGTATCGAAATAATTGGGGACGAATATGCCTAAGGCTTGCAAAGACCGCAGACTGATGACCGCCGACCGAATCACTACCCATGGCCTCTAAGCATTCTTTTTAATTTGAAACGTGAGTAACTTTCAAACTTTTAAGAGTCCCAGTTGACAAAACAATCGATTTACTTTTTGTATGTCTACAGCTTTACATCCTAAAATAATCATATTGACGAATAAACAATCTTTTAAAACCGGACTTCTTTTTTTCTCGGATGGATATCTATATGGACCTTTTCCATTACAGTTATAGCTATAGAATAATACATTGAAAGGTTGAGGCTATAAAAAAACAACCCTCAGATATTGCCCATTTGTATTCTGCTATATACGCCAATGTAAGGTTAGGTTAGTAGGGAAAGTTGTTTTTATGATTTAAGTTATTTTCAGTACAGAATAGTAACATGTGTCAAGTGTTTTCACTCACAATTTACTTTAAGAAGATGTGATCGATTCTAAACACGTTAACAAATTACATTTGGTTTAAGATGAACAGCACATAATTTTCGTCTTGTTAGCATCCTTTTCCCATAAGGAAGCCATTTAAAAACATAAACATTGCCAAGCATTGAGGAGGCACGCAAAAGAGACACCCTGCACAAAACCTTGCACCAACAAGTACTAAGAGTAAAATATGTTATGCCATACTCTCTCTCTGGTGTGATTCATTTCTGATTGAAATACCTAGAAATTTCTGATTGAAATAACTAGAAATTTCTGATTGAAATAACTAGAATTTCTGATTGAAATAACTAGAAATTTCTGATTGAAATACCTAGAAATTTCTGATTGAAATAACTAGAAATTTCTGATTAAAATAACTAGAAATTTCTGATTGAAATAACTAGAAATTTCTGATTGAAATAACTAGAAATTTCTGATTGAAACAACTAGAAATTTCTGATTGAAATAACTAGAAATTTCTGATTGAACATCAGGAAAACATGTCCGTGTAATGTGTACCCCCTTAAACCCCACTTTTATATAGCAAAACTGGGGTATGCAGGGGTAGGTCTATTTTTCTTAATTTTGCTCCAAAACATAGATTGTGGGTACTTGTAAGAACCGCCTCGGCGAGGCGGTTCTAACGTGTACCCGCAATCTATGTTTTGAGCAAAAATAAGAAAAATATCAATTTTTTTTCAGCTGAAAATTGTCAATTTTTAAAACTCAAAAAATCTCTGTTTATTGCATGGGCAAGTTTTCGTTATGATAACTAGAAATTTCTGATTGAAATAACTAGAACGCCTCCTCTGACAGCACCTTGATGGTGGACAAAAACTGTAATTATGTGCAAGTGATTGTAATGTATATACGGGGGTCAGCCGATAATTTTTTATATAATGAAAACGAATTGAAACAACTTTCATTACATTGATCAGTCTCTCTACAATAGATACATGTATATATTTTTGAATGCAGACTTAAATGGCGATCTCCATAGAAATACGGCATATTATAACGAAATCTTGCCCATGCAATAAACAGAGATTTTTTTGGCTTTAAAAACTGAAAATTTTCAGCTGAAAAAAAAATGACATTTTTCTTATTTTTGCTCAAAACATAGATTGTGGGTACAAGTTAGAACCGCCTCGGCGAGGCGGTTCTAACGAGTACCCACAATCTATGTTTTGGAGCAAAAATAAAAAAAATAGGTATACCCCTGCATACCCCAGTTTTACTATATAAAAGTGGGGTTTAAGGGGGTATTCATTGCACGGACATGTTTTCCTGATGGATTTCTTATAGTAGTCAAACTAAGAAAATGCAAAATGTTAATTGGACCTGAAGGACTTTCGCTTCCGGTTGGGCGAGAAACAAAGAACACATTTAAAGAACGTGTTAATAATCGTCGATTAGCTTTATTGGATTCCACCCGGTGAGCGTTTTGTTACCTGGGATTTACCTGTTGAGATTTTAGTGGGGAATTGTAATCCAGTTGGAATATTTGTAATATTTAATCTGCTGATAAGAGCTGTAAATAATTCCACAGGTAACTTTTCTCCATGAAGCGATATCCAATCAGAAGTGATTATTGCTAGTGTTGTATATTGGAGAGCTCAGAGAGATGTTGACAGGTTGGTGTCTAAACAAAAACTGAGATAAGATCCCTAATTCAGCTTTTTATAGTCCAGGTGCCCCTTTAAGTAATAGATAAGATAAACTTTCAAAACTCTTGTGACATTTTGCTGTCTAAATGTCGCTGACTTGTGAAGATGTCCAGGGAAGAATTGGAATATGATCTAATCATATTCCATTGTAATGCTTGTATACGAATGGCGTCCAAAGGCGACACCACGATCTGTCGCAGACGTGCTAAGAAATGAGAAAAGAGTGTGAATGTAGAGATTGTAAATTAAGTGAGTCAGATAGGGCCTTACAGGGTGCCGTTTGTGAAAATTTTGCATGTATCGCTACAAATCTACAAGAGTTACAGCTGGGATTTATGATGTTTTGTATAAATTATGAAAATCGGTCTGCAGATATTTTTTTATGAATTTTGAAAAGGGATTTTGCATTGCATCAGGAAAACATGTCCGTGAAATGTTTACCCCCGTAAACCCCACTTTTATATAGCAAAACTGGGGTTTGCAGGGGTATACCTATTTTTCTTATTTTTGCTCCGAAACAAAGATTGTGGGTACTCGTTAGAACCGCCTCGTCGAGGCGGTTCTAACGTGTACCCACAATTTATTTTTTGAGCAAAATAAGTAAAATATCAAAATTTTTCTGATGATATTTTCAATTTTTAAAGCTGACAAAAATCACTGTATATTGCATGGCCATGTTTTCGTAATGCAAGGTAGATGATCCTTGAAAATGGGTACTTTTCGAAAACAGTTACTTGATTATTAAGATATTGTCTCGGGTAAGTAATATGTGTCATTTTATGAAGAATTTATTTTTTGCGGGAAAGTATTTACCTCCCTTTCAAGAGATTCTTGTACAGAAAATCCTTATTCAAAAATGTTTATGGCCATAACGTTTTTTTTTTTTTTTTTTTTGTTTTTTTTTTTCAATAAGTTTTCAAACAAGTTGCTGCACATTTTGCGACAAAAGAAATGCTCAAGCGTGCCAAGAAAATCCTTCATGTAGATCTAAACAGTTGCAGAATAACTGCGAAAGCCAATTATCAGACACTAGGAAACACACTGTATATGATTTGTAAATAATGTAAATAATGTATGTTACACGTTGATTGTTTAGACAGTTCAAGTCAATTATGTTGAAAACCTTAAAAGTTGACCATTGATACATATGCTAATTTGATTGGATTTTCTTTGTCAATCAAACTTCAAGGACGAAAACAATTTAGCACAACATAAAGTATTCTTGGCCCACCGGGGTCCAACTGGTGTTTTTCTTTTGCTCCGGAGTTAGTAGGTTATTCGGCGCCCAGGGATCTCCATCGTCGGGTAGCTTACTCACTCTGTGAGTCCTGGTTTTTGATTCATCAGGATGTTTATCATGATTTATTTGTTTGTTCTTGATGATTTATTGACTAGTTAGAGATTCACCACGAGGACCGAAGAACTAACTAAATGTTATGAACCACTGCAGAAGCTGAGGGTGAGGTTAGGCGCCTGTAAAACCGGTTTAAGCCCGCCAGTAACTTTGTGTTACTGATCGTTCCAAGGCGATACTTCTGTGGTGGTTCTTTTTGTTTTATATCTTGGTGTTTAAACGAATTTTTGTGCTGTTGGCGCCTTATGTGTGTTTTCATAGTTTTAGTCAATTTAAGGTAACTGAGTGGCCACCTATTGGGAAAATAGCTGCTCATTCGGTTTACGATATGTTTCATGGTATAAGTACCTGATTGTTAGTTTGGTTTTTTCCCACCTCGGTTTTTGGAGTGGGAATCCTTTTCTGATTGCGCCTTTTCCTGATCTTTGCCTACTTGTACCTCTTTATGTAAAAGACAGAACTAAAAATCTGAGAACCATTTCTAAGAATTTTGCATCGACGATTCAACCTACCATGTTAAATAAAAAATATTGCATAATTAATAATATGAGCATTTGGTATTAAGATACCGACCGAAATCACAAATAGTTTTAATTTTACTTCAGTTAAATTAAAGAAATTAACAAACCCAAAAAGGCTTACACTTCAATAAATAGTGTAATATGTTATGATGCACACATTGAGAAATAAACATCCAAACTACATGACTTAGAATTTAGGCTCACTTGAGATGATGCTCATCATTACGAAAACTTGCCCAGGCAGTAAACAGAGAATTTTCGAGCTTTCAAAATTGAAAATTTTCAACCGAAAAGGTTTGATATTTTTCTTATTTTTGCTCAAAACATAGATTGTGGGTACAAGTTAGAAACGCCTCGCCGAGGCGGTTCTAACGAGTACCCTCAATCTATGTTTTGGAGCAAAAATAAGAAAAATTGGTATACCCCTGCATACCCCAGTTTTGCTATATAAAAGTGGGGTTCACGGGGGTATACATTACACGCACATGTTTTCGTGATGTTGGGTGAGCTTATTTGATGACCATGCTCCGGCCTCCGCCTGTCGTCCGTCGTCGTCGGTCGTCGTCCACAATTTCAAAGATCTTATCCTCTGAAACCTTTGGCCAGTTAAAGTCAAACGTCATATGGAAAGGTACAAGTAGGCAAAGATCAGGAAAAGGCGCAATCAGAAAAAGATTCCCACTCCAAAAACCGAGGTGGGAAAAAACCAAACCAACAATCAGGTACTTATACCATGAAACATATCGTAAGCCGAATGAGCAGCTATTTTCCCAATAGGTGGCCACTCAGTTACCTTAACTTAACTAAAAATATGAAAACATACATAAGGCGCCAACAGCACAAAAAATTTTTCAAACACCAAGACATAAAACGAAAAGAACCACCACAGAAGTATCGACTTGGAACGATCAGTAACACAAAGTTACTGGCGGGCTTAAACCGGTTTTACATGGCCATAACCTCACCCTCAACTTCTGCAGTGGTTCATAACATTTAGTTAGTTATTCGGTCCTCGTGGTGAATCTCTAACTAGTCAATGAATCATCAAGAACAAACAAATAAATCATGATAAACATCCTGATGAATCAAAAACCAGGACTCACAGACTGAGTAAGCTGCCCGACGATGGAGATCCCTGGGCGCCGAATAACCTACTAACTCCGGAGCAAAAGAAAAACACCAGTTGGACCCCGGTGGGCCAAGCAACAGACAAGAAGCTCCGGTCCCAACCAACTAAAATGAATAGCTTTATGTCGGGGCCATCATAGAGTCTGACTAAGAGCATACTTAGGAAGGGGGAACAAAAGTTTATTTTAATGGTCCAGGTCACATGCCCAAGATGGCCGACGTGGCAATAAATATCAAAAACCATTAAAAATCTTCTCCAGAACCAGAAGGCCTATTATTTTGAAACTTGGCATCATGACGCATCGGTGAGAGGAGATCTTCAAAGATTATATACACCATGACCCTGGGATGACCTTTACCTATTTTACGGCAACGTCTACATAGGTCGCCCCTGCATTTGAATGGAGAAAATGGTCAAAACGTCATTTAAAGGGAAAAGCTTGAAGGAAATGGGCAAATGGACTGAAGATTTATTATTCTAAACATTTTGGACCAAGAGGCTGGTCTGCCCCCACCCCAGGATAGTATACATGTATTTTACCTTAATATTCAAAGATTTTCTTCTCTGAACCCGCTTGGCGAATCAAAGCCAAATTTCATGTTGGGCGTCCTTAGGAAATTTATATAAACGATCCAGGTCACACAACCAAGATGGTCGTCATGGCTATATATAGCAAAATCCTTGTAAAAATGTTCTTCTCCGGAACAAGAAGGCATGTGATTTTGAAACTTCACATTAAGCATCAGGGAGAGGAGATCTACAAAAGTGTTTATAAATCATGACCCTTAGATGATCTTGACCTAATTTACAGCAATGTCAAAATAGGTCGCCTATGCATTTGAATGGGGGAAATCGTCAAAATATAATTTGAAGGGGAAAAAAACTTAAAGAAAATTGGTAAATGGAGTGAAGGTTTACATGTAAATCATGACCCTGGGATGACCTTGACCTATTTACGGCAAGGTCAACATAGTCCGCCCAGGCGGTTGATTGTGGAACATTGTCAAAATGTCATTTGAAGGGAAAAACGTGACGGAAATGGGCAAATGGACATATATGTAATATTTATGATATGACAAGTTTATTGGTATATTTCCCACCTCTCAGGTGAGCGTTTACAGGACCATTGGTCCTCTGGTTAATATTGTTCCTACGATATATTTCTAAGCAGAATTTGTCGAACGCAGACTCTTAGCGTGAGTCCTGGGGCAGGTTTGCATTCTGTGGTTTGAGCAAAAATTCAAAATTTCATAAATGTTTATCTATCTATTTATTTATTTATTTATTTATTTATTTATTTATTTATTTATATTTATTTATTCGGGGAGATGGTTGTTAGCAGATATAGGTAGAACATGTACCATACTTAAAAAGGGAAAGAGTTGTGTTTTGGGTCGAAATATGATGGAGCATTTATTTACCATGAACATTGCTGCGCTTTACTACAGTACTTTCAAAATTCAGAAAAACAGTTTTTATTCTCCAAAATCAAAATTGGGAATAATAACTAAGAATTGTTTACTGAATTGCTACTAAATAGAAGCTACACGCAAAACAACTACAATTAAATCATTAATAACTTCCCTACATGCATGGAGCAATATACCCACTCGAACCTAGACTGATATCAGTCGTAGATGTTGTCTTTATATCCCATACCAACTATCCTCTTAAGCTAATACGCCACTCCACATTTTATACTAAGCTGACTCAAATATCTACGATGAAATAGCCATAGAGAAGTGCAAGTTTGAGAAGAATAGTTATTTCAGTCATATTATAAAGTTAAAGAATAGTTATTGCAGTCATATTATAAAGCCCCCTTTTTAGATCTACATCTTTCTGTTGTAAATGGATTTGTTTCTTCTAAAATCTATGATAAGCGCGATGACTTTGACTTTGATATAGTAAATTTTCCTTTTTTGGATGCATATGGTGACGTTCCTCGTCGTGCTTTTTATGGTGTATACATTTCGCAACTTATTAGGTTTGCTAGAGTCTGCAATCATGTTACAGACTTCAACGCTCGAAATAAATATTTAACGGCAAAACTTCTCCAACAGGGCTATCGGTATCATAAACTTCGAAAAAGCTTTTCTAAATTTTATCGTAGACACTATGAATTGATTTCCAAATATAATGTTGGGTTAAAGACGCTTTTAAGTGAGGGCCTTTCGGAACCTGAATTTTATGGTGACTTGGTTTACAAATTTAAGAAACTTACAGGAATTAATGATTTTTCTTTTCAGTTCAGAAAAATCATAACACGTTACAGACGCATAGGTTATAACTTGAATGTTATGCGACAGTATGCATGCTTAGTTTTTAACCCAATCATGGTTGATAACTATGCTGCCTTCTTTAATTGCACGCCGGTGGGTCGGGCGTCAGACTCCATGATGGCCCCGACTTAAAGCTATTCATTTTAGTTGGTTGGGGCCGGAGCTTCTTGTCTGTTTCTTGGCCCAACGGGGTCCAACTAGTGTTTTACTTTTGCTCCGGAGTTAGTAGGTTATTCGGCGCCCAGGGATGTCCATCGTCGGGCAGCTTACTCAATCTGTGAGTCCTGGTTTTTGATTCATCAGGATGTTTATCATGATTTATTTGTTTGTTCTTGATGATTCATTGACTAGTTAGAGATTCACCACGAGGACCGAACAACTAACTAAATGTTATGACCACTGCAGAAGCTGAGGGTGAGGTTGGGCGCCTGTAAAACCGGTTTAAGCCCGCCAGTAACTTTGTGTTGCTGATCGTTCCAAGGCGATACTTCTGTGGTGGTTCTTTTTGTTTTATGTCTTGGTGTTTAAAATTTTTTGTGCTGTTGGCGCCTTATGTGTGTTTTCCTAGTTTTAGTTAAGTTAAGGTAACTGAGTGGCCACCTATTGGGAAAATAGCTGCTCATTGTTAGTTTGTTTTTTTCCCACCTTGGTTTTTGGAGTGGGAATCTTTCTCTGATTGCGCCTTTTCCTGATCTTTGCCTACTTGTACCTTTTTTTTCTAAAGAATGAATATGAATACAATTTCACATCTCATCAGACTTTATAAGTCTAAATCGAACCTTAAGCTAAACCAGAGGACCAATGGTACTGTAAACGCTCACCTGAGACCTGAGATTTACATGTATACCTATAAACGTGTTTGATTATATAAAGGTCATATACATGTATATAGCCTCAGGACAGGGTCAAAACAACCCCTAGGTTTAATTTTCTTTTCAAATTCACAAATATTCTGTTCACTTGCCCATTTCCTGAAAGTTTTTCCCTTCAGTGTCATATTAACAGTTTTCTGCATATGTGACCTATGTTGACCTTGCCTTAAAATATGTTAAGGTCATCACAGGATCATGATTTATACAAACATTGTAGTACTCTAGTCTTAATTGCTACATGTCAAATTTCGTTGCAATAGGTTCAGCAGTTCCTGCGAATAAGATTTTTTTAAGAATTTTATCATACATGTATATGGGCATGGCAGCAATCTTGGTCATACAGATGCTTCTAATAAAATTTGATTTCGACTGGCCAAGCCATTTTAGAGAAGAAGATCTTTGAATATTATTGTTATATAAATTTATTTATGCAGGTACAGACCCACCCCTGGGGTCCAAATTCTTTTCAGAACCTTAAATCTCTAGTTCATTTACCCATTTCCTGCAAGTTTTGTCCTTCAAAACACATTTTAATAATTTTCCACATTCAAATGCATTGACGACATAAGGTCAAGGTCATCCAAGGGTCATGATTTATATAAATTTTGTAGCGCTCTATTGTTTCATGCTTCATGCCAAGTTTCAAAATCATAGGCCTTCTAGTTCTGGGTAAGAAGATTTTTAAAGGTTTTTGCTATTCAAAGCCATGGCGGCCATCTTGGTCATGTGACCTTGACCATTCATACAAACGTTCATTCCCTGTTCCTAATGATGCTCCAAGCTGCAGAGAAGTACATTTGCCCACGCTTGCAATTGATCTCGATTGATACGAAGCCACGTCTTACCATAACGAAAACTTGCCAATGCAATTTCCAGAGATTTTTTAGCTTTTAAAACTGAAAATTTTCAGCTGAAAATATTTGATATTTTTCTTATTTTTGCTCCTAACATAGATTGTGGGTACACGTTAGAACCGCCTCGCCGAGGCGGTTCTAACGAGTGCCCACAATCTATGTTTAGGAGCAAAAATAAGAAAAATAGGTATACCCCTGCATACCCCAGTTTTGCTATATAAACGGTGGGTTTAAGGGGGTATTCATTACACGGACATGTTTTCCTGATGCATGCAGCTTATGCAATCTTTGACCAATTGCTCATATTACAGCTGGTGTCAAACACGCATACTGTCGATTTAATATATTCCTCACAGTATCCTTGAAAAACAGTTGCGATTTGATTTTCCTACAGGAATTACAACTTCAGGTGGGATTGAAAATTATTTTAGTTTTAAAGAAATGTTTTGTATCTTTACTTGATTAAAGTCAAACTTATATATAATTTAGTCTTTTGAAATATATACATACATATGCGAACATAGAATTACCGGAAGTTTTACACATTATAAGTACGGCACCTCAGAAGTACATTATCTTTTATTTTTCATTTTGAAAATAAATTTTTGATTTATATTATTTCTGTAAATGAATATGTAATTTGTTTAATGTACACAGTTTAAAAATATAGTAACATATAAATATGATTTAAATGTATGAACAGCTCTTGGTATCAAACACGATTTTATAGAAGAATTTTTGGGTATCAAAATGACATTCTAAACATGAAGTTATTCCTGTTCTCGTTCATTTGCAAATCGAACGATTATGTAATATAGGCCACGATTCGGAAACAGATTTGTATACAAAGACGAACACTTAAAGAGCAAAATCTGGTGATAATATTTATAAAAAACTATCTAAGGTTGATTCTTTGTATAACAAAATCAGATGTGTAGTTATTTTATTACTGACCGTTCCAAAGCGGCACTGCTTGACATTACGAAAAAATGAATTTTAGAGATGTAAAAATTTAAAATTTTCTGTGGAAGATTTTTTTTATATATATTTTTTTCTCGTTCTTGCTCAAAACATAGATTGTGGGTTCACGTTAGAACCACCTCTATGTTTTGGATCAAATATATATAAGGAGAATACATGTACATGTAGGTATACCCCTGCAAACCCCAGTTTTTGTCTATATAAAAGTGGGGTATAAGGGGGTATACATTGCACGGACATATTATCGTGATGATATATCATCTTCAGTTTTTGTCTATTTGTTTTGTCTACCACATCAGGAAAACATGTCCGTGTATTGAATACCCCCTGAAACCCCACTTTTATATAGAAAAACTGGGGTATGCAGGGGTATACCTATTTTTCTTATTTTTGCTCCAAAACATAGATTGTGGGTACTCGTTAGAACCGCCTCGCCGAGGCGGTTCTAACGTGTACCCACAATCTATGTTTTGAGCAAAAATAAGAAAAAATATCAAAAATTTTCCAGTGAAAATTTTCATTTTTACAACCAAAAAATTTTCTGTATATTGCATGGGCGTGTTTTCGTAATGTCTTCAGTTTTTGTCTATTTGTTTTGTCTACCACATTGTTGTTCTCGCCACAAGTGAGCCGCCTCATGGGAAAACCAACAATGTGGTTTCCGAACAGGTCCGACACAAACCGGCCTGTACAATCACAGAAAAGAGCTAGAAGCTTGAAATTTCAGATTTAAGTAGAAGAGGAATTGTACTATCCAAGTAGCGAAAACAAAGGCGCTGATCAGCTTCGCGGTTACCGCGAAGCTGATCTGCGTCTTTGTTTTCGCATATGCAGATTGTTGGTTTTCCCATGAGGCGGCTCATTTGGTTGATGCTAATCGGATGACTTCCTTAATGGAAAAGAGCTTGTCATATCTTTATGCGTTGTCTAACATTTCGATTTGTGATATTTTGAGCAGTACTTTCTCCACTGGTGTCTGGGCGGGATTTTAAATTTAAGGATGTTCGCTTCTAACATTTGACATTTCGGAACTTCCGGTTTTTCTTTTGTTGAATATCTCAAAAACGGTTGCAGATATTTTCCTAATATTTTATATTTGGATACATATTGATGATATGCACTGAATGAGCCATGAAAATTGTCAATCTTAATTTTTCAGCCCATTTTCTGCAACTTTTCAGAAAATTTTAGTTGTCAGTAAAATTTAGGGGGTAGGGTAGATTAAACTTGAATATTATACATCTTCAAATAAATTGCATTAATTCGATGTTTGTTTTAGCAGCAGTATATGTGTATATGGTCTTCTAAGTCGGTCTTTCTGTCTTTGGTGTGCTAGTTTTAAAATTTTGGGTGGTTTTATGAAATGAACTTTAAGAAACAAAACAGTCGAAAAAAGGCTTAAAATGGCGATTTTCAAGTTGTTGGTTCTCTCTTATATGCACACTACCCTAAATATTTCTTTCCTTTATTCGAACAATATTACCAAGTTCTATCTTGTGTGAAAATACAAGAAAAAGTTTGAATCTACAAATATGGGTTTGGCACATTTCAAAATATTGATTTTTTCCGACTTTTCAAGTATGGGGGTAGGGTTGTACAAGAAACATCTTTAAAAAATATAATTGTCGAAGATTAATATCTATTTTGTAATAGGGTACCTATCCAAGCATTCTCCAAATAAAATTTCATTTCAATCGGCCTAGCGGTTTCAGATAAACCGAAACAAGTAACAGAACTAATGATTTATTGCTGATTGAAATGTTTGTAACATTGACCCCTGTCTTTGGAATTGAACAAGATCGTTTTAATCTAAGCTCTTTAATGCACTGCATATATTTGTTCTCTTTATACCAGGAAAATCTGAAAAGATGTAAACTTAATCTCTTCACATCCCGCAGATATGATTTGCGTTCAGGTTTATCTGGGCAAGGTTATCCGTAAATCAGCAAATCTGGCCGTTGGTGGTGTGGCAAATCTGCAGGAGAGAGAGAGAGAGAGAGAGAGAGAGAGAGAGAGAGAGAGAGGAGACAGACAGACAGAAGACAGACAGACAGACAGACAGACAGTATGACTCTTGCAGAGCCAACCCCAGACATGACTGAGAGGAAATGCGTTTCAAATGTCCTTACGGCGAGAGTCCTTAAGAATCGCAGGACCGAAACGACTCAATCTGTTGAGCAGAGCCGTTGATCCGAACACGACTATATTCAATGGAGAAAATCCGAACGCATCTTATCTACGATGGCCTGCATGGATCATAGAATTTCGAAATCCACAGTTTTTAGATTTTGATTTTTCTTTGTAAAAGCTTTCTTCACACAATAAGGGATTAAAATCAATAACAATTAGGACCAATGATGGCTTGTATAGTAAAAAACATAATTTTCATTTTTACAACCAAACAATTTTCTGTATATTTCATAGGCGTGTTTTCGTAACTCTGACATTGTTCAAAATTCCGTATTATTTTGTAGGATGAATCTATGTGTAAGCGCAGTGTTGACGATTCTTTTGTGCCAGTTATGCAGTAAGTGGATTCTCTACTATAAAATTAAGAAATCGCTTATTAGTAAAGCCTACGGATCCCGCCGAGGCGGTTCTAGAGATGGACAACGAAACGCAACAGTTACTCAGTTGAAAGTTACCAAAACCAATTAGTGAAAAGTATCGAAAGTAAACAAAAGGAAGTAATTGAGTTTCTTCGATCATACCCTACTCTGACTAATCAAAACTTTTCAATACGAAAATCAAATCAAAGAGGAGTTCAAAAAAGAATCATAAAACGCTTTTAACCTTACAGAATCGAATCTATGGTAGACTCACTACTGATACTATGACTAAAAATCTCTTAATTTCAAGATAATTTTATGGGTCCTTGCAGTGGTGGTGAGTGTTGAGCAGCCTGAAGATGACAATTTGAAACTGGTTGTTCGTGAGAAGAAACTGGTTGTTCGTGAGAAAAGAAGGGCGAGCAAGGGCTGCCGTGAGTTTCAACTTTTTATATATATATTTCCACTGAACAATCAAAATGTAATCTTGGTTTTAAATGGATATAAAATGAAAATGTTGATGATTTGCGTAAAATGAATGCAACAGTCAACTGAATTAAAAGACAAACAGAAACAACACTTAGATTAGTTTATTAAATATTGTAAGAAGGGCACCACAAGACACCAACATTGCGCTTGAAGTGCAAGATACGAGGTGGGTCCCGGGAAATCATAAACCATGTCTAATAACTTGCGAACGATCGATAGCTGCATGCGTTTGAACTACATTTCTACGGAGCAATTAGTAAAAATATTAATTCAATTGCTTACAAATTATAAAAGTTATGGACATTTACATGATGGTGTATCGGCGTAACCGGAGCACGTTGGAAATCATTTTGCTACGTTTTTGTGGAGGGGTGGTTGAATGTTTTGTATGCAGTCTCTTTATTAGAGACGTAATGAGATGAATATTGCAATCTAAGCATTGATTAAGTCTTCTTAGTTAAAATGATAGTCAATTATTTGAGATAGAAATGATAAAAAGAAAAAATAGCATGATCAATTTCATTTTATATGCGGGACAACTAATTTTTTTAGACTGAAATAAAACAAAAAGAGACCGCTTGCTTTAAACGACAACAAGAAACAAGCATTTAGAACATTTAAAGAAAAATGCACACAAAATCATCACTAAATCATTAATGACACATTAGAAGATTGATTTTATAAATCAATTTTGTTAAAAATACTTAACTGGAAAAAAATGATGGGGAGGGTCTAATTTTGCGCTGTAAAACGTACATTACGTCACTATTTTCCAGTAAAATAATTTCAGTATGTTTTAAAAAAATTGTCTAAAATCAACGCTGATGGTGGAAATGATTTCAAACTTCCAAAAAGTTATCTTACACAGTTACTCGTGCAACTGACAGTTAGCGTTGTGTAATACCATCTCAACTCGCAGTTACAGGAACTGTTGAATTTGATCTTTATGAATTTCAAAACGGAGGTTTTCACGTGCGCCGTAGACACCTACACCTCTTGACATAAATACATATAACTATGTTCTGTAAAGGACCAATTCATCCATATTTGTACGAAATGTTTATTAGATGTATGCAAAGAGATCATATAAATCTGATGCAATTCTGCATACACATTCTTGTTTTATCACAAATGTCTACGTATTTCTGGGACAGGCCCCGTATCAGCTGCTATAAATCCTTACAAGACCTGGGAATGTAATAGCGAGGTTAAGGCATATCTAAAATCAATCAGATAAAGCAAAAATATAATGTGCTTAAATTTTAAATAAAATTGTTTTTCTTAGGTAGGTGTGATGAAAACTATTACAATTACACCGTTTCTGCCCTACCTACACTAAAGTGCCCGATTAATAAAGGCGGTTGCAAACCTTTAAGATGCAAACGGAAAAACAACAAAGACTGCAACAGAATTTGCAAGCCGAAAATGCGACAAGAAATCGTCACATGCCCGATCACACTAAACGGTGAAACTGTCAACAAAACAATAGAGTAAGTCAATATGCATTACGAAAACACACCCATGTAATATACAGATTTTTCTCAAGATGTAACAATTGAAAGTTTGTTGAAGTAAATTTTGAATATTTTTCTTGTTTATGCTCAAAACATAGCGAGGCGGTTCTTACGAGTACCAACACTCTATGTTTTGGAGCAAAAGTAAGAAAAATAGATATACCGTTGCAAACCCCATTTTTTTACATAAAAGTGGGGTTCAAGGGGGTATACTTTTCACGGACATGTTTTCCTTATGTGGAGGAGGTGGCTTTCAAATTGCATTCCCTTCTTGACTCTAAAACAATCGTAATATTGACGACTGTGGTGAATAAAACGTCATGTGATAAAACCCCTAGTTGCTTTTGGTTACAAAATGGATACCGATGGCTGTTCCATTAACTGATAAATTCTGTCAGATGGAAACTATGATTCCACCGATCCATAGTAATCCCTATGTGAATGATTTTGACGGATAATGATTACATTTCAGGGTAGACGTTGTTGACAGGTGCCGGTGTAAGAAAAGAAAGCGGGTGTCGTTCAGTGGTCGTGTTGTGTTGAAGAAGGAAGGAAAAGGTAGCTTACACTTTGTTCAGCTACGCGAGTTCACAAGACGTCATAACGGAGCGACCATTTGATCTTTATGGGGTGGGGGTGAAGGGGGTGGCTGGAAGGTGTTTAATGTTTCACTCCCGACGCGGTTATGTCTTTTTATTGGTATATAGTACCATACGTTCAATAAAATATATACCCTGTCCTAAATATTTTTTCGGGCAAAGTTCGGTCCTGGATTTTTTTTATCTCAAAATATCTTCCAGTCCCCCCCCCCACCCCCACACACCCCGCCTATAAAGATCAAATGCTCGCTCCCTAAGCAACGAGGTTCACGGGGGATTTATAAAAACCCTAAAAACCCCTATAAACCATAAATACAGTAATATAAAAATGTAGCGTTATTTGTCTTCATTACATGTCTTTTTCAGTTCTGCAGAGGCACTGTAGTTTCTATTTACAACTTTATTGTATTTTTATGCCCCCAACTTTTATGCCCCCAACTTTGAAAAAGTTGGTAGGGCATATTGCTTTGGGCTTGTCCATGCATCCGTGTGTCCGTGTGTCCGCACCACTTTTTTCTTAACTTTTAAACGGTGGATGCTAGTGTCTTGAAATTTAATATATGGATTCCTCATGAAAAAATAGATGACCCGTATTTTTTTTTCTTTTCTGAGTTATGCCCCCTTTCTGAATTATCTCCCTTTGAAAGAAATCTTGACAATCTTGTGTGCAAGATATCTCAAAAAGTATTTAAGCTAGTGCTTTCATATTTGGTATGCTGATTGGGGCCAATGAGTAGATCACTTGATTAACTTATGAGAACTTTTTGTCAAATTTTGACAAAATTACGGAATTTTGAAAATTTATCAATTTTACCACTTTCGGATGAAATTTGAAACTTTTAAACAGTGGATGCTTGTGTCTTGAAATTTCATATATGGATTCCTCATGAAAAAAAAGATGACCCGTATTTTTTTTTTCTTTTCTGAGTTATGCCCCCTTTCTGAATTATCTCCCTTTGAAGAAAAATCTTGAAAATATTGTGTGCAAGATATCTCAAAAAGTATTTGAGCTAGTGCTTTCATATTTGGTATGCTGATTGGGGCCAAAGAGTAGATCACCTGATTAACTTTTGAGTATTTTTGTTCTTTTCTGAGTTATGCCCCTTTTAAAACAAAATTTGAAAATCTTGTGTGCTAGATATCTCAAAAAGTATTTAAGCTAGAGTCTTCATATTTTGTACAATCGTTGGGGCTGAGACGAAGATCACCTGATTAACTTTTGAGGACTTTCCATCAAATTTTGACAAAATTATTCCATTTTGAAATTTTTACTCCATTTCTAACTTATCTGCAAAAAGCTTACATTCTGTTTCTGGATCAAGGTCAAAACAGAGGCAACCAAACAGCTTCTTCAGGAAATTAAATTTCACTTCATTCAAATGAAATAAATGAATCATACAAGCTGCCAGTTTAGGGACAAGCATATAGTTGGGGGCATAGTGTTTTACAAACACGCATTTCTAGTTACCTTTGCGCCTTATTTAAATAGAGAAAAATAAAATAAAATGAAAATACCGACTAACGGACATACAGTGTTGTATTTTGGCATGCCAGCCGCTGGAAACACAGTTACATTATATTAAGCTATACTGTTAAGATAAAGATGAGGTTTTAATTTTCTTTTCGAATAAGAAAGTATCTTCATGTTAATAAGTTCTATGTAAATTTCTGTGGTCATTTATTATTATGGCTTTATTTTTGTCACTGGTGTAGAAGGCGTGGAGCTGACCATACAGAACTACAAGAAGAAAAAGTTCCTGTCCGCTGAGCTTGGTTTCTTTTCCTTCACTCTTAACCTGAAAAAGTTCAAACCGAAATTCCCAAAACGCGTAACAATTACTGCGCGCAAGAACGGTTATATCTTTTCCATTAAACACGTTGATATTGCCGATGAAAGTACAGACGAAGTCCGAAATATAGAAATCGTACTTTTTAAACGCCCTGAGCCAATAACCTTCAATACTTCTGATGGTGTTCAGTTAGATACACCAAATGCAGTAAACGTAAGAGTCCCTGCAAACACAGAGTTTGAAGACGAGAACGGAAATGTTGTCACTGGTAGCGTCAACGCAGTATTTTACTTTATTAGTCCAGCGAGTAGAGATTTTGAAAACAGCCCTGGTGAATTTATAACTGATACAAATGTACAGCTGATGTCATTTGGTCTATTTGTCGCGAGTTTTGAAGATATGGATGGAGCTCCTCTAAAACCCAGGGGTCAAATCGATGTGGAAAATGCCGATCCCGATGTTAAGGATATGCGACTATATAGGATGACTGCAAATGGGCAATGGGAGGAGCTGCCCGCGGTAGGGGCACGCAGAAAGCGACAGGCCAAGAATGACAGTTTTATTGGTAGCTTTGGACCCGGTGAAGTGGATGGATGGCTCAACATTGACAAACCTGCGGTACAGAAACGATGTTATATGAAAATGCGAGTATTTGAAGACAACACCTTCTCAACTGAAGTAACAGATGGACAAGATCTGACGGTTACACCTAAAGTTCTTCTGAAAGTTTATGTAGGGTCATCAGTTTTGGGTCTGAATTTGAATCCAGCGGGGACAGATTCACCTGGACAGCATTGTTATACTGTCAGATGTACGGATATAGCACCAATAAAAGGCGAAATAATGCTCTATGAAAGACGGACAGATATCGATAGCTTTTCACTTACACAGCCAGTCCCTGCGAACAACCCAAATCTTCCGCCTGATCTTCCTGCCCTTGAGTACACTGTAGATGCCAATGCTAAAAGAGCTAGACTCAGGTTTGACGCCAGTGCTGCCGGTCCTCTTTTTGAAGATGAAAATGTATGTCAACTTGCACCTAAGGAGAAGAGTCTATGGTTCGCACTTGGGCCGGCACAATCACCGGGTGGGAATTTCGGTGATGATGTTTGCGTCATGAGAGTCAGAGTGATGATCAAAAGCGACCAAAATAACGAGTCCCAATCCAATCCGCTTGCTAGTTTGAACGTGTTAAGTAACTGGGGTATTTCCGATGAAGAAATTGATTACGATATAGTTGATGCAAACGAAATGGTACCGATTCCTATTCCTTCTGAATATGCGTTTGCTGCATGCGCGCGATATGAATGTAGCAAGACTGATACACCGACAACGGTTGCCTTTTTACCGACTCCAGTCGCTGACACGGTCTCTTGCCATAGTGGTCAGACGTTAGAGCCCCCTGTCATCGACTCCGACGGTGATGGCTACTACTATGGCACAGATGAAGATATTGTCAAAGCAACATGCAAGGCATCTGGCCCTTCTAACCCTTATGTTAATACCGTTGTCTGTTCCTGAGAACATATCTGTACACGTTAATGTTCTCTATGTACGGTTGTTTATTATTTTCCCTTCATGTGCATTGATATGTATGATGTAAATGTATGTATGAGATATGTGCCATGCATCAGAGAATTTAATAAACATTTAATCATTTATATTTGTGTTTTTTCTTATGTTAGCATTTAGTTTACACATCTGTACACATCTGTAATATTGGTTGTAGAGAAAATACAGCATAGGTAGAATGCATCGGTACTGATTACAGTTATTTACCATTATTCACCTGTTCATGCAAAAATGATATCGCCTTTTTACCATGCACCTATGAATCGACCATAGATTTATATCTTTCAAGGCAAGATGGATTTTAGAGCAAACTTATTCATGTAAATGGACGATGGAGATGCACTTTTTTAAAAGGTGACCGCACTCTGTTACATGCTACCGCATCAAATATTATATGATCATACATAATAAATTGATACTTCGACAAGCCAAGTTCTGCTTGCGGTTGTGCCAGGTGTTTTTTCTCGGGGTTCGCCCGTGGTAGCCGGACAACTCGGACCCAAGACAACTCGGACCCTTGGTATTTTTCGGACCCAAGACGATTCGGACCCAAGCCTGAGACAACTCGGACCCAATTTTGAGACGACTCGGACCCAACAACAAGGACGACCATGCAAACAGTTTCTATTTTATCATGCAGATAAAACTTGTATAAAACACACATACGTACTTGCTAAAATCATAATGCAGCTCATGATGTTATTTTGTGTAACCTGGGTTATTGAATATACTTGAACATGTGGTGACTACTTTGATATGATGATTTTTTTTTTTTTTTTTTTTTTTTTTTTTTTTTTTTTTTTTTTTGCAAAAAATGCATGGAATTGAGTCATTTTATCTGTAATAATGCAGCTCATGATGTTATTTTGTGTGACCTGGGTTATTGAATTTACTTGGACATTTGGTTACTACTTTGATATGATGATTCTGTGATAATATGATAATAGTGATGTTTCAATATTATCAACTTTTTACAATTATTATACACAAAAACTCGCCTGTAGGCACAAGTGACGCCTCAGCTAAGTATCTCGATTCATTCGATAATTTAATCAACGTCGATAATTGTTTATCAATCACGACTTCTGTAATCGATAAGCGATAATCAACAAACAAATTAACAGATGTGCTGAGTGGTAAATATGATAGACAGAGATGACTTGAGTATCTTTAGATACGGTGCAGTGTACTGCTTTTCAAATAAAACATAATTTACTTGGCTCGCAAATTTTGTGAGTCTTCATCGCATATGTCGTACAGATAAGGCTTTCCTGTTTGGTCGGACGGTAGTGTCACATTTGACACACAGATCAAACATTGTCTTAAATTACCTTTGGTCACTCTTCACAAATTTGCAGAAAACATAAAAGTTAAAAACCAAGTTTATGCAGTTAAAATTCATACAACTTTAAAAATCATAAACCAATGTTTCAAATAAATTAAAAATCTAAAACACATCCATTCTAAAACCATTGCGTTCATTCGTTCGTATTAAAATTGGTTGTTCCATTATACACGCAGTTGCGTAATAAAGACTGCTCACTCGTCTTATTAACATTTAAGATAATGCACAAGGTCATTTGTAGCCACGAACCTCTCGGCCCCGGGGGTATCATGCATTTATGATCGTCCGTCAGCATGGGTCCGATTCGTCTTGGGTCCGAAAAGGTTTGGGTCCGATTCGTCTTGGGTCCGAAAAGGTTTGGGTCCGAGTCGTCCCAGAAATTTTGGGTCCGAGTCGTCTTGGGTCCGAGTTGTCTGACATTCTCGCCCGTTTTCGCCCACCTACTGCACATGAGCTAAAACTGAATTTAAAAGTAAATAAATAAATTCATACTTCATGGTTGTGAGTAGAAAGAATTAAACGTAACATTACGAAAACACGCCCATGTATTAAACAGATTTTCAAAACTTTCAAAAATTGAAAATTTTAAGTAGAAACTGTTTTGTTATTTTTCTTATTTTTGCTCAAAACATAGATCGTAGGTACACATTAAAACCGCCTCGTCCATCCATTACTTCTAACGAGTGCCCACAATCAATGTTTCGGAGCAATGATAAGAAAAAAAAGGTATACACCTGCATACCCCGGTTTTGCTACATAAAAGTGGGATTAAAGGGGGTACACGTTTATTCGTTATTCATAATGATAAGGTCGTTCATCATTATGAATAATCGGTCATCAATCAATGGACTCAAACTCACCTTAAGTGGTTGAAGTGGTTCAATATATTACTAGCTGGGTGTTCGGTTCGCATCTGAAACGCATTCGTACATGTACTAGTCAGTGATCTATAATACGAATGAACTTCATTATGTGACTGTAGGACAGGAATAAGAATGTTGTGTAAACTCTAGTCCAAGTCATCTGTGTCTGCTCAACACTGAAACATTATTATTGGTACACTGCTATACTGGTGCTCATAAGTAAGTCAAAGTAAAACGGACATGACTAAATGCAATAAAAGGAAATTCTTACACAAATACCAGGTGACAAAGAGCAAATGTCGTCTCGTTCTGGAGCTATTTCCCAGTAAGGAAAAGGAAATTTCCCTGCCAACCTAGCCAAAACAAAGACGCATTGCAAAATAGAGAAACGCAATTAAACGTACTCATCTAGGCATTTAAATTATAAAAAGCTATAAAAAAAAAACAACAGGAGTAATTAAAAAGTATTGGCACAATAAATATGTAAAAGTAAGCAATTATCTGGATTTTGCGCAATCAGAGCGAAAGTCTCACTCCAAAATTTGAGGTGAAAAAAAAACTATTTGACAACTAGGTACTTATACAAAGAGAACATCGTAAGCCGAGTGAGCAACTCTTTCCCAATATGTGTTCACTCAGTTTCACGGACTAAACTGAACAATGTGAAAACGTACATGTATATAAGGTGTGCAAACAGCAAACAATCATTCAACGCCCAAACATTGAACAGTTTGAACTACAACAGTGGATAAAACTATTAGGGGCTCTAACCGGTTTACAGGGCCCTAACCTCACCTTCAGCTTCTCGGTGCAGTGGACCACAATATCTAGTTATTTGTTCGGTTCTTGTGGCGATACTCTAACTTGTCAGTGAATCATCACGGACGAACAAAAAATGATAAACATCATAATGAATCAAAAACGAGGACTCGCAGATACAATATGCTGCCCCATCAGGAAAACATGTCCGTGACATGAATACCCCCCTATACCCCTATACCCCACTGTTATGTAGCGAAACTGGGGTATGGAGGGGTATACCTATTTTTCTTATTTTTGCTCCAAAACATAGATTGTGGGTACTCGTTAGAACCGCCTCGGCGAGGCGGTTCTAACGTGTACCCACAATCTATGTTTTGAGCAAAAATAAGAAAAATATCAAAATTTGTCTTCTGAAAAATTTAATATTTAACAACTTTGAAAATCACTGTATGTTGCATGGACATGATTTTGTAATGTCTTGTGGCGATACTCTACTTTGTCAGTGAATCATCACGGACAAACAAATAATGATAAACATCATAATGAATCAAAGCGAAGACTCACAGATACAATACGCTGCCCTATCAGGAAATCATGTCCGTGATATGAATACCCCCTTATACCCCACTGTTATATAGCAAAACAGGGGTATGGAGGGGTATACCTATTTTGTGTTATTTTTGCTCCAAAACATAGATTGTGGGTACCCACAATCTATGTTTTGAGCAAAAATAAGAAAAAAAAATCAACAGTTTTCTGGTGAAATTTTCAATTTTTGGTTCTGAAAAAAAATTCTATATATTGCATGGACAAGTTTTCGTAATAAAAGTGAGGACTCACAGATACAGATACGCTGCCCGGCGATTGGGGATTCCTGGAAAGCCAAACAACATTCACTGAAAATCTGGAGCAAAAGAATAACGTCAGTTGGACCCCGGTGGGCCAAACAACGTATGGGGTCGGGATAATAGAACGTTCGGTGTCAGAAATGTAAACAGAAATATAGATAAATACGCATAAATTAAGGGTCTCTAAGACAACCAAGCGATTATGGAATATACATAAGGTGTAAACAGCCCTTAAATGAACACCAAACAAGAAATGAACACCAAACAAGAAATGAACACCAAACAAGAAATAATAAAGAAGGTATAACAAATACATACAATTGAGCCGCCGCATGGGAAAACCAACCATCTGCATAGGCGAAAACAAAGGCGCAGATCAGCTTCGCATTAATTGCGTAGCTGATCAGCGCCTTTGTTTTCGCTACACGGATAGTACAATTCCTTTACTTTCCAAATCCAAAATGTACAGCATCTAACCACCTTCTGTGACTGTACAGCCCGGTTTGTGTCTGACCTGGTCGGAACTCAAATTGTTGGCTTTCTAACGCACAGGCTCAATTAATACAGTGTCGCATCAGGCTTGGTCGCTGTGTTAATTGAAACATGAAAGAAATACTCCATTCATGTGGTGTTATACGGAATTAAAAATTATTATCTCTAACGAGTGCTAACCAAGGAAGACGACGAAACCAGACATGAAAATCGTTGTAGTTTATGTAACTTAAATCGCAACATTACGAACACTTGTAGATGGAATGCACAAAGATTTTTAATCTGTAAAACTTTAAAATTTCACCGGAAATAATTTTTTTTATATATATTTTTGCTCAAAACATTGTTTGTGGGTACCCACGATCTATGTTTTTGCCATGATCAAAAATAGGTATATTCTAGATCAGCTGGTTAGCGTTAACTCCGCTCCACTTCGGTACCTCGTTCCATTTTCGCTAGACGTGGAGTAAAGCGAAACACCGATGGGAATATCCCGGCTAGGTATACCCCTGTGAACCCCAGTTTTGCTATATAAAAGTGGGGTATGAGGAGTCAAACCGAGTTTCTGAGTTAAAGAAACCTTGAAATTCAGTTAATGAATATCAAGGTTTCTATGAATGAAATAATTCACACATGTGCATCCCCAATCATAATAACATGGCCTTGAATCACCAAGCTGTTCTTAATGAAATCATTTGAAATGAGCCGCATCATGAGAAAATCGGATTTTCGCCTATGCAAAAAAAAAAAAAAAAAAAAAAAAAAAAAAAAAAACGCAGATCAACTATGCAGTTCCTAGACTATATCCGAAATTTCTAGCTTGTAGCCTTTTTCTGAAATTGTGCCATTACGAAAACTTGCCCATGCAATAAACAGATATTTTTTTAGCTTTAAAAATTGAAAACTTTCAGCTGAATTTTTTTTATATTTTTCTTAATTTTGCTCAAAACATAGATTGAGGATACACGTTAGAACCTCCTCGGCGAGGCGGTTCTAACGGGTACCCACAATCTATGTTTTGGAGTAAAAATAAGAAAAATAGGTATACCCCTGCATACCCCAGTTTTGCTATATAAAGGTGGGGTTTGAGGGGGTATATATTTTACGGACATGTTTTCCTGATGAGGTTTGTGTCGAACGTTGTAGGAAATCCCGAAGCCCGGTTTTCTCACGTCGCGGCTCAAATAATAATTGTGTTATTGATACTATTACTTCTTAATTCTTTAACGTAGGACTTCACACATGTATTTTATCAATCATATAACAAAGTACAAATCATGAAGAAGCCCTCATACCTAACGATGTAAAAATATTGGAGTCCGAAAACATCTAGTACATGTACTTGTAATGCACTAGTCATTTGTAATCACGGCCCCCATCCCCGGAGAATAGCGGGGACTTTGACTTTTAGTCCAGTAAATCCCAGCTAAAACCTCACCCTGCGGGCCTGCTTTGGTAAAACACTGCTGTTTTCCCTCGCAGCCTGCTATCTTTTCATTTCATGACCCTTACTGCCTATATGAAGCAAACCACGGGTATTTTCCCTGCACTGCCGTGGCAAAACCTTAGCCAAAGCCCCGATGAGTTCCACGGCTATCCACCTCCCTCTAACGGGGATGGGGGCCGTGGTTACAAATGACTAGTGCATAAGCGCAAAAACTAGCACATGATTCACTGATGATTCTGTGTATCACTGTGAATGGACAAATCTTGAAGGCTTTTGATAAATTCTCAAAATAAATTCTCAAAATAAATTATTTATATTTTAGTTAAGTTTAGGTTACTAAGTGGCCACCTATTGGGAAAAAAGCTGCTCATTCGGCTTACGATATGTTTTCATCGTATAAGTACCTGATTGTTAATTTAGTTTTTTCCCCATCTCGGTTTTTGGAGTGGGAATCTTTTTTCTGATTGCGCCTTTTCCTGATCTATGCCTACTTGTACCTTTTCCTGATTGGGAAGCATACTTTCCGAACACTTTGATGGTGAGGTCACCACCACAAGAACTGCGAACGCCAGTGCGGCACTTGCATTACGAAAATATTTTTCCCTGCACTGCCGTGACAAAACCTTAGTCAAAGCCCCGCTGATTTCCACGGCTATCCACCTCCCTCTAACGGGGATGGGTCCGTGGTAACAAATGACTAGTGCATAAGCGCAAAAACTAGCACACGATTCACTGATGATTCTGTGTATCACTGTGAATGGACAAATCTTGAAGGCTTTTGATAAATTCTCAAAATAAATTCTCAAAATAAATTATTTATATTTTTAGTTAAGTTTAGGTTACTAAGTGGCCACCTATTGGGAAAATAGCTGCTCATTCGGCTTACGATATGTATTCATCGTATAAGTACCTGATTGTTAATTTAGTTTTTTCCCCATCTCGGTTTTTGGAGTGGGAATCATTTTCTGATTGCGCATTTTCCTGATCTTTGCCTACTTGTACCTTTTCCTGATTGGGAAGCATACTTTCCGAACACTTTGATGGTGAGGTCACCACCACAAGAACTGCGAACGCCAGTGCGGCACTTGCTTTACGAAAACTTGCCCATGCATTTGAGCTTTAAAATTGAAAATGTTCAACTGAAAAAAAAATATTTTTTCTTATTTTTGCTCAAAATATAGATTGTGGGTACACGTTAGAACCGCCTCGACAAGGCGGTTCTAACGAGTACCCACAATCCATGTTTTGGAGCAAAAATAAGAAAAATAGGTATGCCCCTGTATACCCCAGTTTTACTCTATACTAGTGGGATATAAAGGGGTATATATTACACGGACATGTTTTCCTGGTATACCGGTGATTCTTACAACATTCTATTCCAACTCCATCTTGTTTACCCGTGATGACAGTGCTTCCAAGTCAGACCGATGTAACATTTCACGACACATGACATAATGCAGTGAGTTCATTGGATATTTGATCGATTGGGCCTCAACCTACAGTAAAGCATTCATTGTCTCGCTGTGGGCCGCATGATTTGTAAAATCAATTTTTGAAGCCAAAGGACCAGTCTCCATAAGGGGGTTTTCCTGGTACCTGAATATTTTAATAATATTTTGGTAGCATATAGCCACATAAAGGGGACATGCATTGGTGGAAAGTTTGAGTTGAACGGACTTTTGTTTTGGTAGTTATGGGAAATTAGAGTGGGTGGGGTAATTCCATACCTGTTTTAATTGAAGGAGTAAATCATCAATTTTCACTATTTGTATAAAGTGCAGGCAAAAAGTTTTATAATACAATGAAAGGGTATTAGTAACATAGTATTTTGGTATGAGGATTAATTATGTGCCCCTAAATAGTACAGAGAAATATTACATTGATAACATGTCTTCAATTTTGAGTATTTTTAATCGACCAACTTTGCCAAAAACATGAACACGTCTTTACAAAGCTACATAATCAAACCATATTTAGAGGAAATATTGGCCAATGCTTGGTTATTACAGAATTATGGGTTTTTTTGTGTAGCTTAGTTAATAAATGAGTTATGTGCCCTTGAATGCCAGAAACTGACAGGAAAATGTAACAATGTATAAGTTTGGGGTCAAAGTTTCACTAAATGTGTATATCTCATTATTCAACCATCACAAACCATTCATATTTGAACCATAGGTACCCCAAAGGGCTTGCTTTCTTTCTATGAGTTTGGACCCCAGGGTCCATGCCCGGGGATTGGGGCTGAAGGTCAAACTCTTGGTCACCTTTTAAATGTGTTGTTTACAATGTTAATGTTTCTTCTCTAAGTCCATATCTTAAAAACAAACATAGGAATGTTTTCTTATTTAGATCATATATGCCTTGTAGGGTTCACAGGTGAGCTTATAGAATACCCATGCTCCGTTGTCCGCCGGTCGTCGTCCGTCCGTTGTCCGTAGTCGTCCACAAGTTCAAATATCTTCTTCTCTGAAACGGCTTGGCCGATCAAGTTGAAATTTTATGTGGAACCTCCATGGGTAGGGGTAATGAAAGATTGTTCACAGGATCTTGGTCACATGACCAAGATGGCTGCCACGCCCATATATGATAAAAACCCTTCAAAAATCTTCTTCTCCAGAATCGGTGAGTCGATTTGCACAAAACTTGGTATGTAGCATCTGGGACTCCATCCCATCGAAGTTTGTTCGAATGATGACCGTAGGATGACCTTGACATATTTTACCGCAAGGTCTTTTTTTGGAAATATAGGCTATTACATGGGAGAATGCGAAAACTATGGATATTTTGGAAACTATTTCAGCCTGAGACTTTAAAGTTGCTAGATGGAGACAACAAATAAAGTCAATGATGGTATGTAATTAATTAAGGTCAAGGTAATTTCTTGACCTTGACCCAGGGTCATTGAAATAATCAAAATTAAGTCACAGTTTCAAAGATCCTCTTCCCTGAAACGGCTTGACCGATCAAGTCGGAATTTCATGAAGAGCCACCTTGGGTAGTGGAATTAAAAATGTAGTTGCGATATCTTGGTCACATGACAAAGATGGCCGCAATACTTGTATATGGTAAAAACTCTTCAAAAGTCTTCTACTCCAGAACCAGCGGGACGATATCAGTGGAACTTTGTTTGTAGCATCAGAGACACCAGCCCATCATAATTGGCTAAATTTATGAACCTGGGATGACCTTGACCTATTTTACGTCAAGGTCACTTTTGGAAACATAGGGAAAAGGCCAAAACAATAAATATTTTGGAAACTATTGCAGCCTGAGACTTGAAAGTTGCTAGATGCAGACATCTAATGAAATCATTGAAGGTATGCAATTAGTTAAGGTCAAAGTAATTTCTTGACTTTGACTATAGGTCACAGAAATATCAAAAGTAAGATCTTTTTCTCTGAAACCGCTTGGCTGATCAAGTTGATATTTTATGCGGAGCCTCTTTGGGTAGAGGCATGGAAACTTTGGCCGCGATATTTTTGGTCACATGATTAAGATGGCCGCTACGCTCATATATGATTAAAAAAAAGCTTCAAAAATCAATCTTCTCCAAAACTGGTGGGCCGATTTCCACGAAACTTTGTATGTAGTATTTGGCACTCCAGCCCATCATATTTTGATCAAATGATGACCCAGGGATGACCTTGACCTATTTTACGGCATGGTCAATTTTGGAAACATAGGATTTTACATGTGAAAAGTTGAAAACAATGGATATTTTGGAACTAATGCAGCCTGAGACATGAAAATTGGCAATGAAATAAATAAAGGTGTGTTAGTATTCAAGGTCAATGTTATTTCATGATGAGTAAAGGCGCATCAAACCAAAGATTTTATATTTGCCTTCTTTAGAACCTGTTTTATCTGTTTGGAAAAGTATAAAAATACAATTTTTAAGAAGTTCTAGATTTTGACCTCTAGCCCCATCCCCA
The DNA here is from genome assembly GCA_964017185.1 of Rugalucina vietnamica. NCBI lineage: Eukaryota > Metazoa > Mollusca > Bivalvia > Lucinida > Lucinidae > Rugalucina > Rugalucina vietnamica. The sequence continues at coordinate 9,738,622 of OZ024885.1, forward strand.
CAAATCGACCCTCGAGTCCGATCTTTACAGGTCATCTATGGTCTTAAGTATGAATTCTTTTTGACTAGACTGTGGATGTCATGATATAGACTTACAGAAAATTGTTTATAATACTTCAATATTACAAAGGTGTCCTAGATTTTGACCTGTAGCCCCACCCCTGGAAATGGTACCTAGAATATGGTGCGATTGAATCAAAGCAAACCCTACAGGGCATATATGATCTAAATAAGAACACATTCCTATTTTTGTTTAAAGATATGGACTTAGAGAAGAAACATTAACATTGAAAACAATGCATTCAAAAGGTGACCTTTAGCCCCAATCCCCGGGCATGGACCCTGGGGTCCAAACTCATGAGAAGAAAGCAAACCCTTTGGGGTACCTATGGTACAAATATGAATGGTTTGTGATGGTTGATTAATGAGATATACACAACTAGTGAAACTTTGACCCCAAACTTATACATTTTTACATTTTCCTGTCAGTTTCTGGCATTCAAGGGCTCATAACTCACTTATTAACTAAGCTACACAAAAATCCCCATAATTCTGCAATAACCAAGCATTAGCCAATATTCCCTCAAAATATGGTCTGATTATACAGCTTTGTAGAGATGTGTTCATGTTTTTGGCAAATTTGGTCGATTAAAAATACTCAAAATTCAAGACCTGTTATCAATGTAATATTTCTCTGTACTTTTTGGGGGCACATAATTAATCCTCCTACCAATATACCATGTTACTAATACCCTTTCATTGTATGATAAAAAAATTGCCTGCATTTTATACAAATAATGAAAATTGATGATTTTCTTCTTCAGTTAAAACAGGTATTGAATTACCCCACCCACTTTAATTTCCCATAACTACCAAACCAAAAGCCCGTTCAACTCAAACTTTCCACCAATGCATGTCCCCTTTATGTGGCTATATGCTACCAAAATATTATTAAAATATTCAGGTACCAGGAAAACCCCCTTATGGAGACTGGTCCTTTGCCCGGCTTTCAATTGGCGCACGCCATTTTGTCACGCGTCGTGAAATGTTGAAATTAATCTGCGCTGTAAGAATTTGGCCGAATCACGGGTAAATAGGGTGGGGTGGAATATAATGAATAAAGTATAAAAGTTTGATTCTTTGGAAACATTCAAAGGGATATACTATGGGCCGTATTGCGCAAATTTGGGGTACTGAATCCTCATCAGTGACCCCTTGACAAACCGTCGAGGAAAGCTCGACAAATATACTGCAATTTAAAAAAAAAATACACAACGGAAGTTAAGATCAAAGACACTACCTACACGGCATGCCTCAACGGGATCAAATAATTTCATCGCTGTTTAGAAGATGACTCTAAAGATACAATATCAATATCTGAATATTCGTACTGATATCAAAGGACCAAAATATAATCTGCACTATGTTTGATGTACGGGGGGACTTTTAGGGCCGCCACACGGCACGGCGTCAGCTGCAGTAATAACAAATACAATATAAAAGTTTGATTCTTTGAAAGCAGTGAAAACATTAAAACATTTATGAAGTTTGACACCAAGTTAAATATATATAAGACTGTGGTTCTGCCAACCCCATTTTCACATGTAGATTCTGGGCAGTACAACAATTGCCATATTAGGAATATATCTAGAGTCAGGGTCTCTATAGAAAGGGTCAAGAAACTATGTATTGATTTTTCCAATAATCAAAAACTCAGGTATGTCAAGTACCATATACGGACAGTGTAAGAAGTTGTTAAACAACTTGCTCAAAGGTGAATTTATCATGGTAAAAATCGTGAAAAACCAATTAAAGATAAGAAATACATTCCAATAAGCAATGCATCATATCAGCTTCACATTCATACAATTTTCAACAAAATAAATTGCGCAATGTTCCAGAAAAATGTGAAAATGGACACTGTGGCACATATTAAGTCAAAACAGATATAAATTCCTAATTATAGTACTATTATTAATGTACACTGGATAATTTAGCATGTTCTGATATAGAAAAAATGAAAGAATTAATAACAGAATTATGGTAAATTGACATTAATTATATTTTTTAATGTACGAGATACGTATGTTTTAGGTGAGTAAAAACTGACATTCAAGAGTTTTGAACATAGGACAAAGATTCTTGACCCCTTCTATAGAGACCCTGCTAGAGTCATGCGGAATGGTAGTTGCCATGAAACGATTTCTAAAAGGGCGCTTGTTAAATATGCAGTGTATATTTTAGGTCCATGTTAAAAGAAAATAAACAACGCTGACGACTCCCGTTGCGAGTGTTAAAATAGCTGATTTCATAACCACCCTTGATAATTCGGCAATCATCTCACCGCCGTACTAAGTATGAATTGGAGCCCCACGCGGAACACATGTGAGCAAGCTATTGTCTATAAACTATCTTCCAGAAACTGCATTTTTCAAAATACCACTTGTCTAAAAGACCACCAAAAATATTACTTGTCATCATTTTGCATTCTAAAAGTCTTAAAAAGTGCCACAAAAACTTTGAAAGTCGGTTAACAAATAAAAATTTTATGCGAGAAAATAATTTTGAATAAGGCTTTTTTCATAGTAAAAATGACCGTGAGCAAGGGAAGTAACTATTTTCCTGGAAAATATCTTAATTGCTTATTTTTCATTTAAAATGCACCAAACCAAAACAAAATTGTATTGTATGCATAGCTGAGCGCCAAACACTTAAAATTGTTTCACAGATTTGCTTGATTTTTAATTTTAAGGACTTTGGATTACCTCCCTTGCACATGCAAAAAGGCCTATTCAAAACAATTTTCAAGCATAATAATTTTATAATAAAACCGATTTTCGATTTTTATGGCACTTTTTACGACTTTCAGGTTACAAAGAGAGGACATGGTCATATTTTTCTTGTGGTGTTTCAGAAAAGTGAGATTTTGAAAAATGCAGTTTCTGAAAGATGGCTTCCAGACAGTAACATCTACTTGCGGATGTGTCAGGTGGTTTAAATAAATCGCCGAACTTAGTATTAATCTATCTTCTTGTTTATATACACAATTTTTATAGACTTGTCCATATCGGGATGTGATATTTTCATCGTTGGTAGCCAGTGGTTTGTCTTATCATTAAATGTTAGTTTAATCTTTAGTCCTCCTCTGAACCCGATAGCACCGTAGCTACGAGATCTCGTGACCTCGGGGTTTAAATTTCTGAAATCTGAAATAGCATCGTTTTTAGTGCCCTGCTTAAAATATTTCCTGTAAATTGTACTCCTTGTGTCCATTTGCTTCGTCCCTTGCATAAGCAATCTCACAGCGGAACTCCCTATGCCCGGAATAGATCGCGGCCATCTTGTCCTAGTCACGTGATTGTTGTTGCCATCTCCGCCTGCATCTCCGTCATTTTCCGGAAAATAAGTTGCACTGACTGCCCCAGATATTGCCATAATGACAAAGGCATTGAAAAATGAAAGCTGACCATACATTCTGTAACAGAAATAAAACATGCTCAAATGTATAAAGCTTTTTCCATGCTCAGCTCAGCTCAGCGGAAGATAAAATTTATCCTGCTCATAAATACTGAAATGCCAAAATATTAAAATGCCAACAATTGTTAGCATTTTAACATTTAAAATAAATTGCTGGTGTGCTTGGAAGCGTTGCCAATTCCCATGTAAGGATAAATTACAGGCTTAAATGTTCTAATCTTGAACTTTCAATTTACGTGGGGTGATCGGAAAGTACGTATAAAAATGTTGTCATTTCTTTATCATCTGTTATTTCGAGATGAAATTTCATCAAATAATGCAGCATTATACATGCAATTAATCCATTGCAATAACGCATGCATAAAACGCTCCAGTGCGTTGCAACGCTCCAGTGCGTTGCAGCCACCGCCTAACGTGAGGCGGCGCAACGTAACGTCGAATTCAAAATACTTCTTAGTTCAAAGTATTGTAACACCCGTTTTGATTGCGTATGCCCACATTTTATTTAATACTCATTAACTGCAATGTACACAGCTTATATTTGTAAAGTTACGAGGTTGTTTATCGAATGGATTTGTCTGTAGATAAGAGTCTTGCAAATACCGACTGTGTCAAATAGACAAAACTGTTAAGATTTTCGAAACTACAATGTATTGCATTTTCGGGAAGTCATTATTTTAAAAGTATATATTTACTGCAAGCTCGAAACATATCTATTCTTGACATTGTCTCTACTACTTATAGTTTATGCCAGTCTTTTATAATTTCGTTAAAAATCGGCCAGAAAACAAGGTATGCCGTATGTTTTCGAAAAATGGTCAATTAATGTTAGAAAATTAGTTTCCATTAAAAATGTCGACCAACTTTCCCAACCCCACCAAATACACTAACAAAGTCAACCCAGGGGTACAGGTGCGCCGGGTCACGTGAAGTGACGTCATTACGCTGCCTCGTGCATGAACGTCTGACGTCATTGTTTTAAAATGAGAATGCCATTTAATTACAAAAGGACCAATGTATATTTGTACTAAATTTTATATCAATCGATTGACGCAAATTTATTTTACAGCATTTTTATACGTACTTTCCGATCACCCCTCGTATATTGGCTTTTTACTCGGCATTAAATATTATGAGCAGTTTAAAGTTTATGCTCTGCTGAGCTAAGCAAGAAAAAAGTGCTTATGTCCTGCTCAGTCATAATTGAGCCGCGACGCGAGAAAAACAGTCTTCCGCGTTTCCGACCCGGTATGACACAAATCGAGCTGACTAGAGACTGGACATTTTGGATTTAGCAAGTAGAGAAATTGTACTACCCGTGAAGCGAAAACAAAGGCGCTGATTAGCTGTGCAGTTACTGCACAGTTGATCTCCGCCTTTGTCTTACCAAAGGCAAAATTCCGGTGCTCATATGTCTTTACGTAGGGACAACGAGCGTATCCGTACAGTAAACAGAACGCACAGGAAACGAGAAAATTGGCTTATTTTTGTGGGATTAGTTTGATTCGATAATCTACCATAAGCTTCCGATTTTGTTCATTGGCATGACGCTGTTAAAAAGAAATTCGTCACCCACACAAACACCCCCCTCCACCCCCCCACCCCCCCCCCCCACACACACACACACAAAGTAAAACTAAAAGCTTTTTATTTCGATTGGAAACAAAGTCTCACCATTACGCAAGCACCTGTCAATGGAGACTCAACCTTGTGATTAAACATGTGGCTTTCTCAACAAAAGAATCCCAAAGAGAAAATTAGCTCTGAGTCTGTGCGTGAGAAAAACAACAATATACATAGGCGAAAACAAAGGCGCAGATCAGCTGTGCAGTAACTTTTTTCTAAATCCAAAATTTGAAGTTTCTAGCCTGTTTCTATGACTGTACAGGCCGGTTTGTGTCAGACCTGGTCGGAAACCCCGAACACCTGTTTTCTCGCGTCGCGGCTCATATGTGGCTCCCTCAACCTATTAACCCCAAAAGCCAAATTAGATTTAAAATATGACGGGAAAGCTTTACCTGACAATGTTTGCCTGTTGGTTATTTCATCAACGTGCATGTACGCTTGCAAAATCATTCAACGATATCAATGATGACCCTTCCCATGTATATATGTGTAAATATGATGTTGCAAAGTTGCAATTACCTGATCAGGAAAACATGTCCGTGAAATGTATACCCCGCTAAACCCCATTTTATATAGAAAAACTGGGGTTTGCAGGGGTATACATAATTTTTTTATTATTGATCCAAAACATACATTGTGGGTACTCATTAGAACCGCCTCGAGAACATTAAAAAATTCAAAAATTTCCAATGGAATTTTCATACTTTTTTGCTTCTGAAACATTTCTCTGTATATTGCATTGGCAAGTTTTCGTAATGTATTACATGACATGTATATGTATTAATTACAAGTTAGAGGATCATACATGAGTTGTAATCTAATATTAAATTTGTTATATCGACCGTTGAAAACAAGTGTTATATTCCATTCAATTAACTCATTTACATAAGTTCGATGTCCTTTTTATGGGACATTTGCAAACAGTATAACCCCAGATCTGACGCCGCGTTCTGGGGCTATTCTGTGTGCTAAGAATTTTTGTTTTTGTTTTTCATCAAATTTGTTTTTCATCAAAAATTTATAGGAAAATTTAAAATCACCTTGATTCCCCTAACATGGAAGTGGACTCACTAAAATGATAATGATGGGAAATCCATTGGTCAAAAATAGGTCGACCGTTGAAAACAAGTGTTAGTTTTCTTTCCATTTGTCCAAAGGACTTGTTTCGAATTTTCGAAAAATTGCATATAATAACGTTTACTATCCGGAGCCCAAAAATTACAATGTCAATACGAATTTTCTCCTTTTTGTGAAAATCCAAGAAGAACCAGCGTGCATCAGGAAAACATGCCCGTGTAATATATATCCCGTTATACCCCACTTTTATATAGCAAAACTTGGGTATGCAGGGGTATGCCTATTTTTCTTATTTTTACTCCAAAAGATAGATTGAGGGTACTCCGAGGCGGTTCTAACGGGTACCCACAATCTATGTTTTGGGCAAAAATAAGAACAATATCAAACATTTTCTACTATAATTTTAAATTTATTACAACTGAAAAAAAATCCCTGTATATTGCATACCTTTTAAACTAAAGAATTGGTCAAAGCAAACATTTTGGCGCAAATTTTGTTCAAATCGGTCAAGGAATAAGTGAGATATTGGTATTTAAAATTTTAGAACGAAAGTACTTTTGGTGGCCATTTTGAATATTTTATTTGAAAACTGAGAAATCTTAAACTTTGAATAAAATTCATATTTATATTATATTATATGGTGAAATATGGCTAGATTTGATAGTAAATCAATAGTAGTAAATATTCCAATAAAAATTAACAGAAAAATATTAATAGTGCTACATCAATAATAAAATCAAAAGTTTTATGACATGTCTGTGTCCTAAGATCCATCTTGGCACAAAGTTTATGTCTATGATGGCCCCGACATAAAGCTATTTATTTTAGTTGGTTGGGGCCGGAGCTTCTTGTCTGTTGCTTGGCCTACCGGGGTTCAACTGGTATTTCTTTTCTTTTCCTCCGGATTTTCAGTCAGTTATTGGGTGCCCAGGGATCTCCATCGTCGGGCAGCTTACTCAATCTGTGAGTCCTCGTTTTTGATTCATCATGGTATTTATCATGATTTATTTGTTTGTCCATGATGATTCATTGACTAGCTAGATATTCACCACGAGGACCGTACAACTAAATGTAACTAAATGCAGAAACTGAGGGTGAGGTTAGGTACCTGTAAAATCGATTAAAGCCCCTCAATTGTTTATAACTGACCGTTCCAAGGCGGAACTTCTGTTGTGGTTCACACTTATCTAAGCTATTCCAATCACGAGTTTCATGTTGCATGGCTTTGTGGCCACCCGAGTATAATTTGGCTGTTTACTTAGCCCTCTGCATTTTACTTGCTCTGTCCAAGTTAGCACTGTGACAACCTTACCTTGAATAGCTGCTCACCCTGCTTTCTGTCATTCATGTTTATCTTTGGTATCTATGTTTAGTATTTTCTTAATGTGATTTTTCTTATTTCTTGTATATCACTGAAACACTGCAGAAGCTGAGGGTGAGGTTAGGTACCTGTAAAATCAATTTAAGCCCGCCAGTAATTTTATATTACTGATCGTTCCAAGTCGATACTTGTGGTGTTTCTTACTGTTTTATGTCTTGGTGTTCACATTTTTTGTGCAGTTGGCGCCTTATGAACGTTATCATATGTTTAGTTAAGTTTAGGTAACTGCGTGGCCACCTTTTGGGAAATAGCTGCTCATTCGGCTTACGATATGTTTTCATGGTATAAGTACCAATGATTGTTGTTTTTTTGTTTTTGTTTTTTTTTTTTTTTCAGATTCAGATCTTTTTTTTTTTTTTTTTTTTTTTTTGATTGCGCTTTTTCCTGGTCGTTGCCTACTTGTAACTCTTGATACATCTACAGAAACTAAATATACTCACCCTGACACCGGTTTGACAAGAAATACTTCCATAAATCTCTGCTTAATTTAGTTAATAACAAATTCAGAACGTATGCATTTTGCCTTGCTGGCCCTGTACCCCCCATAGACCCAGGATGCCACTTTGATATGATGTGTGAATGTAAAAGTTCACTTTATTTGGCCTGTAATGACAGAAAGACATTTTCACTTCCTCTGACCAAAGTCTCTATACACTTTGGTCATGTCAGAATGTACGGGGACGCCTTATCCCATCTCTTGTATAAGATATATTTATATTATATTCGGCACCAAGTTTTACAGCCAAATTGTTGGCATTCCGATTGGTGCAAATTGCGCCCTTCTCTTAGCTGATTTATTTTTGTACTGCTACGAAAGATTCATGGATTCTCTTAATCATGACCATCAAGCTGATGTAATCGAGGCTTTTAATTCGACTTTCAGGTACCTCGATGACCTTTTGAACATTGACAACTGGTATGGTCTATCAAATATACCAGCCTGAGCTACAGTTGAACAAAGCCAACACTACAGATACATGTACCGACCCCCCCCCCCAAAAAAAAAAAAAAAAACCCACCCCCGACCCCCCACACACACATCCTTTAGATTTATAACTTTCTATTGCAAATGGATTTGTTGCTTCCAAAATGTATGATAAGCGCGATGACTTTGATTATAGCCCGTTTTTGGATGGTGACGTTCCTCGTCGTGCGTCTTAAGGTGTATACATTTCGCAACTTATTAGGTTTGCTAGTCTGCAATCATAATACGGACTTCAACGCTCGAAATAAATGCTTAACGGCCAAACTGTCCCGTTTATCGGTATCATAAACTTCGAAAAACATTTTCTAAATTTTATCGTAGACACTATGAATTGATTTCCAAATTTAATGTAGGGTTAAAGACGCTATTAGGTGAGGGCCTTGCGGAACCAGAATTTTTTATGGTGACTTGGTGTACTTTAAGAAACTTATAGGAAGTAAAGAAAAATCATTATACGTTACAGACGTATAGGATATAACTTAAATGTTATGCGACAGTCTAAATGCCAATTAGGGTTGATAACTATGCTGCCTTCTTTAATTGCACGCCGGTGGGTCGGGCGTCAGACTTAAACCTATTCATTTTAGTTAGTTGGACCGGAGTTTCTTGTCTGTTGCTTGGCCCACCGGGGTTCGACTGGTGTTTTTCTTTTGCTCCGGATTTTCAGTAAGTTATTTGGCGCCCAGGCATCTCCATCGTCGGGCAGCTTATAGACCAGGGGCTGTTTTCTGTACAAGCCTTAGTTTTTGAGCTGGCACAACTTACCTCCCAGAAAAGGTTTGACGGTGGATATGTAATATTTGAACCTTCTACAACATTTCTAGGCACGTCGTATGGTCAAATTGTGGTAGCAGTTTTTACCTAGGACGAAATCTTTACGCCTACCCAACGTAGTGTTTGTAATAGGCAGAAATCAGAGAAAAATGCGCCTGGTATTCCCGTTTTGATATTTTTCTGAACAAATATCTTTTTAGAATTATAATTCAAACAATAGCGTAAGATTATAATCAAGTAGAAAACTATATGTTTAAACAGTATAGTAGATGGAAAATTGTCTCTAGTATTTGGTAATGTTACCCCACCCATCAGTGATAGTCGTTGGCGGTTGTTCTTTTGTTTTAGTTTTTATTTCTTTAATATACAACATTACAGTATTGTTCATTTGGGCTTTAGAAATGCAAAGATGTTTTTTTTTTTTTTTTTTTTTTTTTAATGAACTCGTTTGCACTATGAAAAAAAAAGAAACGCATGGTTCCCATGGCAGTCGTTTACATGATTCTTGAACATGGGGGGTGTACATACGAAATTGGTCATCCACTATTACTTATCTTAGACCACTGAATCTGGTCTCAGTTGAACGGTAAGACATAACCTTTTTATGGTATGATAGACAATGTAAATTATATTTCTTGCATATTCATGAAATTTAATGAAAATTTTAAAAAAAGACAGAAAAATCGTTAAAAATCGATAAGTAAACTAATTTCAGGCCCAAACTATCATTGTGTCACTTTGTTATTGGCCCAGTAAAATCAAATGACAAATGTATTGATTTCATTGGCCTAGATAAAATTATCTAATCTGCATATTCATGAATATTTATAAAAATGTCGAAAATCTAGAAAAAAAAAAGAGGTATATGGTCATTGCAAGGTTGTGGATGGGTTACAAAATCTATCTTGCATCTCTGAAATCAATTCTCATGGCTGCCAGTGTGGTCAGAGGGGCCACCTTAAAGCCATAAAATATTATCCTCAACAATTTACACATTTGCGTAATTGCATGATATAAAATTTCATAGTTTCAACACCCATCCCTAGTGCAGTGTGATTCTAAAGAATAGGGTGTACTTACAAAAATAGTCATATACCAACAATGGCATGCTCAAGAATACTATAATCGGTTTCATTGGAATGTAATTTAACCTTAATACAATGTGCCTATTATTCAAATCGTTGAATTTGCTTATTCATGAGAATTAATGAAACACATAAGGAATGGGAGAAAAATTTTGAAAAAATAGGGCATATACTACAAAAATCAGTAGTACCAGAGCTGTTAACAAACCCAGGATGCTAAAAGAAGTATCAAATGGCCAATGTAATATGACCATAAAATCTGATATTAGCATTATCTGAGTTTCAATTTCAAAAATTTAAATGACATGATATCTTCATAAATAGGAATGAAGAGGTGGAACAATTTAACGGATAAACCTACAAAATGACTTGTATCTCGGCAACCAAAAGCCCTAAAATGCTGAAAATGTCATCAATTGATTGCTAGGACAATAATTAAAGCGTGAAACAAATATTTTTCTGGCAGCTTTTATTTAGCAAGTTGCCGCGCATATACGTTTCCGTAGAATCATTCATTTTGTATCTGACCGACAAGAAAAGCTTATCTTGTGGCTCTATATCGACTGCTAATGATATGTTTTGTTATTGAGAACATAGATACTGACCGTCTAATATGATTTTGCGAAACAAAATTGAAAATAGCAAATTATCATTATGAAATTTCTAAAAACGAAACGCACAACGAGGTCAGTACAACAACAATAATATCTATATCACCATATATATATAGCAAAATCCTTAATCTTACTTAATCTTAATCTTAAGTTTTCGTAACTCAGACACTTCTTTATTATATATATATTGGTAAAATAAATCACATTACGATAATATAAGAAGCATTTTGGGTTACCGCGCGTTCTATTTTTATATTTTATCTTCTTGTTTGATACAATCTCTTTGTGTCAAATAATTTGTTATAAGCATTTCATATAAATATTTTATCTCAGAGAACTTTGACAAGGGTTGCAAGGTAGGATTTTGGACCCCGCCCATAGGGACCATGAAAAATAGAAGGACACTTTGTGCCTCCAGACAAACTTATGACTGACTGACCGACCGCTTGATAACTGGTTTACCCCATGAAGGTTTGAGCCGGCCTAGGAAAACTGGTCAAACCAAACGAGCCCTACGAACTATTTGTTTGCTTGAATGGATATCAATTAAAAGCATATTTCGCATGCCATCCCATCCCAATCTTGGGGACATTTCAAATATGACACTCAGTTGTGGATTTGTTACAGGAAAATAAAGTCTGGGTCATACTTTCGAAATTGTAAAATACATCCTACACATTTGCCATTGTATTAAAAGGTACAAGTAGGCAATGATCAGGAAAAGATAGTCCCACTCCAAAAACCGAGGGGTGGGAAAAAGCTAAAATGACACTTAGGTACGTATAAGTCGATATATATTTGGAAATGAAATACACCCGATTTATAATGAAGCAAAATTAAAGGATTGAACATGGCAAACTTATAAGGTGCAAGTCGACCAATTATACTCACGAAATGGCATGAACCGACATTGATTCCTTCCAAAGATTAGGATGGAGTGGCGTGCGAAATATGCTTCTTATGCATTATATACAAGGCTCGTTTCGCTTAACCAGTTTTCCTAGGCAGGCTCAGACCTTTAAGCGGTAAACCAGTTAACATGCGGCCGGTGAGTCAGTCATAGATTTGCCCTCAGGCACATCCAGTCTAGCTGTTTCTCACGGTCCCTATGGGCGGGGTCCAAAATCCTATCCTGCCATCCTTGTAAGAGTTCTCTAAGATAACTCATTACGAAAACTTGCCCATGCAAAATACAGTGATTTTTTTACATGTAAAAATGGAAAATTTCAATAGAATTTTTTCGATATTTTTCTTATTTTTGCCCAAAACATAGATTGTTGGTACACGTTAGTACCGCCTCGGCGAGGCGGTTCTAACGAGTACCCACAATGTATGTTTTGGAGCAAAAATAAGAAAAATAGGTATACCCCAGCAAACCACAGTTTTACTATATAAAAGTGGGGTTTAAGGGGTATGCATTGCACGGACATGTTTTCCTGATGTGCATGGGCAAGTTTTCGTAACATAGACACTTGTTTATTACAGGTATGTCTTCTGCCTTTACGGTAACATATCCAGTTTCTGGCCCCACTTCTGGCACCATCAAGTTTACTTACTATGTCACAAATATAGGCAGCCATTATATGACCTTACATCCGGGGTCTTCACTTGTGTACATCCGGGTATTTACGTCTTCCATCTCCGCATATAATTTATATAAGGCCTACGGATATAACCAGGCGTATTGCAATATACGGAAAAATGGCGTGAATAAGATGTATGTCGACGCCAATGTTCCAAATAATCCCACCGATTTTGACAGGAGCTCTAACACAGTTGTCCTAACACTTGGTCAAACATGACACTGTTGATCTTGGGGACTGTAGTGAAATTGAAACAATTCATACACAGTGGGAAACATCGTTTAGTGGTTACCTGTTAAAAGCTGACTAAGCGAACAGAGGAGATGATAGAATATTATTATCATAGACTAACCGTATTTGTTCTACTTAGATGAAAGATCTAAGATCTTGGAGACTTAGTAGAACTGAAACAATTCGTATACAGTGGGAAACTTCGTTTAGTGGTTATTTATTTATTTATTTTATTTATTTATACGATATTTAAAGAGGGTGCACAATTAGCCAATGGCTAGTCTACCTTATGGCCCTCTATTTATACATACAAACAATACATTGAAATAAAACATATATACACAATATTTACAAAGAGTTGAGCATGTTTCAAGGTTAAGAATATGGAAAATGGAACTGAAACATATTCAATATGTTTTCTAACTTTAAAGTTAAAATAAATAAAAGCAAAATAGTGAAAACACATATTCTATGCGTTAAAATTTCAGTATTTAAAATTAGCAGTGTGAAATGTGTTTAAAAGCCAGATTGCTTCAGATATTTTAACTAAAATACCTCTAAGGGCACATAAAAGCAACATCACAGACATTATTTAAAACTTGCAAAGTCTTCACAAGGGACAATATGTATGTCAATCGGTAAAAACAGTTTGCGTTGTAGCATATTGCTGATAAGATATTAGCACCATGGTTTCACGTTTGTTTTAAAAACATTTAAGGATTCTGAATTTCGGACTGCTTGAGGAAATGAGTTCCATAATCTTGGTGCCGAGCAAGAAAATGCACCGCTATACATCTTTGTTTGTGAAAATGGTACATACAATTCCTTATTCTCGCTTGAACGAAGATTACGAGAATGTGCTTGTGACATCGGTGTTAGCAACTCTTAGTAATGTAATCAGGTGTCATATTATTAAGCGCTTTATATGTAAGAATAGCTTTGTTTTAATTGATTCTACTTTCTACAGGCATCCAACCAAGCTCCTGAAACATTGAAGCAGATGAGGTATCAAAATCAGATTTTAGAATTATACGCGCGGCCCGTTTTTGGAGTTTTAATAATCTACCAAGATTTGCTGTAGATGTAGACCCCCAAGTGATGGAGCCGTAATCAATCAGAGGAAGAATATAGCTCTGGTAGAACTGTTTCTGGACGTGTATTGGAACATACTCTGATAACTTTTGCAGTAAAGATATTTTAGATGAGATAATTTTGCAAAGATATTCTACATGGCTACCCCAATTTAGATTTTCGTCAATATAGACACCTAAGTGTTTTTGAGAGGTAACGTGTTTGATGCTTACATCGCCTGCCTTTACATCCAAATGATGGGAACCGTCAAGCCGTTTGCTAGTTCCAACAGTCATGCAAGATGTTTTAGTGTCATGCACGTGCATTTTATTACATTTACTCCACTGCTTAGATTCATTTAAAGTCAGACTGTACTTTAAACTGAATTGTTGCTTTATCTTTGTCCTGAGTGTGGAATATGGCATCGTCAGCATATAAATCTGCTTTACAAAATTTTAGAACCAAGGGCAGGTCATTTATAAATAGAAGAAAGAGGGTAGGGCCTAGGATTTAGCCTTGAGGGACTCCGGATCGTACATTGGCATATTTAGATAGACCTTTGTCACTTATTATGGCTTGTTGGCGGCATTCAAGATATGATTCAAACCATCGAATAGCATTAGAACTAAATCTGTACACGTGAAGTTTTTGTATAAGAATGCGATGGTCTACTACATCAAAGGCTTTGCGAAAGTCTATAAAAAGTGTTCCTACAATGTCGCCGTTATCAATACATGCCTTCCATTGGTCAATAAGTTTTACAAGAGCCGTTTGGCAGCTATGTTTCTGTCGAAAACCAGACTGACTTTCATGTAATAATTTAAACTTATTTAAGTAGCCCATTAAATGATGATTTATATGCTTTTCGTAGATTTTTGAAACTGTGGGTAAAATTGAAATCGGACGATAATTTGAAGGGTCCGATTTCGTCCCCCCCCCCCGCCCCCCTTTGTAAATTGGAAACACTTTTGCCGTTTTCAGCTGTGTAGGAAATTTACCAGTTTTAATACTTTTGTTGACTAGTATAGCAATCGAGGGGGCTAGAACATTGGCTGCTAGTTTGATGATTCTGGGACCTAATCCATCAATGCCTGTTGCTTTTGAAGAATCGAGTTTATTAATGTAAGATAGAACTTGATCAGAAGTTATAAGTGGTATATGGAAGAATGTATTTTCAGGAAGTTTGCTATTTGTAAAATGTTGCAATCTGTCGAAGTCTGGATATGTTGATTCGGTCTGGTTTCTATTAAGAATATCTGCTATGGAGGTGAAGTATTCATTTAGCTTAGTTGCGATATTTTCTGAGCCAGTGAAAGTTTCGTCATTTATAATTAATTCATCGGGAAGATCGCTTGAAGAGACCCGTTTATTACCGCTGACGGCCCGTAGGTGGCGCCATAAAAATTTAGAGTCTTTGGAATCAGAAATTGAGTCAGAAAAATATTTTCGTTTTGCTGCTCGTAATAACTGGCGTGTTTTGTTACGATACCGTTTGAAGTCAGACCAGTTCTTTTTCCGTTTGCTGTCATCCCGCAGTCTCTGCATATGGGTAATATCCGGAGAAAACCATACATGTAAAAAGTGGACCAAATGTACACAAGAGATGATAAATTAACTTTCCAATAGACTATTTTTTTATTTTTCATCAAAATCATTCATTGTGGGTACTCGTTTGTACCCAAAAATGTTTTGAGCAAAATTTTTTTAAGAAAACAATCAAAATTCTTTCCAATGAAATTTTCATTTTTTTTTTTTTTTTTTTTTTTTTTTTTTTTTTGTTCTCTTCTGAAAACAAAAAAAAATCTCTGTTTATTGCATTGGCAAGGTTTTTAATGTATGTCGACTGGTCCATTTCCAACAAATCCGTCGATTTTGACAGAACCTCTAACACAGTTGTCCTACACTTGGTCCAAGAAGACACTGTCGATCTTGGGGACTGTAGTGAAATTGAAACAATTCATACACAGTGGGAAACTTCGTTTAGTGGTTACCTGTTAAAATCTGACTAAGTGAACAGAGGAGATGATAAAAGAACTTTATCACATACTAACCGTATTCGTTCTAAGTTGGTGAAATATCTAAGATCTTGGATACTATAGTGGAATTGAAACAATTCGTACACAATGGGGAAACATCGTTCAGTGGCTACCTGTTAAAAGCTGACTAAGCGAATAGAGGAGATGATAGAAGAATTTTATCATACACTAATTTTCTTATTTTTCATCCAAAGCATAAATTGTGTGTACTCGTTTATACACACAATGTATGTTTTGAGCAAAACTATTTACAAAATTCAAATTATTTCCAATGAAATTTTCATTTCTTTCTTCTGTAAACAAATCTCTATTTATTGCATGGGCAAGTTTTAATGTATGTCGACTGGTCCATTTCAAATAAATCCGGCAATTTTGACGGAAGCTCTAACACAGTTGTCCTACACTTGGTCCAAGATGACACTGTTGATCTTGGGGACTGTAGTGAAATTACAACAATTCATACACAATGGGAAACTTCGTTTAGTGGTTACCTGTTAAAATCTGACTAAGTGAACAGAGGAGATGATAAAAGAACTTTATCACAGACTAACCGTATTCGTTCTAAGATCTTGGAGACAACTCGTACACAGTGGGAATCGTCGTTTAGTGCTTACTTCTTAAATGCTGACTAAGTGCACAGAGGATATGATAGAAGAACTTACGAATAGACTTATCGAATTAGTCTAATAAGCACAGTTGCTACAATAAGCGCACATACAGGTCGTTTCCGAAGAGTACGTGCATGAGTATATTTCAGTTGTGTTTTTATTGTTTTCTATCGTAGTGTGCGCTAATAAGAAAAAGTAAGAATAGAGGGGCCAGAAATCGATGCAATTAAATTTAAAGTCCCAACATAGACAGTGGATGGGAAAGAAAATACATAAAACACGACAAAACATTTTCCGACAACACACTCGAAGAGCAGAATGACTAGCTCTTTCCAATCAAGGTAGCCATCCGGCTAGGTTTCAACAGGAACGAAAGGGAACGAACTCACTCATTCTAAAATAAGCAGCGCACCCCCTGTCTCGGGGTGTTAAATAAGAATTGTAGTGACATTGTTCAATACATCACCAAGGTTGGCTGTATTTTCAAAAATTGGTACTATCTCCATTTAAACCGAATAAAGTATGATACCCAGTTATGTTTTTCAAGATCTCTGGTGGTAGTGAATAATGCATGACCCCACCAAAAACGGCATGTCACAAACTGAAATGCAAAAATTCAAAAGGCGATAGAATGAACAAATTCTATTTTATCACGAAACAACATCGTTCGATTTACTTCATTTGACATTATCTTTTGGTAAAAGAATTGGTTATTTTATATCTTGTAAACAAACAAAAATATCAAACATCAAAAATCGAAAAAAGCATGTCACAGAGTTTTTGTATTTTACGTGACGCTATAGAAGATTGTCCAAATCTTAATACTGCCTTCTCTTATTGCAGACCAAACTGTGTCAATTAAATAGTTGAATATGTCCTTTATATGGATAACATATGGATTTTTCATTTTGCTTTACTATTTTGATCAAATATATCTAATCCCCGCGCTTAACCATTGCGTCCCTTTTAAGATGTAATCATACGTACACCATTTTCCTACAAATCCAACATGGTATTTGAAACAACGTTATCTGAATATGAAAGTATGGAGGATGAATACATCTCGCAAAAACTTAAGTCAATATCAAACGACGCTAAGGTGGTTTTTTCGGATGCTAAAGTTGAAAATGTAATAAACGTGACAGTAATTTACGTGACGGTACTTACTTTCAAAATGCCAATATGACAGATTATATAGCTAAGATATGTGCTTTGAATCAGCGTCAATGAATGTTTTAATGTCCATTATGTACTTTTCAGTAGTTAAGTTTACGGAATATGATGTTTTTTCAAGCAGTGTCACGTAAATTACACATTTGTCACGTAAAATACAAAGGTAGTTTAAGTCTATTTATCAGTTATAGTTGAAAACAGTTGAATCTAAAAGGATCACACCTCCTTCAATCAAAGACATAGCAATACTACATTTGTTATTCGCATTTGTCCATTCCAAAATACTGACCAACAGTAAAATATCAGCCCTGAGATTAATATAGATTTTTATCAATATAAAACAGTTTTGTTTTACTAAATAATTACGTGGTTAATTAATCGAAGGATTTACTTCTTGTGCAGACTGGTTCAAATTCCATGCTTCATTTTAAGTTAGCAAAAACTCAAACATATCTTAGTTTAAAAATAATGTAGGTGACTTAAATATTACCGTCACGTAAATTACAGTATTCCGTCACGTATATTACATTTTTATAGAATGTTGTGCAAAAAGTAAAACAATATTAAAAAATGAAATAGGACCACACAAGATTGTCTGTTTGGAGTAAACGTATCCAGATAAAGTCTTTCAGATAATATTTAATGCCATTGTGTATCTGTAATGCAAAAATAATTTATGTTGCGGTTTGCAAGTAATTTACGTGACGCTGAATAAAACAAGACCTGCCATATAACAAGATGTATTTAGAAAAGTAATTATAAGCTCCGCTACTCATGTAGGACAAATGTAATTATCATTACATGTTTTGATATAATTCTGGTGTACAGGTCAGATGTTATTATAGTTGCAAGTTAACAACACTGAAAATTCTGAATCATGAAGCCTGCATCATACACATATTATCTAACATTTTTCGATAGTAGATATGAAAGGACGTTTATTGTTTGATTTAATCTACTTAATATTGCTCTTTATTTGAGAAACTGAAGTCTGCTAGTCAGAGATATACGTTGAGTTTGTGTTATGGTTACATTTAGTTCATATGTAGTGTGTCACGTTGATTACCAAATTGGAATATACCCATCAAGTTTCAAAATGATGTAGAAATTGCAAGAATATCGGGAAGGTGGTGAAATTTTACAGGATGAATCCTGAATGATCCACAATAGTGATGGTATGTCGAAAAAGTGTAATTCTTAAAAATTATTTTTCTTCATTTTTTTCTCCAGGATTTGCACCTTATTTTAGAATGAGTGGAACTCATACGACAGAGAGGTAGGTTCAATAAACAGTAGTATAATGAAGATAAACCACTTTTCCTGGGACACCGATTATCGTTCAAACAGAGGACAAGTATGATGAAAACAAAAGACTGATTTTGTTGCCTTTATATTCATCAATGATTATTTGTTTCTTTCATTTTCTTTCTTTCTTTTTCTGTCTTTCTTTCTTTCTTTATTTATTTCGTTCTTTCTTCCTTATATACCATTTATGTCGACGCCAATGTTCCCAACAAATCCGGGCATTTTGACGGCAGCTCTAACACAGTTGCCCTATACTTGGCCAAAGATGACACTGTTCTTGGGGACTGTAGTGAAATCACAATGGGAAACGTCGTTTAGTGGTTACCTGTTAAAAGCTGACTAAGTGAATAGAGGAGTTGATAGAATAATTTTTATCATAGACTAACCGTATTCGTTCTAATTTGATGAAAGATCTAAGATCTTGGATACTATCGTTGAATTGAGACAATTCGTACACTTTGAAACAATTCGTACACAGTGGAAAACGTCGTTTAGTACCTGTTAAAAGCTGACTTATCGACCAGAGGAGATAATAGAATAACTGAACAAGGTGTTCGGTGACATGTTCTATTGACAAATCTCATATAAACAGGCACAATAATAACCTTCCTGTTACAGTGTACAATGTTTTATTTTATACTTTGCAGTGAAAACCAATGTATATCAAAACTTGATAAAATTGGTATTTTCATTGATATGAAATTTCACTGATATCAAATCTCACTGATATCAAAAGTCACTAGTGACTGATATCAGCCTATATCTTCACTGTAGATTTAGGATTACTTCTGACGTTTCCATTTACTTGACGTCATTAAATGTGTCTCACTTCAGAAATTCAAACGCCTATAACTCCGTTATTTATGAACGAAAACATAAAGTGTGGGTATTCATTTTCTTAGTTAGAACATAAGGAACAATGTGGTACCAAAATTATTTGTGTTTTCAAAAATTTTTGGTTTTTGCATTTTCACCGCCTGCCTTGTGAATTGGAAAATGCCTGTGTATTGTATAAAATAAAAAGAAAATTTGCATTTTTTCGGTGAATACCAAATATATTTCATCTCGTGAGTTGAAAACATAAAAATTTTCACTCGTGCTGCGCACTCGTGAAAATTCTGATGTTTTCAACTCACTCGATGAAATATATTTGGTATTCACCTCAAAAAAGCAAATATCCTCTATATATTGGATTGTTTTTGTTAACGTTCGTTTAGTTATATTCTACGAAATAATTGATAATACTACAAATTCCCCCAAAATTACGAAAACACGCCCATGTAATACACAGGTTTTTCTCAAGTTGCAAGAATTGAAAATTTCAGTATATATATTTTTGGATATTTTTTTCTTATTTTTGCTTCAAAACATAGATTGTGGGTATTGGGTATACAATCTATGTTTTGAAGCAAAAATAAAAAAAAAAAAATATATGTATACCCCTGCACATCCAATTTTTGCTATACTGGACAAATAAAGTTAGGGATCAAACTTTTAACGCGCAATTTCCTACAGGATTATGAACTGCTGGTAAAATAAAACGTTTCTATTATCAAGGTTATTCATTTTATAAGCTTTGTGCACTTCGGGATCGAAACAGCAGTCGTTGCATTCAACAAGACCAGGCTTTAAGTCGGACTAAGTGGTATGATATTCCCATAGAGAATTGATGGTGTGTACGTTTGTTCGTGCAAAACTTTTAACATTACGAAAACTTGCCCATGCAATAAACAGAGACTTTAAGAGCTTTAAAAATTGAAAATTTTCAGGTGAAAAAGCTTGATATTTTTTCTTATTTTTGCTCTAAACATAGATTGTGGGTACAAGTTAGAACCGCCTCGCCGAGGCGGTTCTAACGAGTACCCACAATCTATGTTTTGGAGCAAAAATAAGAAAAATAGGTATACCCCTGCATACCACAGTTTTGCTATATAAAAATGGGGTTCAAGGGGGTATACATTACACGGACATGTTTTCGTGATGAATGGCTATAAATGTCCAATCTTTTTAAGTTGGCTAACCTTAGAAATGTGTGCCAATTCGCTAAATTTTCATGAATTGACAAAATTGATTTTTTTGTGGAATCAGTTTTTTATGGATTTTTTATCACTTTAGTTTTTAGGGTAGCGTGGTTTAAAGAACAGCTGTGCTTAAGTCAGATGATGCACAATTTCAAAATTGGTGGCATATGAAAGTGCGGTCAAAGTGCTAATCCACAATAAAAATGAAAAAGTAATTAATTATTGATTGGCCCAAAAATGCATCCTTAAAAGTTTGATCCCTATCTTATTTTATTTACCAGTATATATTGAGCCGCATCGTGAGAAAATCGGATTTTTGCCTAGGCGAAAACAAAGGCGCAGATCAGCTTCGCGGTAACCGCGAAGCTGATCAGCGCCTTTGTTTTCGCTACACGGATAGTACATTTCCTCTTCTCCTTCTATCCAAAATTTCAAGCATCAAGCCTGCTTATGTAACTATACAGGCCGATTTGTGTCGCACCAGGTCGGAAACCCCGAAGACCGGTTTTCTCGCGTCGCGGCTCTATTCAAGTGAGGTTTAACAGTTTAAGGGGGTATATATACTATGCAAAATAAATTTAGCAATTTTTGATGTTGCATGTATTTTGATCACCGTAGAGCAATTTTGGACATTTCTTTAATCAAAATGACAAGAACAGTGTCTTAGGCGCACGATACGATGAATTTTAAAACGCCATCCTTTAAAGAGGCTTCTGGAACAACCAAGAAATACAAGAAGGGTGTGAATGCAAAATTCTCAACCACTGAATACAATGCAAACAGCTGACTTTTGTTATGTCCATTAGGCCCATCCTTTTCACCCCTTCTTTATGAACGTTGTTGATTATGTGACAAGTGAGATTGGGCTTTTTTGTAAAACTTTACCTGCCAAAAAAACGACGTCAACGCGACGTCAAGTGGTCGAAATTGTCTTAATTTCGGGTTACTTGGTTTCCATGGATTTTCATAAAAACAAAAGACAAACAAAGCACAATGTAGCCAATACCGCGGTCAGTAACACTTGAAAGATTCAGAGCCATAACGCGTCATGCTATTGAGATAACGCTGACGTTAAACTCATTATTTAAGCTCACGTTATGAAGTCAAGATAGGCAATTTTGCAATATCTCTTTATTTTAACATATCTTTATGCATCAGACATTTAAACTCATTGTCGATTTTTTGAAAATTCCAATTACAAACGTAACTGTAAGGCGATAATGTAGGAGGCAAAGAAATACATGTAACGTCAAATTCAAAAACTTACGATCTTCATTTCTCGGCGATAAAATTTTGTTTCCAAGCGTTTTAAATGTTTTTTCGTTGTTTTGATGACTAAACAGTTGCTTAAGCATAATTTTTGTTTCCCACTTTTAGCAGACCTGCACGTTTTAATCATGTGTCTTAAATTGTAACGTCACGTCAGTATCACCGTAAGGTTTGATTTTTTCGAAATTTTTCGCTTGCAAGTTCTTGCCGAAAGGTTACCACTTACACCCATATTCCAAAATATGACTTATATTCATTATGTGCAGAGACTGGCGAATGTTACGAAAATTGCTAAATTTATTTTGCCTAGTATATTTCACGGACATATTTTCCTGATGATATTGAATAGTTTTATAAGTACTGATGGAATACATCAACCAAACCACTAAATTTTTTATTCAAATAAGCTTTTTAAGATAATGCAGAATTTGTTAACACTTAAGTTGCCAGTAACATCAGGAAAACATGTCCGTGCAATGAATACCCCCTTAAACCCCACTTTTATATAGCAAAACTGGGGTATGCAGGGGTATACCTATTTTCCTTATTTTTGCTCCAAAGCATAGATTGTGGGTACTCGTTAGAATTGCCTCGGCGAGGCGGTTCTAACGTGTATCAGTAATCTATGTTTTGAGCAAGAATAAGAAAAATATCAAATTTTTCAGCTGAAAATTTTCAATTTTTAAACCTAAAAAACCTCTGTATATTGCATGGACAAGTTTTCGTAATGAGTAAAACAGAGAGAGGGAGGGGAAAGAAATAACTAGAAAAATCGAAAATATTTAAACCAAATGCTCTTGTTATTATTTTGTAAATTAATTTATAGTTTCATAGAAACAATTACTGTACTTCTAAACGCATTTTTCGACGGGTCCCGCTCATAGGAACTGTCACGCACGCCCTGCATTTCCTTTCAAATATAGGGATCAACCATGGTTTTCAGTGTTCAAACATTCGATGGATCACGAGGAAGGTGTTTGAACACAAGGCCGCAGGCCGCGTGTTCAAACACCTTCCGAGTGATCCAGCGAATGTTTGAACACTGAAACAAACCATGGTTGATCGCTATTCTTGCATTTTCACTCTAATCCACTTAAAACCTCATGAAAATAACATTAACAACGTAAAAACTCATCGAAAACCGCGGAGCTTCTTCAACGTCGGCCATTTTGTTTCTACAAAACACATGACGTCACGTCGCATTGACCAATGACGTCGGCCAAAACCCATGTTCAAACGGCACGTGAATTTCATGATTTGAACATGGGTTTTGCTGTTTGAACACGGCTTTCGACCAATCGAAAACGGCTTCAAACGGCTATGCGCATAGATATCTATGCAAGAATGACTTTTTGACATTTTTCCCGCTTATACGCGTTACCAACTTAAGTTGACAGTGCTTGTATTATATCAAGGTCAATCCGAGATCGTGATTTAAGTAAACATAATTTGGCCACAGCCCTAAAGCTATATTTAAAAATCGGTCCACCGCTTCCGGGAGAGGATTCATATATGAATGTCATGGCCATCTTGGTCATAAAACCTGGATGATAAAGCTGTTCATCATATCGTTGTTTATTTGGCTTTAACCGTCCAATGCAAGTATTGACTTGTTTTTTCGATTGGTTACTTCTCGCCATTTATTCCTAATCAGCCAACGAGTACCTTTAAATACTACTATTTTAACGGAAACATTTTGTATTGAATCAGATCTAGATTTTTGTAATGCATCCTTCAAAGGATGACAAGGAAGGGCCAAGCTCGTTTGAGGTAACAAAAGACAAATAACACACTAACTGTGGAAATGTCATTTATGTAATAAATGACGATCTTGAAAATACGATTACAATGACATAATCAAATATCTCTATTTATACAATATTCTAAAGAATAAACAAACACTGTTTGGAATTAAAACATACTTCAACCGAAAAGGGGGGCGAACAAACCGCCACAAACCTATTATAAAAAACAAAATATACCCAAACACTTTTATGGTAGGTGCCAGGGGTGGAGGTGGGTAATTGATTTGAAAAACTTTGTATTATAGAACGTCCTAGCAAGCGGGTGTCTAAAATACTACTGACGATCGAAATCAATACTGCAGTTGATATAATTGCTTACTACGTCAGCAGCCAATCATAATTTAAGGAGCATTACAAAAACGCTTATCTTCAATAAGCACCCTTTGTAATGCATCCTTCAAAGGATGACAAGGAAGGGCCAAGCTCGTTTGAGGTAACAAAAGACAAATAACACACTAACTGTGGAAATGTCATTTATGTAATAAATGACGATCTTGAAAATACGATTACAATGACATAATCAAATATCTCTATTTATACAATATTCTAAAGAATAAACAAACACTGTTTGGAATTAAAACATACTTCAACCGAAAAGGGGGGCGAACAAACCGCCATACACAACCGGCTTGCAACAGTATTGAAGCAAGCAGGTTGACGCCCCACCCGAGGACCTTCCTTGTCATTACAAACAGGCATCAGTATCAATTGATAAACAAAAGAATAAAGGAAATTTATGAAACTGGGATAGCTATACGTGAACTTAAAGCTGAAAAGGTTACACAGTATACCAGGCATAATCCATCATATATCATACCCAAATAAGCATGACATGAGAGCTATCAGGAGCAGACTTATTCTGACCTCTCTCCAGCTATAATGTCACACTCATCAGAACAAAATTATCACCAACCAAGAAATTGATAAACAAAAGAATAAAGTAAATTGATGAAACTTGGTTAGCTATACATGAACTTAAAACTGAAAGGTTACACTGTATACCAGGCATAATTCATCATATATCATACCCAAATAAGCATGACATGAGAGCTATCAGGAGCAGACTTATTCTGACCTCTCTCCAGCTATAATGTCACACTCATCAGAACAAGATTATCATCAACCAAGAAATTGATAAACAAAAGAATAAAGTAAATTGATGAAACTTGGTTAGCTATACATGAACTTAAAACTGAAAAGTTACACGGTAGACAAGGCATAATCCATCATATATCATACCCAAATAAGCATGACATGAGAGCTATCAGGAGCAGACTTCTTCTGACCTCCCTCCAGCTATAATGTCACACTCATCAGAACAAAATTATATCATCAACCAATGAAATGGACGAAACAGTGTGGTGAGACATATACTGACCACACAAAAATAATATGCAAGGAAAACGTGTACAATATTGAATCCTGAGAAAATGTGAAATAACTATGTTAAAGAGAAGCAGCCTTATACTGACCTCCCCAAAATATCACTATGATGACTTCATTCGGGAGCAGCATTATACTGACCTCCCAAACATATCCCATATCATGATTACACTCGGGAGCAGCCTTATACTGACCTCCCACGGCCAAACAGACGTTTTCGGACATATCTCCAAATTGACATGATCTATAGTAAATGATAATAAAAAATAAAAACCTTAATAAGCAATGCGTAATGCACTAAAATCACAAGGCGAGACAGACAGCTAACCCTCAAGCAATCCTGCAGCATATCTTACTTTGGAAAAGAAAAACAATTGACTCTGATATATCTTTGAACAGCATTCGATTCCCAGCGACCCATACGCTTTATATTATCCTCCGACAAACCTTGACAGAATGCCGACGTCGCAGCTCCGATACGAAACGAATGTGGCTTATATCGACTTTGGTCTAAACCGAGAAAAGATACAATGATGCGTAATTTTTCAGAAACAAATGCATATGAAACAGGCAATCCATTTTGAAACTGAAACAATGGCCCAGATACATGCTTAAATTCACGAAGATATGCCTGCATTGCACGCACTGGACAACAACTTTCACTGTCGCGGTTTACAGGCAGTAAAAGCGTCATGGGTAACTGTTTCACGTTGTTTTTGAAATATCTGATAACAACACGCATACCGACAACTGCCCTATCTCGGTAAATAAAACAAATATCATCTCTTTGAATAACACGGTTTTGAGAAACTCCATGTTTGATGCAGATTTCACCCATTCGAAGAAAGGCATTAAAACTTAACAAGAATATAGCTTTCAATAGGGCCCTTTGGGAAAGAAGCATAACGGCCCTGGGCAATGCTAGTATCATTCTATGCAAAATAGTGGCAGTTATCGGTAAACGCATATCAAATGCAGAGCCATTTAATTTTTTAGCCCCTTTTAAAAACTGATGAACAAGAAAAGATGATGTCGGGTCAGGATATCCTTGAATTTTATGAATAAAGGCGATAGCTGAAACATGCGATGCAATAGTGGAGGGTTGATAACCCAGATGAAACAAGCTTGTCAGAAAATTCAATAATAAAATGACCGAAACTGGAAGACAAACATTAACTCTGTTCCTACGGCCATACTCTGAGAATTTTTCCCAGACTTTTAAGTACGCTGTCTTTGTCTTCTTGTCTAAAGACGCCATAATAATTTCAGATGCGTCAGGAGTTAAATACGTAGCAGAGCTGCTGGCAGAACACATGGGTTGTCGGCTAGCCAAGGAGCCCATTTCTTGGCGTCCTGTAATTGAAAACGAGATAAATTATCGGCAACGTAGTTTGTCTTTCCAGGCACATGCTTGCAACGAAAAACAATATTGTACTTCATTGTGGCTACAACTAAGCGCCGTACCAGCTTCATCATAATAGGGTCTTTGGAAGACATTTTGTTGACTACATACACTGTAGCTTCATTATCCGATAAGAACAAAATTCTCTGATTTGCAATATCTGTGCCCCATAGCTCGACTGCAAGGACAATTGGAAATAACTCTAAAATATTAATATGCATATCCGAGAATTCAGGCGGCCAAGTATGCATAAACCATTGGCATCCAAATACCGCAGCAAAACCTTTCGTAGACGCTGCATCGGTATATAAACGAAGGATATCAGACGCAACCCAATCACCTGACAATAGCACATGTTTGCCATTAAACCCAGACATGAAGATTTCCCACGCGGCTAAATCAGCCCTTGCTTCATTATTTAATCTAATGAAATGATTTGGATTCGAAACATTTATGGTAAGATCATACAATCTGCGTAAAAACGCTCTCCCCGGAACAACACAACCCGTGGCAAAATTGAGTAACCCTAATAGTGACTGAAGCTCTTTCAGGATCACCTTTTTCCGTTTTGAAAATTCTGTTAACATGTTTTTGATTTTTGTAACTTTTTCGTCGGGTAATCTGCTAATCATTTCGCTCGAATCTACCTCAATTCCATAAATGACCAACTTGGTACTAGGCCAGACTGTCTTTTCACGTTTAAGTGGTATCCCAATATCTTCACAAATGGAAATAAAACTTGCTAAATCGGAATGACATTTGATTGAATTTGCCGGGCCAATAAAGAAAAAATCATCTAATATATGGCTCATCGAAGCGCCAAAGTTATGAGACATGATCCACTGCAACGAAGAACTGAAACGTTCAAAACACTGACACGCCGCGGATAAACCCATGGGTAACGCACAATCCATGTAAAACTGTAGGTCACCGTTATTGTCCGGCCAAGTAAAGCAAAGCAAATGCCTATCAAGAGGATTGATAGGAAGCAAGCGGAACGCATTTGAAATATCGGTTTTTGCCATTAATGCATTTTTTCCGAAACTCCTTATTAAGGAGGTAACTGTATCGATATTATCATATACCACTTGACTATCTAATTTATCAATACGCGAATTAACCGACTCGGAACGTGGGAATGACAAGTCATGGATCAAGCGAAACGACCCTGCCTCATGTTTTGGAATTAATGCCAAAGGTGAACATATCAATGGCTCACATGGCGGAAACGGAAAAGGCCCCCGTACCCTGCCAGCGACGATTTCATCATTGATCATACGACTTACAACCAACGGGTTGCGGATTGCAGATATATGATTTCGAGAAATTCTAGAAATACAAGGACCCTGATATGGAACTCGAAAACCAAAAGCAAAACCTTGATATAAAAATTCCCGTTCCTTATCATCATAGCCATCAAGATAATGACGAAGACGTTCAGCCTTAACTGGCGTAGGCATTACACTATCAGTTTGATTTCCGAAATGTCGGCCCACGAGAAGTACTTGTGGGTGTAGCTACAGAAGTGCTTACGGGTGCGGTCTGTCCCTGAACCTGACGACTCATTAACGACATATTTTGACCCTGCGTGATGGCAGATTTAGTTGACACAGACTCCTGGGGGGCAGACGCACGATCGCGCTGATTCCTTGCAAATGCAAAGCAGCTTATCCTTGAATGGTTACCCTTATAGCAAAAACTACACATATGACTAAAATTGCACTGGCGCCTGTCGCAACCACGAGCACTGTTAAACTTGAAGCAAACTTTTCGATTACCAACAGACGAACCAGTGCGTACATTGTTGCGACTGGCACCACCGCTAGCCAAGGACATCAACGCTGCCTTGTTCCACAACTCAGTGTGCATCTGACCCCAAGGCAAATTCTGTGTTTGTCTATGCGACCTAAATGAACGATCATAAAAGTTAAATGCATGCGTCCCACATGAACGCTCTAAGTCACGAATTAGGTTAGTATAAGCCAAAAGTCCTGAAGCCTCACTTGGAAATTTCTGCAAATATACATCTATGTAACAATGAAATGCAGTTAACCATTGCCCAATACTAAGATCTGAACCTTGTAATTGTTTAGGCTGAACTTTGACTACCGTTGAGGGTCCCTGGTTGGATATGTTAACCGCGAAATCTTGTTTGACTTCCCCGCGGCTCTGAATTTGATACAGCTGTGACATTTCGATATATTTTTTGTCCCAAATTTGCGATTTAATTTTGTCTGGTACCAGTGCACTTAGTGCTAAACCATACGAATGACACTGGGATAGAGGCATCGCATTTAATTCCGTACCCGGTAATAAAGTGTCCGTAAACTGCCCCGCAGCTAACTGCCCCGCAGCTAACTGGTTGCCACCATTAGATTCTTGCGCCAATTCCTGAGTCAGGTCACGCGTGCCAGGTAACGCCCCCTTATCATTCAGCTGATCCGCAGGAGCGACTCGAACGGGCTCCACCGCTGCCCCCAGATTTCGCCTTTGGTCCATAGACTGAAATACTAGACCCCTTTCAACCATTTTGTCCAGCATTATATCGGCTAATTTATCAAGGGGCACAGCCTCAGTTACAGCCTCAGTTACATCCCCCTGCTGGTCATTCTTAGCGGCAGCATTATCAGTGGGTTCTTGAGCCCTCTTGCCCCTTTTACTACGACGGGCAGCGACCTGATCCCCCAACGGCGCCTCAACATTTCGCTTCCTCTTAGGGGCCATATCTGAAGCTAAACAATACAATTACTTTATCGCCAAATAAAAATTACAATTTACTGAAAATGTGTATCTCCCCTTATAATAGCATGTCCTATTGCTGTGCTATAAGTGCGTGTGTATGCTTAAGTCAAATTCTGACCTAGCTTTGTGGACGATAACTAAAACAAAATTACTGCATATTACAAGCGCCCCAAAACTAAAATAGAAATAAACTACAACAAAGGTTTAATGAAATATGCATTAATCAAAGACCTGAGAGAACAGACTTGTACTGGCTTCCCCCAAGTCTTCGAATGAAATGAGATATCGGATTCTGTAGCTTGTTACCTATTACAATAACTTTGTACGCTGTCAAGATATTTGCACAGAATAAAACAGTTGTTTCCTTGTCACTGCTTAGATCAGTAAATATGCTATTATCAGATTATTTGCCTTTTCACGTTTAAAAACCCACTTACTAACTAACCAAACGTCCATAAATCTGATTCATTTCAAAATTATCTAGTTTGAAACTTTGATAAATGACAATAATTGAAGAGATACTTTGCATTAATGCGTAAATAATAAGATATTGTATTACTCCTGCCATAAATATTCTTTCTGTAATTTGCTTCTTAGCCGCAGGTAGTTAATACAGTGATAAGATCAAGAATAAAACCTCACATCACGTGAGCCTCAACAAGTGAGAGACAACGGCAAAAATAAGATCAAGAATAAAACCTCACATCACGTGAGCCTCAACCAGTGAGAGAGAACGGCAAAAATATATTATAAGAGAATAACTGTTCTCATATTATAAGAGAACAACTGCTCTCATAACAGTGCACAGCTACGCCGTTGCAAATATCATGTGCAAAATGCACAGCTACGCCGTTGCAAATATCATGTACAATTTATCTAAATAAAAAGAGGGGCTCGTAATGCTATTCAAGCAAAACTGTAGCCCAGTACACATAACTTAAAATGATAAAATCTGTAGACAGTACCTGATGCAAGCATTAAAATCCGCCACATAACAGACCAAATACACTAAACAATGCGCCATAAGATCATGCATTAAGAGATTAATTGAAAATGTGAACAGAATGTCGGGTAATGGATCTGCAGCTGTGTTAATTATTTTAATTATTATTATTATTATTTTTTTTTTTTTTTTTTTTTTTTTTTTTTTTTTTTTTTTTTTTTATACATGTGGCGAATCAAAACACCAGCCTATGTACGCCTACGATAATGTAAATAACCACAAATAATTTCAAATAGCATAATATGACCACTTCAGATATCTATACTATGAACAAATTCACCATCTGGAAACCCGAATTATAGCATCTCTAATCGACCTCAAATATTTACGGTTGCCCTCTTCATTGAGGTGTACCCCCGGAAAACGCCCCGTATGATCAAGTACAGGGATAGAGGGATTCCAAAACCCCCTGTGGTGCCAGAAATATATATTCGGCAAATCTACCACAAGCCGGGCAATTTCGTCATTAGCTTTTACAACGTGAGCATTAAATTCATCATATGGGAGTACATCCCTAAACAGAATTTGGCCTATAATGATTCTACCAACATCATAACCTTCCCGCAGATATTCAGCGTATGAGCATAGGTCCGTTGCAAATTTTATAGGATCATAAGATGCATTAGCCAAGTCATTGGTTCCTATATCTAGGAAAACTATGCTGGCCCCACGGACAACCCGCTCTTCCCGCCTCAATCGCTTGCGCTTCTCAAAACTCAACCCACTCAGGCCTTTAATACGTACATTATATTGACTGATATCAAGCCCCAGATTATTCCTAGATACATCTTTATCAATATAACTTTCAAGATGATTTATAAAAGAGTGACCAAATAAGACTATGTCATGCATTATGCTACAGAAAATATAAACAATACTTATCTGTTTCAAGAATCTTAACCACAATCCTTACTATTTAATAAAATACACTAGACAAAACGTATTATAAAATTAATTGATTTGAAAAACTTTGTATTATAGAACGTCCTAGCAAGCGGGTGTCTAAAATACTACTGACGATCGAAATCAATACTGCAGTTGATATAATTGCTTACTACGTCAGCAGCCAATCATAATTTAAGGAGCATTACAAAAACGCTTATCTTCAATAAGCACCCTACCCGTCATCATACTACACATGAGCCGCCTCGTGGAAAAACCAACAATGTGGTTTCCGAACAGGTCGGACACAAACCGGCCTGTACATGCACAGAAATGAGCTAGAAGCTTGAAATTTCGGATTTAAGTAGAAGAGGAACTGTACTATCCGAGTAGCGAAAACAAAGGCGCTGATCAGCCGGTTACCGCGAAGCTGATCTGCGTCTTTGTTTTCGCCTATGCAGATTGTTCGTTTTCCCACGAGGCGGCTCACATTTTAAATTGGTGTACCTCTTCATTAAAAACTTTTCACGTACACAATCTGCACTGACATATAAGGGTCCGATATTGTCATTGTGGGTCTACCCTGTACTTCAGTATCCCTTAATTTCAGTTTGTATTTAGTTTTACCCGCCATACTCGTGGCGCCAAAAACGTTCTTGTTCATTATAATGTCATTGTTCATACCTTTCATACCCCTACCACGCGAGCTTATAACATGAGCATTAAAAGAATTAAAATCTTTCATTGCATCGTTCATTGAACCTTCTTTCAGAATTATTCTAAAATAGGGGTTTCCCGTTGGCACCTCCATAACGGAACCTTTCAGGAAGTACTTCACGATTGTGTTCCCTATGCCAGAAAAAGAACGGCGCCATCTTCTTCCGGCGACATGAAGGCGCTGCCATCTACTTCCGATCACATGACTCGCGATGTCATCTTCGCTGGTTTCCGGATTAGAATACTCGTTTAAAACATTTGCACTGGAGAGGGCATGCACACATTACGAAAACATGCCCATATGATATACAGTAATTTTTTCAGGTCAAAAATCGATAATTGTTAGAGGAAAATTTTTGATATTTTTCTTATTTTTGCTCAAAACATAGATTGTGGGTACACGTTAGAACCGCCTCGGCGAGGCGGTTCTAACGAGTACCCACAATCTATGTTTTGGAGCAAAAATAAGAAAAATAGGTATACCCCTGCATACCCCAGTTTTACTATATAAAAGTGGGGTTTAAAGGGGTAATCATTGCACGGACATGTTTTCCTGATGCATATAGCACCCAAATTATTGTAAAGGTGGATAACCCCAGATACGGACAAGGCATTTCTGGAAGAGTACAACAAACAAAAACGTTACGAAAATGTGTCCATGTGATATACAGATTTTTCCAAAGTTGTAAAAATTGAAAATTTTCAGTAGAAAAATGTTGATATTTTTCTTATTTTTGCAAAAATAAAAAAAATAGGTATACCCCTGCCTACCCCAGTTTTGCTATAAAAAAGTGGGGTTCAAGGGGGTATACATCACACGGACATGATATCACTTGGAGATGACTTGATAACTTTATTATAACATGAAAAAACTTAAGATTGTAGGATTTCAAAATCGCATATGCATATTTTATTTAAAAAAAAAAAACTGGCTCTACTGCCATACATCTATTAAGAAATCATCACGAAAACATGTTCGTGTAATGTATACCCCCTTGAACCCCACTTTTATATAGCAAAACTGGAGTATGCAGGGGTATACCTATTTTGCTTATTTTTGCTCCAAAACATAGATTGTGGGTACTCGTTAGAACCGCCTCGCCGAGGCGGTTCTAACTTGTTCCCACAATCTATGTTTAGAGCAAAAATAAGAAAAATATCAAAAAGTTTCAGCTGAAAATTTTCAATTTTTAAAGCTCAAAAAATCTCTGTATATTGCATGGGCAAGTTTTCGTAATTAATGTAAAGGCAGGCTGCTTTATCTGCAAACACACACGGTAAACTATACGCTAGAATCTTGTGTTGATAAACTTAACATAATTAATCGTAATAAGTAAGTAAGTAAGTAAGTAAGTAAGTAAGTAAGTAAGTAAGTAAGTAAGTAAGTAAAGTAAGTAAGTAAGTAAGTAAGTAAGTAAGTAAGTAAGTAAGTAAGTAAGTAAGTAAGTAAGTAAGTAAGTAAGTAAGTAAGTAAGTAAGTAAGTAAGTAAGTAAGTAAGTAAGTAAGTAAGTAAGTAAGTAAGTAAGTAAGTAAGTAGGTAGGTAGGTAGGTAGGTAGGTAGGTAGGTAGGTAGGTAGGTAGGTAGGTAGGTAGGTAAGTAAGTAAGTAAGTAAGTAAGTAAGTAAGTAAGTAAGTAAGTAAGTAAAGTAAGTAAGTAAGTAAGTAAGTAAGTAAGTTTATTTTATGAGGGTGACCCATTTGGTTATATCCAATCTTCCATGGGGCCCTCAAATACATATAAATCAACAGCAACATGAACATATTATGAATATAGACACATATAACAATACATGAGGTTCTAAATGTATGAAAATACAAATATAATACAATAGTTCGAAAGTGAAGACATACATTGTTGAATATCTTCTTTAATTCAGGAATCAAAGTCAGCTACGTACAAAAATGAAATTGAAAATGATAAAGACAGATAGATAGACCTGCAATGTATGGAAGGGGGGGGGGGGTACGTAGGGTGGTAGATAGGTAGGTAGTATAGTGAGGGAGGTAGTTAGGTAGTGTATGGAGGGAGGTAGTTAGGTTGTGTAACGAGGGAGAGATGGAAGTAGTCTAAATCTGAATAGTTTACTGTTGAAACACCAAATGTCATTATTTCACCAGGGAGGGAAGTGGGTAGGTAGTGTAGGGAGGTAGTGTAGGGAGGGAGGGAGGGAGACAGGTAGGTATGTGGGTCGATAGGGAAGGAGTGAGGATAGGCATTGTAGGTATATACATGGGTGGGAGGTAGTGTAGTTAGGTAGGGAGGGAGAGAGGAGGTAGTGGAGGAAGGGAGTATGCAGATAGGTAGACCTTATTACCATGCATCTATGTTTTGATTGTAAATTACCTGATTATGCTATTCACGTTATATCCTGTGTCTGCTTCACCAATAGCACTTATTACCTTGTAAAAATATCACTTTAAAACGGCGTACATTTACAACAAAGTTTAAATGGCCGTCGTAATTTAACCTGCCTTTCAGAAATCAAAACGGACAGCTTTAAGTAATCTAAGTGCTCGGTATCGTTTACTATTTACGAAACAAAATAATGTCAAGGTCATGCATCGGTAACATAAGGCTGATCTGACTCTTCTTTGGTGTCAACTCCTTGATAGAACCAACAATGTGGTTTCCGAACAGGTCCGACAAAAACCGGCCTGTACAGCTACAGAAGAAGGCTAGAAGCTTGAAATTTCGGATTTAGAAAGTAGAGGAATTGCACCAGACGTGTAGCGAAAACAAAGGCGCTGATCAGCTTCGCGGTTACCGCGAAGCTGATCTGCGTCTTTGTTATCGCATATGCAGATTGTTGGTTTTCCCATGAGGCTTCTCAATTTTACAACAAAGCTTAAATGGCCGTCGTAATTTAACCTACCTTTCAGAAATCAAAACCGACAGCTTTAAGTAATCTAAGTGCTCGGAGTCGTTTATTTTTTAAAAACACAAAATAATGTCAATGTCATGTATCGGTAACAGAGGGCTGAGCTAACTCTTCTTTGGTTTCAACTCCTTGATTTAAATAAGCCTTCATGCTATGACAAAAATGATAATAGAGCCGCCGCATGGTAAAACCAACAATTTGCATATGCGAAAACAAAGGCGCAGATCAGCTTCGCAGTAACTGCGAAGCTGATCAGCGCCTTTGTTTCCGCTACACAGATAGTATAATCCCTCTTCTTCTTCAGGATGTTCGCTGCTAACATCTGACATTTCGGAACTTCCGGTTTTTATTTTGTTCGATATCTCGTAAACGGTTGCAGATATTTTCCTAATATTTCATGTTTGAATACATATTGATAATATGCATTGAACGAGTTATGAAAATTGTCTATCTAAGGAACTTCATTTTTTCATCCCATTTTCCGCAACTTTTTAGAAAATTTTAAGTGCCAGCAAAATTAAGGGGGTAGGGTAGATTAAACTTGAATATTACACAAATTCAAATTACTTGCACTGATTTGATGTTTATTTTAGCAGAAGTAGATGTATACAAGGTCTTCTTTCTTTGGTGTCATTGTTTTAAAATTTTGGGTGGTTTTATGAAATGGGGTGTAAGAAATAAAACAGTCGAAAAAATGCTTAAAATGGCGATTTTCAAGTTGTTTGTTCTCTCTTATATGCACACTACCCTATATGTTTCATTCTTTTATTCGAAAAAATTGTCATCCACTTCAAGGTTAAAATTTATGTATGGTTTTGGTCCAAAATAGTTAGCTCTACTTAAACAAAATGATTTTTGAATGCATTCGCGATGTATTGTTTGTCCAGGAAGGTATATTTGAAAGAAATGGCAATTAAAAGAGGAAATGTACTATCCTAGTAGAGAAAACAAAGGCGCTGATCAGCTTCGCGGTTACCGCGAAGCTGATCTGCGCCTTTGGTTTCGCATATGCAGATTGTTGGTTTTCCCATGAGGCGGCTCTCTTGTAAAAACGGCAAGTGCATATCCTGCTTCGAAAACTTATGTCCGCATACTTTGGTATGTTCATACACATGAAGAATTATGAATGGTCTTCACGTGGACTATTTGGTATGATAGAGGTAACGAACTGTCATTTTGATAGAGAATGCTTATTATTTATAAGAGACTTTGCCGGAACAAGCCAGATGAGTTGCGCCGCCGCATCAGAAAAACAATTTACATATTATGCGAAAACAAAGGCGCAGATCAGCTGTGCAGTAACTGCACAGCTGATCAGCTCCCTTGTTTTCGCTACACGTATAGTACAATCATTTTTCTTTTTAAATCCAACATTTTAAAGTTTCTAGCCGGCTACTTTGACTGTACAGACAGGTTTGTGTTGGACTTGATTACATCATCACGTACATTCACAAGGACAATACATGTATTAATATCATGGTCACTGACAGTGGTTAAATTTTAGATTTTGAAACTCATCTTGTTACTTGTACATGTATAACAGTTTCAAATTGCACATATTACTTTATTTCGTAAAACACATGTTAGAGGGTCTCAATGGGGTACCATTGAAATCGCTAATCAGTAAAATTTTGGCCAAAAATCGCTAATCGGTAAAATTTTGGCCAAAAAATCGCTAATCAGTAAACCCCATTGAGACCCTCATATTGAAGTGGTACCGAAGTGGAGCGGAGTGACAGTTAGCCAGCTGATCTAGATTGATTGATCGTGATATAATGCATGCGCATTTGCTATTCGCGTGAGCCTATTGGTGTATTTCATACAAAACGTTTCCCCACATAACTGAGGATTAATTTTCAAAATGACGATACTTGGTACATGTACGTTTGTTACTCTCAGCTGTTGCCAAACTTGACTAATTCAACATTTAAATAATATCCAACCGTTTGCCAATGGCGATTTTACGTATTTTTACCTATTTACAAACGTTTGTCAATAGCGATTTAAATAATAATAATAATAATAATAATAATAATAAATTCTTTATTTTAAGAGGATGACATATTAAGCAAATACAATTACTTATCTAACATATGGTCCTCTGCAACTAAAAACAGAACAATAAAACAAAAATATTAACAATTTGTACAATATATACATACGTTTTAAAATAAGTCTAGGAAACAGGATATGAATAGGTCTCTGACATTGATAGAATAATGCAAATGTGCTTAAGACATTCGGCTAAAAAGTTAAAATATTTGTTGTGAATTAAACTTAAATTGATAGAAAGATCCTAAAGTGTTTTAAAAGTTATGCTTTAAAATGGGAAAAGCTTCTTGAATTAATAAATTTATCTAAAATGAAAACATGATGAAAATATTTATAAAACAGAGATCAATATTGAGTTAAAATCTTATATAATTCATTAAAGGTGTTAAGATGAGTGAATCATATGGAAACGACAATTAAACTGTATGTGCGTGTCAGAAAACTGTCTGATTGGGCTTTCCCTACCTAGGTCGTTTCTGACACGCATAGAAAATGTTATATTGAGTTTAATACCCTGAAGAAATATACAGCAGATCCTGACAGGCAACTCACAACCAGTTGAGTGTGAACATGAATAATAAAATAAACGAACAGTCCATCTATTTTTTTGTATAAATCCACACAGTGGCCTCATTGCAAAGAGAATAAAGCACTATGTTGAATAATTTTACCTACGTTAAAGGTGCATGTGTTTAAGTTGATAAGAGATGCATTTTAACTTTGTGTTTGAAACTAGTAAGCGAAGGTAATGACAATTAAACTGAATGTGCGTGTCAGAAAACTGTCTGATTGGGCTTTCCCTACCTTGGTCGTTTCTGACACGAATATAAAATGTTTTATTGAGTTTAATACCCTGAAGAAATATACAGCAACTCAAAACCAGTTGAACATGAATAATAAAATAAACGAACAGTCCATCTATTTTTTGTATAAATCCATACAGTGGCCTCATTGCAAAGAGAATAAAGCACTATGTTGAATAATTTTACCTACGTTAAAGGTGCATGTGTTAAGTTGATAAGAGATGCATTTTAACTTTGTGTTTGAAACTAGTAAGCGAAGGTGCATGTCTTATGTCTATCGGTAGAGAGTTCCATTGTTTGGCACCTTGAATTGCAAATGATCGATCATAATAACAAGTTTTAGACAACGGAATAGACGATTTTTCACTATTGACAAACGTTTGTCATTAGCCATTTTATCGAAAAATTTCACTATTGACAAACGTTTGTCATTAGCCATTTTATGGAAAAATCGCTAATGACAAACGTTTGTCAATAGCAGATATTACGTGTTTTTGCTATTGACAAACGTTTGTCACTAGCCTCTTCCTATAAATAAATGTCGTATAGTGTGATTCCTTTGGACCGAACCGCTTTACCTCTCGTAAACAACTGTACAAAAACCGTACAAAACAAAGCCTGTAGATTATTTTAGGTGTGGGCAAAAATGCTGCAAATTTGGCTACTAGAGGAGACATGGGCTGGACGGACTGCTTTGTCAACCAAAGGTTAGAGACATGCCGTCTATTCTGTAAATTGACCAATATTCAAAACGAAAGACTGGTGAAACGAATATTTATTTGGTCTAAATCCCATGGAAAATGTTGGGAGAAAAGGTTCCTAAAGTTCATTAACGACATAGAGTTATCTCATTTATTCGATCAAGACACTGTTTGTGTGGCGCATATTATAAAACTGTGTAAATCTAAACTCGTTGAAAAAGATAAGTCATTGTGGAGAACAAATTTATTTAACGATAATGGACATCAAAATGGAAATAAGCTTAGAACATACAGACTCTATAAAACGGACTTAGAAACAGAATGTTATGTAAAACTTTCTCTCCAGAGAGATCACCGCCGCATTTTAGCTATGTTCAGGTGTGGCAATTTGCCATTACATATTGAAACTGGGCGTTATGCTCGACCTAAACTACCCGTGGAACAACGAACTTGTTTCCATTGTATAGATACTATTGAAGATGAGTTCCAGTTTTTAATTGACTGTCTTTTTTATGATGACATTAGACGTAACTTGTTTCGCAAAGCACAGTTATGCAATAGAGACTTCATTTTATACGACTCAACTGCAAAAAGGATATTTTATTGAATAATATTAATATGCAGCCAATTTTGGCTTCAACATTATTTGACTGTTCCAGAGACGTAAGCGTACTATCTGATAAATTTTATATGACATATTTTATGAAATAACACGTCCAAAACATAGGTTTTATATGAAAAAATGTATCTTAAGCTATTTCATTCTGTGCTATGTGATGCGTTTTAAATTGAACTACTAGTGTATATATGTACGCATCTTAACTTACTTTGTTCATTTTAGTGCGTGTCTCGTAAGCTGGTACCCCCAGCTGTGTGTCTTATATATGTTATTTTACTGAGAATGTATATATTTTGTACAGACATGTGACACGTTAATAAAATACTTACTTACTTACTTTATGACTGCAATGTTAATCATGGGGAAATATTTTTCATACCTTACTGCACGCGCGGTGTCTAGGGCAGTTATGCAGGTAGAGAAAATACTTTACTTTCACACCTGACTGGGGGTAAGGAAAGTATTTTCCTCACCCCCAGACCGGTGGTGAAAGTGACTTTCCTACCTCCTCACAGCTGATGAATAAAAATGCACTAAAGCGTGGCCATGGCATTCCGATGCAGACTTCAATTTCAACATAACTGCTTTTACTGCCTTGCAAAAAGTTACGTCATCAATAAGTATTGAAATAAGGAAGTGACCATGACCAGTGCACATGAGTATCGATTGCTGTGCACTGATCGGACTGGGCAGTTACACTGAGCTGAGAGTCTTTTTGATTTGGAATTGCTTTCTGGTTTTCATATTGTTGTTAGTAGTTTATTGTTGTTAAAGTGCAAGAACAATGAACCAGAAACCAATTTCACACATTTTTGCATTGCGAAAATGTTCATGATAAACGACCAACTGTATCCCTTAAATACAGTTGGGCATTTGTACATTGGTCCCCTAACTTACTATGGGGATTTTAGAAAGTTAGGTCCGTAGGTTTCCAACCCTGCATTACAATCCTATACACGCTATATATACTTATCTGAAAATCATTACGAAATGGTATTACGTTTTTGCATACAAAAGAAATGGTAATTGATATTTACTCTCCCAGTTTGTTAACTGTTTCAATAAAAATAATTTCTATTGTGATAAGACAATTTGATAAAGAAACTGCCATTACAAAATAAGAAAAAAATAGGTTTCAAAATGTTTTAAATGCACAAGGGAAGAAACTCCATTCTGATCTATTTTTGACAACAGCGACGCGGTACAGTTGACAAGCCTCCTCACTTTGCACGTGCAGTGTTCGGTCAATAGTTATATCGAGAGAAAAGTCACTTTACCGGTGTGCATTATCGTTGTATAGATCTTAAAACTAAAATTTCACTCAGTCGGGTCATAAGGTAAGTTAATTACCCGCTTCGCGACAGGTGGGCATGATATTTTCCTGACCTGTCCCGCCAAAAGCATGCACCTCGAGCCCTTCGGGCTCTCGGTGCATGCTTTTGGCTGGACAGGTCAGGAAAATATCATACCCACCTGTCGCTCAGCGGGTAATTACTACTTACTTACTTACTTACTTACTTACTGTTATTGACATTAGGAAAACACGCCCATGTAATATACAGAATTTTCTAAGTTGTAAGAAATGAAAATTTTCAGCGTATTTTTTTTTTTTTTTTTGTATTTTTCTTATTTTTGCTAAAAAAAAATGGGGACCACGTTAGAACAGCCTCATTGAGGCGGATTACCCACAATCTATGTTTTGGAGCAAAAATTAGAAAAATAGGTATACCTCTTTATACCGCTGTTTTCTATATAAAAGTGGGGGTTAAGGGGTATTCATTTCACGGACATGTTCTCCTGATTATTTGGAAACATCAGGAAAACATTTTGCGTTGGACAAAAGAAGAACAACATGTATCTTATCAAGAAACGTTTTAATCCTGAATTCCAAATTTCGGTGACAATTACGTATGTGCTTTAATACGAAAACATGCCCATGCAATATAAAGGTCTCAAATTTCATTAGAAAAGTTCGATTTTTTTCTTATTTTTGCTCAAAACATAGATTGTGGGTATACGTTAGAACCGCCTCGGCGAAGCGGTTCTAACGAAAATCCCACAATCTATGTTTTGAGCAAACAAAAATAGGTATACCCCACCATACGCCAGTTTTGCTATAAAAGTGGGGTTTGAGGGGGTACACATTACAGGGACATGTTTTCTTGATGTAAAGGTCGCCCGTTTAATCTCCCCGTAACATGATAGGCAGAGGGTCGGGGAGAAACCTAACAAGTCATATGCTGTAGTATATTTATTAAGAAAGAATATCATTCTCTCTGAATACTCTCTCTCTCTTGTCAATTCTGTCCAGAATGCCTATCGTTTGGTTTTATCGGCGTTTTGGTTCAAATGATTTTATTGGTCCGGAGTCTTGGTGTAAATAATTTTGATTGATTTTGCCATGTTTGGATCAGATACCACAATTGTACTTTGCGAAAAGGCATCTATCTTCAGCTTAAAACTCGCATTCCCCTTGACTCCACTTACACCGAACCTTTTGTAAATAACATTCTCGCAATTAAGAGCGTTGAAATCAGAAATAGCTTCGTATTTGGAGCCGTGTTTGATGAAAATTCTGTTGAATTTATCATTCGTTGACATCTCTTCCGCACCTTTTAAGAGGATTCTCAGCACTGCACTTCCGGGTCCAGAAACAGCACGTGACGATCTCGCGCCAGGCACGTGATTTCTGACGTCATTGTCCGGAAAAGCTAACCTTTTGAAATTGGTCGCATTTACAAATCCAAATGCTGCGATAGTGAAGACAGTCAATCCAACGTGCTTTGCAAACATCTTAAAAATAATCGTCACTTTTGTTTTAGTCGTTTCTGAATACTCGGCTACAACATCCTTATCATTACGAAAACATGCCCATGCAATGTACATGTAGGCCTACATACATGTAGATTTTTAAAGTTGTAAAAAAAATCTGAAAATTTTAAGTAGAATATTGTTTTTTTTTTGTTGTTGTTGTTGTTGTTGTTTTCTTTTCTTATTTTTTCTCAAAATATAGATTGTGGCGAGGCGGTTCAAACGTGTACCCACAATCTATGTTTTGAGCAAAAAAATAAGAAAAATAACAAAAATTTTCTATTGAAAATTTTAGATGTTTACAACCTAAAAATCTCTGTATATTGCATGGGCGTGTTTCATAATGGAATAATCGGCTATAACATGCTTATGAACCTTCCCAGCGGGCACATGACGTCATACTGACGTCATATCAACGTCGATGCGACGTTATGACGTCGCATCGACGTCGATCTGACGTCATTATGACGTCATGTGCCTGCTGGGATAATGCCCACTTTAGTGAAAGTTTAGGAAATGGCTTAATCAGAAAGAAATTCACACTCCGCAAACTGAGGGGTAGGAAAAAACAAAAAGACATTTAGGTAGATTGTGGTTTCTCGTTAAAACCGCCCCATCTATGTTTTGAACAAAATTAAGATGTTTTCTACTGAAAATTTTCAATTTTTACAACTGGAGAAAAATCTGTATATTACATGGGCGTGTTTTCCTAATGTTAGTCCGGCATGAACCCAAGATGACCGTGCAATAGCGTCTATAGAAAATGTTTTTGCAGAAATAAGTTGGTATGGGTATCCTGATTTGAAATCCGGATGATGCCAGATTGGCATCCTTGGGCAATTCAAGATGGCCGCCAAAATCCAATATGGCCGACAAAAGAAGGGTTTTTGATAGAATTGCGTACAGATATCTGATTAAATGCTAAATGCTTGCCTTAAAATTTAAGAAATGATAAAATTTAGCCTTTTTCATCAAAATGCAACAAAATGAAAATTAACAAAATCAAGATGGCCGTCAAAATCCAAGATGGCCTACGAAATAAGGGCTTTTGATAGAAGTTCTTACATGTATGTGATGAAAGGTCAAAAGATGGCATTTAAAGTGGTGAAAACTTCAAGTTTAGACATTTTTCCATTAATACATGTATGCAACAAAAGTAAAATTAATAAAGATGGTCACTAAAATCCAAGATGGTCGACAAAATGTTATTTTTATAGAACTTCATATGTGATATAATGTTAAAAACATGACACTGAAGGTGCAGACGTCAAAAAACTAAGATTGTCCATGAATATGCGTCAAAAGCTAATATGAAAATGGCTGCTAAAATTCAACATGGCCACCGGAAAGTGAATAGAATGTGTATGTGTATATAAAAATGAAATGAAACTACCTTTCTGTGTTTTATTAAACAATATTTCAACAAAAACTACCAAAACGCCAATGAAACCGCCATGATTTGGATTTCAGGAAAGTTTGTCTAATTTAAGAATAAGCTGGTACAAATAGAAGATTATACATTAGTAATCTACTCTCAAGCAATGCTGTCTATTAAATCATTGCAAATAATTACAATGCTAGGAACAATTTAACTTTCACCCGACTGTTTCAAAGGTATAGAACATATTGGCAGAAAGATATGGTAGAATAGGGTGAGATGGGTAGTATTGGGTTTCATGTTGTATGCCATGTTAATAGGCGGTTGGCAGTGTAGGATATGTGTAAAGACTAAAATATAGGTTGATGTGATCTGCAGTGGGGTTGGATAGGGGTTACAATCGATAATGTGGGGATTTAAGTAGGTTTAATCTGGTTTGGTTACGGATCCACTCCCTAGTTAACTAGTTAAATCTTCAGTCATATAGTGACGGAGCAACTACTCTCTTTGTAATAATCTCATAAGAGTCATAAGCGGAAATGTTTCTGTTCT
This sequence comes from Rugalucina vietnamica, assembly GCA_964017185.1. Classification (NCBI taxonomy): domain Eukaryota; kingdom Metazoa; phylum Mollusca; class Bivalvia; order Lucinida; family Lucinidae; genus Rugalucina; species Rugalucina vietnamica. Next base: position 9,782,667 of record OZ024885.1, read on the forward strand.
CATGCAACAGCTGCATATGAAGCTAACACTCGTTGTATATGTCGGTTTGTATCTCAAAGCAGTACAAATGTGCATTATAGCTAACACTACTCATAGTTTATTCCGTCTACATTTTAGATTCATCCACAATTCATTATTTCATCCCTCCGTGAATCTTTATTTTCGACGCAGATGTCCACAGAGGCATGAGATGAGTCGTTTATCGTTGAAACAAATGTAGCAGGTTGAAAACTACTTAAAGTTTTACTGTCCGGTACAGCAGTAATAGGATGGGGAGAGTAAAATATGACTTATATTATCTTGCTGGTAACTGGTCACAATTATAAAATCTTTTAAACTTTGTGGGATGCAATTTTGGTACAGTATGGTGAATTTGATGGGTTGTGTTCGGCTGGTAGAAGTGACTTTCATGTGCGAGAACAGAAACACTGAAACCAGCAATGTTATTATGTTATAAATCTAAAATAAATCATCTTGTGAGTTAAGGGCTGTAAATGTTTTATGGGTTATACCAATGCAATGAAGAATCCCCGTGATTTGGCAAGCATCAGTATTTCAAACAACTCATTCCACAGAAAGTTCATTTCTAGTGATGTAGGTTTTCGTAGTAGTACTCAGTAGCTGGAGGCTTGGAGAGACTGACATTTTGTTACTGTATATCTAGATCTAGCATTCTGTTTTCTGTTCCGGTCTTCTGCGTTGGAACTTTGCTGGACGGTCTATCATTGCAGTAGCACTGTTAGTTTATCATTGTTGATGTAGTTGGTCGTGTGTAGTTCCACTACGGGCCTTACACAATGTATGTTATGAATCTTATTCATTTTAAAGTGATGATATTTCACAACCACCATTGCAGAAAGCCATACAATGAAGATAAAATACATGTAAGAGTGCATTCACAACCAACGAAATAAATGAATTTCTTTGTCTGGATATGGCGGACTCCACATCGTTTGTACTCATGTCAGTCCTCACTAAACAGGGTTACTCTATGCTATATTAAGACATCTTTTTCCCCAATGACAATATGTTGATGACTATCTGAGGCAGAGGAAAGACATTATACATTTTTTTTTATTTTTCGGGATATGCGTGTGAAACCACTACGACTAAGATGTGACAGCATAATTGATCATCTATCTGAAATAGTATATCTGTAGGTAACTCACGAGTCGTGAAGCATACCCATGAGCAATCTTTGCATACCACAATCAAAAGTTCACAAGCACATTTCTCTCTTACCAGCCAGTGCAGAACACTCGTGTTGTGCAGTATGCGTGTGCTTGCAGAATCTTGAATTTGGAGTGTTCGTAAATGATAATAAATAAACCAAGTTCAGTTTTCAGTTCCTTTATGGAAATCCATAAAATCATATACCAACACAAAACAATTTTCTCAGATTTGAAAAACACGTTGGCTATCCAACTTTAACAAAGTTTCAACTGGCAATATTAAATACAAAGTTCTTAATTTTATTTTAACTCGGAAATCCGATTTATTTTGTTCGTGGTATTCCACCAGTGTCCAAAATCTAACTAACTTATTTCCTTTTTCGTCGGGCCGTTCACTCTAACCCATTACAAATTTAACCAATTAAATTACTTTTAACAATTTAACGAAAACAAACCAATGAAATAAAGCCTTATTTACTTATCGTGGCTTACCGCGTGACAATACGAGATTTGGGCAAGAGGACCGTGATTGTGCGAGACTTTAGAGACAGATTCTTTCCGGCATTATCCATGCCAAACAAGATTAAGTTGATTACGAGTTGCGCAACTGAGCTCATAAAACTTGCAGACAAGCGAATTTAGATTGTACAAAAGATATGTTAAACACTTGTCAAAACTGTGACTAGCCGAGTGATAAAAACTACTTAAGAAATTTGACTCTTTGTTCTCTAAAACAGCCCAAAGTAAACTTATTATTCCTTTTCCATCTTTCTATTTTTTCTTAACCACTTTTATTTATTCATAAGTTTGTCATTTGTATTTCAGTTTTTATTTAATATTCAAATTCAATTTTATACAATTTTCTCTGCACAACAATAACACAAAAATTAATGCTATTTTAGAGTCTGATTATCTGTCTTTATTTGTCATTTAGGGATCATACATCAAATTGATATGTAGTAATATTATATTCAACGCTGTATATGATTTAATTTTCCATTTTTGTGACCTTGAGCGCAATTTATAAACAACAGGAGTGTATTTTAATAAACTATTTTGGCCGCCATCTTAGACGCCATCTTGTATCTAAAAACATGTCCAATGATGAAATGACGCATATCATTTTTTTCACAATATATTGACAATAAAAGAGCAATTTAGAAATAAAACGAGTATTACATGTGTCCATTTCATGTGAATGCCACTTTTGGCCGCCATCTTGGACGCCATCTTGTATCTAACAAACTTTCAAATGATGAAATGGTTCGTAAAATTTAATTTCACAATTTATTGATCAGGAAAGAGCCATTTAGAAATAATACGAGTGTTATATGGGTCCATTTCATGTTAATAACACGTTTGACAGCCATCTTGGACGCCATCTTGATTTCAGCGAGTTGCCCAAGGATGCCAGAGTGGCATCACTTGGTTTTGTAAGGTTCTATGTTTCCTCTTTCGAAAAATGCAAAAACATTTTCTATAGACGGTATTGCACGCTTTGGCTGATATTCTAGGTTTCTGTGCCGGACTATGTCTATAGACATGGTACTTAGCAAATAAGACAACTGACGAAAAGTGTTTACCTGGTAGTAAAAAGCTGCGTTGTCAAACAATGCGCAATGAACAAAATCGTGTTGTTATTTTTGACGACTATTTTTTGAATATTGATACATTCGGTCACATGACAAAACCGCGTGTTAGTATCGTCGATATTAAATTTCTGTGTAAAAATTATTTATCTTTTTATACTGTAATCCATCCCTTTTAAGCGGGACACGTCATCTCAAATGTATTAAAGGAATCGATTCGGAAACGCATATTGGGCCCTGTACATATTCATTTAGATGTTACAGCACGTTTTACAAATCAAATCCCAACGATTTACCCCATAATAATTCCAACTTCACTAATTTCCTACATTCTGATTGGTTGTTTGCAAGACTTTATACTTCGATAAAAGCAGTGCGTAAGAATACTCGGTTTTCATCTGAAAATTGGCGCGACGTTACGTGATAATGTGACGTTTATTCGAAGAAACGTTGACGTCACCAAATTTAAACGTCATAAAAACAATGGATGAACGCGTTTTGAAGGCGTCGAAATGAATATTTGGAATTTCTATAATAATAGAAACTTTTTCTTTTAACAGAGCATCTTGCGGTAAGTGTTTTAATCGTCTTGTTGTGTGTTGAAATTTGACGCTTGGATCTCTAATGTTCCAAGCCCCAGTTCAAAATCGACATGTCTTTCAATCGGTCCAGACGGCGATATTTTCTGCCAAAAGAACAATTTTGAATGAAGAGGAGGTGTCTTAAAGCTCCCGCTTTTTCAGCCTGCCTATAGCAAGTCAGTTTTAGCTTCTATTAATTGCGAGAAATAAGTTCTACGCTTTGGAAATTTTCGAGATGGCTGCCCCATGAAGATCCGTTTTGCTCTATTTTCCTTCCGCTGGCTATAAAAATTTTAATCAATGTAGACAAATACAGTGTAATGAGACAAAGTTGGAATTATAAGGAATGAATTATTATTTTTGTTGATTTTATCGATGTGTAAACTCAGGCGAATCACTCACAAACTTTTTCATAAAGCCCTTCGGGCTTTATTTAGTTTGTGAGTGATTCGCCTGAGTTTACACATCGATAAAATCAACAAAAATAAAATTCATTCCTATAATAAGTACACAATCATCGATTGAAAATTACGCTAAAATGCGTTTCGAATCGCGAAGGTTGTCGCCATATTTGTTTACCTGTGACGTCACTCACTCACTTTCGGTTGAGAGCCATTTACAAAGGTTCGTACTCCACTTCTTTTATCGATAAAATTCGCAGAGAAAAAAAAAAGAGAGAAAAAATAAAAACAGAAAAAGATGTCATCTGTCACAGGGATCTCGCGGACGCAGGACCCGGCGTCCCGGGACGAGTAAATCTCAGACACAGGGTTTTTCTCAGTGGTGATTCCCGGGCGCAAGTTGTTTTTACCGCGATACGTCCCAATATTTACTTGTGTTTTGTTGTCTATGAGCCAAAAATCCATCCGAGTGTATTATGCACCTCCAGTTAGGTAGTCGATAATCTTTCATACGTATAATGGCGATCAAACGATTTAGAATGGCGGTCGCATCTTTTGATGGCGCGTGTCTTTATGTAAACAACTTATAATGGCGATCAAACGATTTAAAGAATGGCGGTCGCATCTTTTGATGGCGCGTGTCTTTATGTAAACGTCTTCAATTGCAGTCATTGTTGACAGGTCAGCTGACCGTTTGAGGCGTGTTTACCGGGTCACATGCTAAAATAATTATCCGCATGAGTGAAAATCTTTTCTGGATTGGTGGCAAACAAATTAGAAACGCAGATTACCCCTGGAGTGTGTACCGATTCCGTTTTGGTTTAAACAATATTTATTTTTTCCATTAATACATATATATGTTACAAGCATATTATATTGAGCATTTGGATTGGAAAGCAAGCTGTAATAGCTTATATATATCCTCTCCAAGAGATGTATAGTTACGTTTAAATGAAAACGCATGTCATGGATATCACTTGACAATAAAGCGGTTTTGGATAAAATGCACCAATGATCAAAAGAAAAGAAAAAAAGTGTGTATGTTGCTCATCGAGGCCGCGTCACCAGATGACCCCCAACAATCCCGCACCGCACCCACGTGATAGGCAAGGTTACAGTAAAGATCATGTTTAGGAAAAGCGCTTTGTTCGTTCAATGAATGTTTGAACTGCTTTGAAAATATTTTGGTTTGCTTCGTCGTTTAAAAGTGGATCTCCGCTCAATAATGTTTTAATTGGCGTGTTTAAATAGTTGCTAAGCACTTGATTTCGAACTGCAGTGTAATTAGGACAGATTAAAAGGTAATGTTTTGTGGTTTCTATTGCCCCACAAGAACAAATTGCTGAGTCAACTATATTTTTCTTAGAAAGATGGTGATTTAATGAACTACATTCTAGTCTTAATCTTGTTTGAAGAACTTGCAATGTTCTGGGGCCGTAATTAAAGTATGAAGGTGGCCTACGTCTGTTGGCGTACAATTTAGATTTAAAGATTGGGAACGTTTGTGAATTTCTTATTTCTTCTGATAAATTATTCCATTCTCGTATTGCTGTTGGTAGGAACGAATCATAATGTAAATTTGTGTAAGACCTTAGGGTAGATATATTTCTTGCATTCCTTAAAGAGTATTGTGAAACTTCCTGGACTAGTGGAGGTACCAAGTTGTTCAGGTAATTAGGAGTTAGGCCGTGCACCATTTTATAGAATATTAAAAGTTTTTGCTTAGTTCGTCTTGTCTGTAATAATTCCCATCCCGTATCATCATAGAGTTTAGCTATACTGCACAACTTTGTTGCCCCTGTTACAATTCTCATAGCTTCAATTTGGATGGCTTCAATGCGAGTTTTATCATCTTTTATACAATTGTCCCATACTGTTCCACCATATTCAAGAACGGGTCGTATAAAAGAAAAATACATACGTTCTAAGGAATTTCTATCCAATTTATATTTAAAAGCCCTTAATATGTTTATCCTTTGCCATGCCTTTTTCGTAATTTCATCAATATGTATATGCCAGGAACAGTCATTGGAGAAAATTAAGCCTAAATGTTTATGTGAATTCACTGTATTTAGCACTGTGTTGTTCATCAGGAGTTGAGGGTGAATAGGTTTAATTGATTTGCGAGATAAAAGCATCGTTTCAGTTTTAGTTTCATTAAAGTCTACTAGCCAGTCACCAGCCCATGAATATATGCGGTTAAGATTATAGTTCAAGACGTTAGCAGCGGTTGCAGGGTCTTCTACAATGATAAACAAACTCGTGTCATCAGCAAATAGTCGAACATTACAATTAAGTTCACGAACTATATCATTAATGTATATTAAAAACAATAAGGGGCCTAATATAGAGCCTTGAGGAACACCTGATTCTACTAACTTGAATTCCGAAGTACTACCATTGATGACAACACGTTGTTTTCTATCCGCCAGATAATTTCGAAACCATTCTAATAACCTTCCTGAAATTCCTATGCTTTCGAGTTTATGTAGGAGGCCTGCATGCCAAACTCTATCGAAAGCTTTGCTGATGTCGCAAAATACTACGCGAACCTCTTTTCCAGAGTCGACAGCCTCACAAAACGAATTATAAATGTCTGTCAGCTGATATGTGGTAGAATCGCCACGAACGAACCCTGACTGGAGCGGTGTAATAATATTATTTGAAATGCAATAGTTATAAACATGTTTATGAGTACAGCGTTCCATAGTTTTACCTACATTGCTTAATAGAGATATGGGTCGGAAGTTTGACGGCAAGGACCGGTCACCCTTTTTATATATCGGTATTACGTTTGATTCCTTATAAACTACGGGGAATTTCCCCTCCCGAATCAGGCGATTAAAGAATATACTGAATGGCCCACATAACACTGATGATCCTTCTTTTAATAAACGCGGGCTAATTTGGTCTGGACCAGTTGCTTTCGTCACATTAAGATTTCGCAAGACATCATTGACTTCCTGTTCACTTATATTGATTATTTCCAGAGTACGATAAGGAGGCGGTATAGATCTCGGAAGAACCGGTACATTATCCCGTAGTTTCGACTGACTAATAAAATAAGAGTTTAATGCATCTGCCTTGTCATTATTTGTTTCATACGTATTCCCATTATATTCAATACAAGGTATAGTATCACCTTTATTATCAATATTCAGAATTTGTTTTGATAATTTCCACCAAGTTTTAACATTTGTATTACTATCTTTGAGCCGCGAAGCTGTATTTGTTTCATATAATATTTTTGCTGTTCTGACTTTTTGTATAACTTTATTTCTTAGTCTTCTATATTTGGCCCATTTATGATCGTTATTAGTTCTTTTTGCTTGTTTATGTACCCGTTTTCTTTGTCTAATTAATTTCCGTATTTCGTTATGCATCCAGGGGGAGTCTGTCGGTCGAATTGTTACTATCTTATTAGGAATCGATTGCTCCGCAGCATTTAATATAGAAGTATTTAGTTTTCGCGCTATAGAATCGACATTGTCTTGCGCACTATTAACGATTGTATATAAATCTACTTCTGTTAATATTTGGCGATATCTATTATAATCAGCTTCGTCGTACTTCCATATTCTCCGCTTGTAGTTTTGAGATTTGGGTTTGAGGAAAGCGAAAATAACTGCGACAGGACAGTGGTATCTTATGCGGTCTGGTATAAAGGGATCACATACTTCGCTAAGAAGGATACTATTTACATTGGTTGTCAAGATGACATCTATTAACGTGGAAGAAATCTCAGTATAATGAGTAGGTTCGTTTATTAACTGTGATAACCCGTAGTCAAGCATCACGTCACGTAATTGTTTACATCTGGATGGAACCAACATATCGTTATTAAGATCTCCCAAGATTATTATATCTGAAATATTAGTAGTTTTTGCCCTATCAATCGACTCTGAAATCAAATTCCAATAATTTGGACTTGCATCTGGCGGTCTATAAATACCCGCAACAAGTATTAAGCGACCATATATCTTCAATTCTATCCACACACATTCTAGATTATTTATTTCTAAGTCCGAACGTCTTTTGCAGGCGATATTTTCTTTAACATAGATTGCTACTCCTCCGGCCCTGATATCTCGATCACAGCGGAACGGATCCTTGAAATTGATTATTTTTAGTTCGTTTGAATTTATATCGTTATTGAGCCATGTTTCAGAAAAAATAAAAACGTCAAAGGGTTGTATTTCATACTGAAGAAGATCTATTTTTGGTAGTAAACTTTGAATATTATGGTGACAAATACTAAGTTGCGTATCATACGGAAGTGATGAGGTGCTATATGAGTTAGTAGAAAGAGATGATGAGCTTGTATCTGTATCGGTCCAGGGCCCGGGATTGGTTTCGATGTCGCCACAGTTTATGAGAAGGCAGTACAGCCACAGTTGAGCCATAAGTATGTATATTAATAAAATAAACGACCTGAAAAAAGCTTGGTTCCTTTCTATAACCACCTGGGGAGGGGTGATGCGTTTATATCCCTGCTTGAGTTTCAAGTTTTTCCGACAGTCTGCATTCAGGAACTGTTTCAGGCAATAACATAATTCGTCGTTATTTTCATTACGCGAAGTTGCTACATTCAAAATTAGACTAGCTAAAACTATAAGAATTATGAAACGCAAACCCTTGCCACCATGCCCCACGCTGAAGGCAGACCCGCGGAGTTTACCTACTGTTGTAGACGTAATGTTTTGAAGTTCTATTCGATAAGCAATCACGGAACACCTTCAGCGTCAAGCACGCCCCATGAGCTCGTACGAGACAACAGAGAAGGCCACTCGGCAGACGCAACATCGACGGCAACATACACTTACAAAATATAAACACAGAAGTAAGCAACATATGATACATAGAAAAGGTAATGATAATTATTCCGCCATTTGAGACGGACGCAACTAAGGCTAGGTCGCACTGTTTCTTTTTATGCATAAAGTCAATAATTTACGTTACGTTATAAAGCGAGACATAGTCCCGCTCAAAGCGGTGTCTCGTCTGGATCTACTTTGTGGCTATATAGATACATCCAGTAGATAAATCTTTCAAAATATTCCAATGTATGTATTAGAAAATACAAATATATTCCAAGTTAATATGCGGCGACCGACTCATTACTTGTTCAAAATAGTAATTCGACGCTGTTATGAGAGAAATTTTGTTTCAGTATCTTTAAATAGCAATCAGTTTAGTACGGCATATAATTTCACTACTATAAATACCACTTTCCACAGTTTACAATGTTCTAGCATACTTATCCTTGTTCGAACTATAAACACAATAAAAAAATACTATATTTGAAGCTTTTAAGAAGCTATAAAGACCCAACATACAATCCCAATATTACGCTCACTGTGCATGCTTCATGTAGGTTTATACTATTTGTGAGACCAAAGCATTCTTATTTTTACATAAAACATCAAGTGAACATAGTCATTTTTTTTTAAAATACATCTTCGACTGACGAACAGTTAGACCTTGTTTGGACGGTGTATGGTTAAACACTTTTGCGTGCTGTATTGCAACGTTTACAATATTGTATATCGATTCATTGGTACATACATACATATACATGAGCCCGCGCATGAGAAAACAAATAACTTGTGTTTCCGTTTTGGAATAAAATGGATGAAAAACTTGCGAATTCCTATTCTTTTGCTATTGTGCGCGATTCTTTGACTAATTGTATGTGAAATGCCCAAATTCGGAATAAAAACTACCGTGCGTAGATACATGTAACAATAATTCCATTCCGTTCATAATGGATTATTAATAAGAACTTGGATTAATATTTTTATAAGAAATAGTGAAAATGTCTACACCTACGATTTTTTATCGCTTTGGGGGGAAGCAAAAAGCCGACGACAGGAATCTGGAAAAAAAATTTTTTCCTTCTTTCTGTGGCTTGTTTTTACAGTTAATCGCCTGGCATTGACGCATCTTCGGTAAATATTATTCTCCGGTATTATCACATAAACACTTCTATCAAGTTTAACGCAGAAGATATCCACAAATACAAAATAAAATAACGAAATTATCGCGAGAATATTTGAACGTCTTGCAATTGAAATGAGCGGCTTAAAGAGAAAGTGAGTGAGTGACGTCACAGCTTTATACTGGTTACCGTGTTCACCGTGTAATTATCAATACACCGGTAACCATACCCGATAAATATGGCGATTCACTCAGATGCAGGAAAAAACGAAGGTTTCCCAACTTTGAATACGAATATTTTGCGTAACAAACCCGATATGCATTCTCTTGTACCAGGAATGAATTTATGATGGTATTTTACGTATACATACGCCGTCTTATGCGGTTCCGAATCTATTCCTTTAATATCAATTCTCTGTAACCACCAAAAAATTTCGGCACGCATAGTCTCAGAATTGGATGAAACTTTCACACAATGATCAGTACCACTCAAAACCAAGAAAAAAGTTGTCAATATTTATTTTGCTTCTTCCGTTGCCATGGCAACCGCAAAAATCATTTTTTCCAAATTTCGGTAAAAAGATGCAGATAATTTTCTTGAAAACTACACTTTTCATGGTCAATTTTTTTATAATTCCAAAAGGAGCCCAGCTAAGCCGATGCTTTACGTATGACATCTATCTGCCCACTTACCTTCGGTATAGTTCATTTATAAATCAGTATGTGCATCTTGCAGCAGCAGCATCTTAAATTATGGTCATTTAGCACTTTTGCAGAAATTGTGAAAATCAGAAAAATAGGCACATTCTGAAAATAGATATCTTAAAAAGACTCGGGAGTTGAACATTCTCTTGAGACTGATAAGAAACTTTCATGTATGGCAGTTGTATCTGTGAAAAAAATGGATTGGGGCAAGACCGTTTTCTGAAAATAAATAGTGCATATTTTGTTGCACTTTTAAGCAAAATGGAACTTTAAGTTTTTAAGACAGTGGTGGCTGTCTGTGAATAGTTTTGTAGTATAACGTGTTTAAAGCGTAGAATTAATAATTCCCAATAGCAGATGAAATTTGTAATGTATTTTGCTGATAAATGTCTTTGTTTGAAGAAAATGTCACCTGATTTGCATGGTTTTTAGCAATAAAATGGAAGAAAATAGGGGTAGGGGAAGCATATCAGCTGTATGTTTTTATTGGCAATGATATGAATAATAACGATTATCTTAAATGAGCTTATATCAACCCAACTTTATTTTAAAGGCAAAAAAGATATGGATTGTAAGACCTTGCATGCTGTCAAGGACGATAACTGTTCAAAATTTGATGAAAATGGAAGGAAAATTTGAGAAAATCGGATTTTTATGTTAACTGACATATTTTTCTAAACGAAACACATTGACGAGCAATCCATTTGCATTTGCCAATAGACGGAAACTGCCAAAGTGCAATTCATTAGAATCCGACGTTGTGCTTACAAAATATTGTCTAATTTTCTTGATCTTGGCTTTGAAATTGAGACAAAATAGGGGTAGGGGTAACATATCAAACATACATTTCTATTGTAAATGCTGAGATCAACTAAACTTCATTTACAAACATAACTATGGACTAAACTTTACTTTAAAGATGAAACAGATATGAATTGAACGTATGTGTATGCTATCAAGGGCGATAACTCTTGGAAATTTGATGAAAAATGAAGGAAAATCTGAGAAAATCAGTTTTTCCTGTTTATCTGACATATTTTTTCTCAATATACCGCATTGGTGGCTAATAAAACTACAATTGCCAATAGTAAGAAACAATTTGAATGTAAATAATTGGAATCTGACCATGTGCTTGCAAAATACAACCTACTTTTCTTGATTTTGGCTTAGAAATTGAGACAAGATAGGGGGTAGGGGTAACATATCAAACATATACCTTTATTATTAATGCTGAGATGAACCAAACTTTATTTACAAGCATAACCTTGAAATAAACTTTACTTTAAAGACAAAATAAAATGGATTGTAAGTACGTGTATGCCGCCAAGTGCGATAACTCTTGGAAATTTGATGAAAAATGAATGAAAATGTGAGAAAATCAGATTTTTCTTTTTAAATGACATATGTTTCTGAATAAACCACATTTCCGGATAAACTAACTGTATTTGCCAATAAGGGGAAACCATTTTAATACAAATAATTGGAATCTGACACTGTGCTTACAAAATACAACCTACTTTTCTTGATTTTGGCTATCAAATTGCGAAAAAATAGGGGGTATGGGTAACATATCAGACATATACTTTTATTTTAAATGCTGACTTGAACCAAACTTCATTAACAAACACAACTATGAACTAAACTTTACTTTAAAGACGAAATAAATATGGATTGTAAGTACATGTATGCTGTCAAGGGCGATAACTCTTTGAAATATATATATTTGATGAAAAATGAAGGAAAATGTGAGAAAATCTGACTTTGTTTGTGTTTAACTGATATACTTTTCAAAATAAACCACATTTGCGGCTAATTTTTATATATTAATCATTAAATGCAAATAATTGGAATCTGACACTGTGCTTACTAAAACAACCTTCTTGATGTCCTTGATGATTCATTGACTAGTTAGAGATTCACCACAAGGACTGAAGAACTAACTACATGCTATGAACCACTGCAGAAGCTGACAATGAGGCTAGGGCCATGTAAATTTTTATATTACTGATCATTCCAAGGTGATACTTCTGTGGTGGTTCTTTTTGTTCAACGCCTTGGTGTTTAATTCTTTTTGTGCTGTTGGCGCCTCATGTTGGTATAAGTACCTGATTGTTAATTTAGTTTTTTCCCATCTCGTTTTTTGGAGTGGGGATCTTTTTCTGATTGCACCTTTTCCTGATCTTTTCCTACTTGTACCTTCTTTTCTTGATTTCGGATGGGAAATTGAGACAAAATAGGGGGGAGGGCAATATATATCAAACATATACTGTTATTGGAAAAAGCTGAGATGAACTAATATAAATTTACAAACATAACTATGAACTTAACTTTAAAGACAAAATAAATATGGATTGCAAGTATTTGTATTCTGTCCAGGATGAAAACTTTTCAAAATTTGTTGAAAATTGATTGAAAATGTGAGAACATCGAATTTGCTTGATTCTAGCTTTGATTTTTTTACACAAAAGGGATAAGGGTAACATATCAAACATATTATTAGCCCACCTGATCCGAAGGCTCACAAGGTGAGCTTATAGGATGATCATGCTCCGGCGTCCGTCCGTCTTCATCGTCCGTCCACAATTTCAAAGATCTTCTTCTCTGAAACCGCTTGGCCAATCAAAGACCAAGATGGCCGCCATACTCATACATGGTAAAATCCCTTCAAAAATCTTCTTCTCCGGAACTGGTTGGCTGATTTCAACGAAACTTGGCATGAAGCATCGATGTCTCAAGTACTACAATGTGTATATAAATCATGACACTGTGATGACCTTGACATATTTTACGACAAGGTCAACATAGGTGGCCTGTGCATTTGAATGGGGGAAAACTGTTAAAATGTCATTTTAAGGGAAAACTTGCAGGAAATGAGCAACAAGACTGAATATTAATGTTTCTGAAAAACATTTGACCCCAGGGGCTCATATGTATCCACCCAGGGCAATATACATGTATATTACCATAATATTTAAACATCTTCTCTGAATTTGCTCGGCCAATCAAAGCCAAATTTTATATGAAACATCTATAGGAAGGGGGAATCAATGTGTATATAAATATTTCAGGTCAAATGGCCAAGATGGCTGCCATGCCCATATATGGTAAAAACCCTTCAAAATCTTCTTCTCCGGGACAGGTGGACCGATTTCAACGAAACTTGGCATGAGGTAACAATGACGCAAGTCATGACCCTGCGATGACCTTGACCTATTTTACGGCAATGTCAACATATAGGTCACCAATGCATTTGAATGGGGAAAACTTTTAAAATGTCATTTAAAGTGAATGTCTTGCAGGAAATGGGCAGTAGGACTGAATATTAATGATTCTGAAAAAGTGGTCCCCAGGAGCTCATATGCCCCCACCCAAGGGCAGCATACATATTTCTATCATATTCAAACATCTTCTCCTCTGAAACCACTTGGCCATTCAAAGCCAAATTTTATGTGAAGCATCTATAGGATAACCAATGTGTATATAAATAATCCAGGTAACATGACCAAGATGGTCGCCATGCCCATATATGGTAAAAACCCTTCAAAAATCTTCCTCTCCGGAACCGGTGGACCGATTTCAAAGAAACTTGGCATGAAGCAATGATGGCTAAAGTACTACAATGTGTATATAAATCTTAACCATGACCCTGTTGTGACCTTGACCTATTTTACTACAAGGTCAACATAGGTCGCCTATGCCTTTGAATGGCTAAAGCTAGTAAAATGTCAGTTGAAGGGAAAGACTTGCAGGAAATTGGCAAATGGAGAGGATATTGATTATTATGAAAAAAATGGCCCCAGGGCTTCATCTGCCTCTTTACTTGGGCTATTTTCCATAATATTAAAACATGTTTATTGGTATATACATGAACAACAGATCTCAGGTGAGCGTTTACAGGACCATTGGTCCTCTGGTTTTATTAGCTCACCTGGTAATCGAGCCGTCGTCCGTGGATGCGTTTGTACTTTCTAATACAAATATCTCCGCAATTAGTCAACCAATTACAATCAAATTTTAACAGAAGCATTATTGGGGTGGGGGACAGGTTGCATTAGGTTTTGTTCTAGGTCGGAAAAGAAGTCTGGTTTCCATGGGAACAGATAGCTCCCATAGACTAACAATGGGAAAACATAAAAAAAAATCTTCTCCGAAACTTCAAGGCCCAGAGCTTTCATATTTTGTGTGTAGCAATGTATAGTGGTCCTCTTTATAAATCCTGCCAACCATGCCCCTGGGGTTCATACAGACCCCGCCCCGGGGGCATCATGGGAAAAAGCAAAAAAAATATTGTTCTCCGACACCACAAGGCCCAGAGCTTTCATATGTTGTACCTAGCAATGTATAGTCGTCCTCTTTATAAATCCTGCCAACCATGCCCCTGGGGTAAAAATGGCCCCGCCCCAGGGGGTCATTATTTCCCACTGACTTACAATCTTCATCATGAAAATATGATAAACATAAAAAAATCTTCTTCTCCAAAACCACAAGGCCCTGAGCTTTCTTTTTTGTTTGTAGCTACGTATGAAGGTTCTCTTTGTAAATCCTTCCAACCGTGCCCCTGGGGTCCAGAAAGGCCCCGCCCCGGAGGCGTCATGGGAAAACATAAAAGAACCCACAACATTTTCTTCTCTGAAACCACAAGGCGCAGAGCTCTCATAATTTGTGTGTAGCAATGTGTAGTGATCCTCTTTATAAATCCTGCCAACCATGCACCTAGGGTCATAAATGCTCCCACCCTGAGGGTCATTAGCTCCCATAGATTTACAATGACAAACATAAAACAATTTTCTTCTCCGAAACCACAAGAAGATTTTTTCATATATTTAATCAATCAATTTCAACAAATTTCCAAGAGTTATTGCCCTTGACAGCATACAAGTACTTGCAATCCATATCTGTTTCGTCTTAGTTAGTTTGTTTAGTTAATAGAGATTTTTGTATATGAAGTTTGGTTGATCTCAGCCGAAATCAAGAAAAGAAGGTTGTTTTGGTAATCACAGTGTCAGATTCCAATTGTTTGCATTTTTAGCTCACCTGACCCGAAGGCTCATAAGGTGAGCTTATAGGATGGCCATGCTCCGTCGTCCTCGTCATTGTTATCGTCGTCGTTGTCGATGTCCACACTTTTCAAAGATCTTCTCCTCTGGAACCCCTCGTCCAATCAATGCCAAACATCACGTGGAACATCCTTTGGAAAGGGGAACCAAAGTTTATCTAAATGGTCCAGGTCACACGACCAAGATGGCCGCCATGCCCATATATGGTAAAAACCTTAATAAAATCTTCTCCTCTGGTACCGGTGGACCGATTTCAATGAAACTTGGTATGTAGCATCAGGGATTCTGGCCCATCATAGTTTGTATAAATCATAACCTTGGTTGACCTTGGCCTATTTTATGGCAAGGTCAACTTTGGTCACATAAGCTTTTCAATGGAAAAAAAAAGTTAAAACATTGGATTTTTCAGGAAGTTTTGTGGCCTGTGACCTTTAAGTTGGTAGATACATATAACTTATTGATTTAATGAAGTCATAGGAGTGTTCAAGGTCAGGGTCATCTCTTGACCTTGACCATATTAAATTCAAAACTTAATTTTCTCAGGAACCACTTCACCAATTAAAGCCAAATTTTATATGTGGTATCATAAGGAGAGGGGAATCAAAGTTTGTATAAACGGTCTATGTCACATGACAAGATGGCTGCCATGCCCATATATGTTAAAAACCTTAAAACAACTTCTTCTCCGGAACTGCTGGCCTGATTTCTATAAAACTTGGTATGCAGTATCGGAGACTCCGGCCAATTATAGTTTGTATAAATCATGACCTTGGGTTGACCTTGATCTATTTTATGGCAAGGTCAACATTGGTCACATAGGCTACTTATTGGAAAAAATAGAAAACATTGGATTTTTCAGGAAGTATTGTGGCCTGTGGCCTGAAAGTTGGTACATACATACAACTTATTGAGTGAATGAAGTCCGATGAATATTCAAGGTCAAGGTCATCTCTTGACATTGGCCAAAGGTCATTTACATATTAAATTTAAAACATGTTTCTCAGAAAACCACGTCACCAATCAAAGCCAAATTGTATATGTGATATCCTTAGGAAGGGAGAAGTAAAGTTTGTATAAATGGTCCAGGTCACATGACCAAGATGGCCGCCATGCCCATATATGTGGTAAAATCCTTTAAAAATCAACTTCTCTGGACTGATTTCAATGAAACTTTGTTTGTTGCATTGGGGGCTCTTGCCCTTCATAGTTTATATAAATCATGATCTTGGGTTGACCTTGACCTATTAAACTGTAAATTTAAAAAAAAAAGGTCAAATATTGCAAGACAGATTTGAAAGTCGGTAGATACAGACAGTTTATAGTGTTAATAATTATGTGAGTATTAGAGTTCATGTTTACATTTTACGTTGGCCAGCATGGCCTTAGCCAAAGGTCATTCATCATCCAAAGACAAAATCTCAGGTGAGCGATATCAGGACCATTGGTCCTCTTGTTATCATTAATTTAGAAATAATAGCCGCAAATGAGGTTTATCACGAAAAATACGTAGTTAAATAGAAAAAAAAATCTCATTTTCTCACGTTTCCTTCACTTTTCATCAAATTTCAAAGAGTTATCGCCTTTTACATCAAACATGTACTTACAATCAGTTTTTATTTCATTTTTAAAGTTAAGTCTAGTTCCTAGTAATGTTTGTACATGAGGTTTGGCTCATCTCAGCATTTACAATAAACATACGAGGGGGGTTCAAAAAATTCGAGGAAAAGTTTTGCCAAATGTGTAATTTGTCATGGGAAATTTACGTTCGCTATGCTAGTTGTAAACTAACATATTGTTAACATGCGCAAAATTTGAATAAAATCGGATGAAAATTAGGCAAAAATCACCTGCGTTTCTAAGGTAACAACAGTAAAACCGGCCCCACGTCATAACAAAGTCATGCTATGCGCATTCGTGCTGCTGTTACACTCCCGCTTGCGTAAATGTACTCATTGATTACGCGTAACGTACGCGCGTATTGCGCACGTAATACGCACCTTATTTATACGCGTATGTTTCAATAGCCAATCATAATTCAATTCCTCTTGCACATATGATGCGCGTAACGTGCGTACATTACGCGTAATGATTTTAACCAATAAGCTGGCAATTCATAAAGCCAGTCATTACGCATATTTAAGTATACACGCGTACTTTTGTAACCAATCGGGAGTGAAACAGTCTTACGCAAAGAATCGCGTAACATACGCGTATCGCGTAACATACGCGTAATGAATCAGCCAATAATGTTGAACTTGTATGGTTGAAGCAAAAAAAAAACGGATTTTGCTTAAGAATAAAACAATTGATCTATCTAATCTTTTCTCAAACTAAGTGCTGCGGTATAAATTAATTGCCTCGAACGAATAACATGTCCGTGATCGCCCCCATGAGAAATATTTTCAGTGCATCTGTTCATCCCTGGATCGGTTCCTGATCTGACACCGAGTTTCTGTAGTGTTCGCTTGCTTTTGGATGCAGTTGAGATAATTGAAAACAGATATATAAGAAGGAGAAAGAAACGTGGAAGAAAAACAAGTACAAACCTTACACCGTATAGTGGTGCTTCTACAAAATAGAGGAGGAACTCTACGACTATTAAAGATTGAACAACCCTGAACATGATGGCTACCTACAAAGCGTGAATTTAAATCTAAAATAATATTCCTCACTTCGATGTTCATTTTTGTTCCTTTCGCAATCTTGGTTACAAATTTCGATTTATTTTGAACGAAATGTTAACTCATTCAGAAACTAGTTATAATCTGATATTAGGGTCAGAGACACATAAAAGAATTTCACAATATACTTGAATAAATTCACGCCATTAATTTTCATCAATAAAATCCATTATACTTGCAAATTCTTTATTTTCGATGTTATAATAAAATCAAGCGTTAGGTACTTAAGCTTTTGTATCCCTTATGATATGCGTAAATACGCGTAAACGTATTGACAATCTGATTGGCCGATCATTTATACGCGTAATGTCTGAACCTTACGCGTATCGACGCTTTAATCACTGCTTATGAATATTATTAGATACGTTACGCGTAAATGCGCGTATGTTACGCGTGAACGCACGTAAATAGCTTTACGTGCGTAATACGCGCGTTATACGCGTATGATACGCGTAAATGGAGTACATTTACGCGAGCGGGAGTGTAGCTAGCTCTTAAGTTTTTTGGAATCTACCTGGCGTACGGGCGTCTAATTGTCAGATATGTGTGTATAAGGCGGTGAATGGTGTCGAACCTACAATTCGATATGTTGTGTATTTCACGAATTCTATTCTTTTCTGTCACGACGATCATTTTTGACAGTATGACGTTATTTGACGTTACGTTGCGCAAGTCGACATGAACCCTTTTCTGGCCGTGTAGAAATCATGCATACTACTTGCTGATTGCCGTTTTCTTAATTTCCTTGTTTCCATATACGCTTTCTGCTCTTAGTAGTGTTTCTTTCTTTTATGGTCCGTTCCAAACACACAATTTGTTTCCTTCGCGTTTTAGGCATACCCACAAAACAGTATGCCTTTACGCCCAAATGACGTCACACACTAATATGATGTAATATGCTCACCGCAAACATATTGAACTTTGCTCATACAAAGTTTGGTGAAAAAAGCATGGTAAACTATCAAATGCATTGCCATCATTATACAGCAACGTTTTGCAAAAATGAACAAAAGTGGGCCGGTAATCATGATGTACGGTTTCCATGGCAACCACTGTTAAAATTGTATTCATGCCAGAGCAGCAAAATTTGCTGTATAAGTACAAATAATGTTTGTCTATGTAACTGTAATAGTTTAATTCAGCTGATTTACAAAATAAGAATATGATGGCACTTTTCCGCGAACTTTTTGAACACCCCTCGTATATGTCTGATATATTACTTATACCCCCTATTTTTGTCTCAATTTTATAGCCAAATTCAAGAAAAGTAGGTTTTATTTTGTAAGTTTAGAGTCAATACAATTATTTGCATTTTAATGGTTTCCTCTTATTGGCAAATACAGTTATGTTATTCGGAATTGTGGTTTATTCAGAAAAATATGTCAGTTTAAAAGAAAACTCTGATTTTCTCACATTTTCCTTCATTTTTTTTTTATTATCAAATTTCAAAGAGTTATCGCCCTTGACAGCATACTTAAAATCCATATTTATTTTGTCTTCAAAGTAAGGTTTAGTTGATAGTTATGTTTGTAAATGAAGTTTGGTTCATGTCAGCATTTACAATAAAAGTATATGTTTGATATGCTACCCCTACCCCCTATTTTGTCACAATTTCACAGCCAAAATCATGAAAAGTAGGTTGTATTTTGTAAGCACATGGTCAGATTTCAATTATTTACATTTAAATGGTTTCCTACTATTGGCAATTGCAGTTTTATTAGCCACCAATGAGGTTTATTCAGAAAAGTATGTTAGTTAAACAGAAAAATATGCTTTTTTCACATTTTGCTTCATTTTTCATCAAATTTCCAAGAGTTATCGCCCTTGACAGCATACACATACTGTTTCATCTTTAAAGTAAAGTTTAGTTCATAGTTATGTTTGTAAATGAAGTTTAGTTGGTCTCAGCATTTACAATAAAAATATATGTTTGACATGTTACCCCTACCCCCTATTTTGTCTCAATTTCAAAGCTAAGATCAAGAAAATTAGGTTATATTTTGCAAGCACAACGTCGGATTCTAATTAATTGCACTTTGGTAGGTTCCGTCTATTAGACATTTTTCACTTTTGAACGTAACTGCTGCTGGCGCTTGCGGTTATGACTTTCCGTGTGATGGGGAAAGACTCGTGAGGGCATATTTGAGACGAAGACGAGGGACGATATGAAGAATTACTTAGTCAAAACTACCAATAGCCCGACGAAGACGAATTAAATAAGACATGCAATAAATGCTATAGCGTAGGACGTCTAGCTCTGTAGCTCAGTAGCTAGCGTGCTTGGAATTGAAAGCGAAAGGTGCTGGGTTCGAGTCCCGGACGCATCACTTTTTTCTTTTCTTTATTTGTCTCTCTTGTGACAAAAAAGCTTTGGAAATAAAACATATATTATCAGCTGATTATATTTTTGGCAAATGCAAGAATCATGAAATGCCCTACTACATTAAATTCTTAAATCGTAAAGGAATTGAAGTTTGAGACGGCAGCCCACATGTATGTTTTCTCTTGTATTTGGAGCTCGATCGTATTTTTGGTATAAGAGCTGATCTATCCTCGCGTCAATATTTCTTTCTGGGAGACATGAAAATATGAATATACTGAAGGCTTGTACAGGCATAATGTGGCTAGGATAAGGATAGCCACCCTGAACGACTTAAAAATGTTTTCCGCGGACGTAGGCACTAACTCAAACAGTACACTGTATAGTGTACATGTAAAGATATATGTATATTTATTAGGTGTAAGACCTACAGTTCCACGTGCTGTCTCGTGAGAGAACATAATTTATTTTGGCATGTTTATACATGTACTTCAAACAGATACTCGAAATCTTGATGTTATTTATACGGTTGATGTTTCGTTTTGAGTCCATTAGACAATCATCTGCAAGTCATAAGTGCGATATCCTAGCTACATTTTGCATAGACATAGAAATAAGTTGAGGTTTTGTAGACCTTCCACAGTATTTCAGCATTTTGAATGCGATAATTACGATTTTTGGGATGTTTTTCCAAGTCAAAGGCTTTCTTTCTGATCCTCCTTTATTCTCTTGAACTATGCGTGATGTTTATCTGGGTGAATTCAAATAAATACGAGTATAATTAAACTTCAAACTAAAATAGTATCATTTTCAAGAAAATGAATGTTTATAGACTGAGAAACATACAGTTCGTTTTTTCATAACGTATCTTGCTTACCCTAAAACAGGACGACAATATTCTTTATGCGAGCACACACACACACACACACACACGCACGCACGCACGCACGCACGCAAGTTCCGTAGATGACTTCATGTCGCAGTGGTTCAGTCAGTCGCTTCGTAAAATCACATGTCGAGAATAAATACGTACATGTAGTTGATATAAGACTGGTACAAAATTATTAGGGAGCGCGGTGGCGTAGTGGTAGGGCGTCTGACTCCTGAGAGGTCCTGGGTTCGACCCCACAGGCGCCAGCCGTGTTGTGTCCTTGAGCAAGACACATTAACTCCTTACTAACTGGTTAAACCCAGGAAGCGTTGGCTCCGTCCCGACATGACTGAAAAAAATGTTGACTGGGACAAAACAAAAAAAAAAAAATAAATAAAAACTTAAAACCTATATGCATTGGTAAAATGCAAAAATAAAGAAATCCAGACAGCAATTAAACATATAAATCGTAAACAATGTTATCATATGCAATGGTAACAATGATTATTGTTGTCTTCCCGTTTAACTGTCTGATTCTAATTGAACAATGAACCAGAAGTGGCCTTTGACACGACATGTTTACAAAATCGCATCATCAACTGCCATGATTGCCAATAAAGATACATTACGCGTTCAACGCGAGTCGGCCTTACAAATGCTTGGCGCGAATAAAACAGCTTCCAGTGCAGAATATTATTTTTTGACACTCGTGTGTATAACTAGGGATCGCTTGTTCAATTCTGAGCTGCCCATGGCTTTATGGTGACACTATAAACCGAGATCCCGTCTGCATATGACGATAACTGTTGGTGGGAAAACAACTATCAACTATTTGTTATCGCCATGTGACTTTCAACATACTGGTGCATGTATATACGTACATTGGTTCTGTTTAGCTACATTTCACATGTTTTTCGTGAACACACAGAATTCCTTTTACATGTAAACATGGCAAGATTTACGATTTGAAACATTTAGTTGATCTTTAATTTTATGTGCAGTTTTTTTTATTCTACGCCTTACAACGTTTTGACACATTTTAAGTAATATCGAGCATGGTCTGTTATCCTCATCAGGATAACATGGCCGTGACATGTTTACCCCATTGAACAACGCTTTTATAAAGCAAAACTTGAGTATGCAGGGGTATATCTAGTTTTAGCTCACATGAGCCCGGTGAGCTTATAGGATGGCCATGCCCCGTCGTCCGTCCGTCGTCGTCTGTCAACAATTACCATGATCTTGTTCTCTGAAACAGCTTGGCCAATCAAAGTTAAAACTGTTTGCGGAGCATTCTTAGGAAGGGGAACGAAATTTGCATAAAATGGACCAGGTCACATGACCAAGATGGCCGCCTTGGCTATAAATAGCAAAAACCGTTAAAATGTTTCTTCTCCAGAACCAGAAGGCCTATGATTTTGTAACTTGGCATGAAGCATCAAACAATATTAAAAGCACTACAAAGTTTGTATAAATCATTTCATTTCGCTGGGATGACCTTGACCTATTTTACGGTAAGATCAACTTACATGTAAGTCGCCCATGCATTTAAATGGGGAAATTAGTTAAATGTAATTAAATGGGTGGAAACTTGCTATGATAATACAAATGGGCAGATTTATTTTTATGAAAACATTAAGACCCGGGTGGTTGTCAGCTCCTGCCTGGGGGGATATATACATGTATATGACTATAATATATAAACATCTTCTCTGCAACCGCTTGGCCGATCAAAGCCAAACTTCGTGGAAGGGGAACGAAAGTTTGTATTAATGGTCAAGGTAACTTGACCAAAATGGCCACCATGGCTATAAATTGAAAAACCTTTAAAATTGTTCTTCTTCAGAACCAAAAGGCCTATGATTTTGAACTTGGCATGAAGCATCTACAAAGTCTATATATGACCCAGGGATTACATTAACCTATTATAAGACAAGGTCAACTTAGGTTGTCTATGCTTCTGAAAACACAGATCGTGAGTATTCGTTCTATCTTGTGTCCACAATCTATGTTTTGAACAAATAAGAAAATATCAAAACTGTTGAATTGAAAATTTTCATTTTTTTTTTTTTTCAACTTAAAAAAAGAAAAAACACTGTATTTTGCTTGATAAGGTTTTGTAATGATATCGTCATGATATAGGGTACCGTTTTAGTGCACATGTATTACACATGCTGACGGCAGATCTACAACATTTGATCATTCTCAACCTTACTCATTCGGACCCATCTTTGCGTCCGGAATCGGGCAAGCATATAAGCAAATAAGCTTCTAACTCAATCTGAATTTAAATAAATAATAAATTGAATCGGTTTGTTGATTTGAGCGTTAATCCAACAGCAAAGGTCATATGGAAACGAGACCTCAGTTTATAGTCTCATCCGACAGAGGCTCAAGAAGACCCGGATCAAACCTGCCATCTCTGGTTTATAAGGCACGTGAAATAACCACTGCACCATAGAGGCTTGCTTAATAGGTTCTTTTTCTGATTGCGCCTTTTCCTGATCTTTGCCTACTGGTACTTTTTTTTCAGTATAAACTTTATCATGATAGAAATCGTACTTTTAAATGTTAAAAAAGGACAAAAGAGCGCATGCCCTTAACACCAACTGCGTTCGGCTTTCCAAGCTGCAATGTGGTTTGATAACTGATCCGGCTTGATATGATCTTTGTTTTGTCGATGGGCCCTAGGACAAAATTTCAATAGCCAAACACAACACAATTAAATTTCCCCTGTTATAGCATGTACACTGAAACAAAGTTATAAAGAGGCCACTTTTCAAACTCATTTTTTGTTTCTAAGCCAAGTTCAAAATTGCACATTTTTTGCCAAAAGACGTGTCTTTCAAGTAAGTAAAGTTCCAAAGTGTTAAGAAATAATTTTCTTTTACTAGAGGCGTTTTTGGAGTAAAAATGCAAAAATCAATGTTTTTAAATAAAAAATTGGATACAGCATACCATTTATTGAAATTAGGAACGGGTGTCATCAAAGGGGTCGTTACGGCTTGGAAAAACATCAAACATTCGAATTTTCTCTACTGGTAGAATTTTTATGCATTTTTAAAAATCGCCAATTTTGAGATTTTTTAAAAAATTCATAAATGTGCCTCTTAAACATGTTGACCCCTGTTAAATTCACTTGATGAGGCCTGGAAATGAGAGATATAATTCGACTGAACTGTTTTTGACCATTTTCGAGGACCAACATGTCAAGGCTGCCGCACACTTCCGGTTTCAATGCCAATTTTTAACGAACAAAATAACAAAATTTGTGGACGATTTTTTTAATTTTCAAAGTATATCAGAGTCTAGTATTTGACCTAAATAATCGCTGAAAATTTCAATGCCGTGCTGCTGATAATAACGCAACTGGAGAAGAACAAAGTTGGTATGCAAATTGCATACAAAAGCTGAATTCCTGTTATTCAGGTTGTTGTCTTCTTGCATGTGCAAAACAGAAACGAAGATTCTTATTGCAGCAACACTTTTGACTTAATTTTATCTTGCATCATGGCAGTCAGTAGCACTTTCAAATAAATTAAAATGTAAAAACACAACGTCATAATATGACATTTAATTTGATGTTAATAAAGTGTGACTTTTTGAAATAGGGTACCTTTACACATGCTTCGTCTGTGTGAGAAGTATCACGCATTTTGGAATGCAGAAACTCACAGAGCCACTGTTAGACATTGGTTTATTCATATGATCATGAATTTTAATTGATCGTATTTTACTTTCTGAACTAGAAGACAAAATATGAGGTGGCCTCTTATAACTTTGTTTCAGTGTATATATATTAGAATCATGAATGGCGGTACGTTTGTATAAAAGGTCGGTAAATGGACACGTGAAATGTCTGCGTGGTATACTGTACATGAATATGTGTATTCGGGTATTGTCTATCAGTGTCAGCACCATCGTATATGCTTGCGATACAATCAAAGTCCTTACAACAAAGATTGATGCAACATCACACAACATGTGATAAAATGGATTAAAACAACCTTCAGCGCAGCAATATCGCTTTGGCAACTACCAACACCAAGACAATGAACTCTTCGCCTTAGGTTGCTGCCCAATTGATCAGTCTTACAATCAAGGGTGACACAAAACCAAGTTCTGCTTGTGGGTGTGCAAGTTCGTTTTCTCAGGGTTCTCCTCTTTTCCTCCTGTTACTGATTTACCCGTCTCATATGAACTAAAATAATCTTGAACGGGCCGAAAATTGTATAAAAACGCATCATTATGATCAGAAATGAGCACAATGAGACCCTTATCTGTAATCAAGTAACAATAGAATGACCAAGAATCTATACAATTACATTTCCCATCCTAACATAGACACCAGGCGGGAGAGACATGGTGGTGCAACACATCACAAGCAATTTAACAACAGGCATAAAAAACAAAATTACTAGCTCTTTCAAAACACGACCAGCGTCCATTCTGTTAAAAGGGACAATACACGAGGCAATAATCTTAAGAAAACACGTGTCAATGTGAAGACTGTATACACCATTATTTGTGAAACAAATGAATAATTTGTGCACTTTGACAGAATGTGTAGTGTCCAAAATTGCTTCTACGTGTATGTGAAAATGGCGAACATCAAAAGTAAACTATGGGGCGACTGAAACACTATGCGTCCTCTACGGAAACACTTTAGAAACTCATGAAAATAATATAATTGTGTTAGTTTGATTTTAATTTATTTATTTGAATTCAACCAGGTGAAACAACACGCATACTATCACACAGAATAAATGAGGATCAGAACGAAAGGTTATGTCTTGCCAAATTAATTTTCTACATCGTAACCATTGCACTCGATATGGCAGAAATACTGTTGAAAGTCTACAATTATTAACAAAAACAGTTGTGTGGCTAGGCATATTGTAGCTACATGTAGGGTATTGCCCTCATCGCTCTTCCTACTGTCGAATGGACTCAAAACGAGACATCGATAAAATAAACATCGTTCGCTCACGAGATAGCACGTGAAACTGTAGTTTTACATCTAATACGTAATACACATATATCTGAACATGTACCGTGACTATACTTTTTGATTTGGTGTCTTGTGTATTTGTTAAAATTCAGTTTTACGTCCCTTTCAAGATTATTTCAGCTCATATGAAAAGCGCCAAACAGTAGGTGGGGCGAAAACGGGAGTACCCCGAGAAAAACCGCCTGGCACACCCGCAAACAGAACTTGGCCTGTCTCACATGTGGCCATTGTGGGTCTCGAACTCACACCAGACACAACGGTGAGATGATTAAGTGATTATGAAACAGCGCTCTGAACTGCTCGGCCACGGGGGACGCTTGCGTATTTTTTAGTCATTAGAGGCGGTCAGCTTATCCTATCCACATTATCTGTACCAGCCAGTCAGGAAATAAATGTTGACGTTAGGATCGGTCGCTGATCCGTTCTTCTAATGACGATCAATATCTCGGCTTCCAACAAGACCTATAAAAAAACCTATACATGCGGTCTGCCTTCTCACTAGACAGTTTAATCCAGAAACTTACTATTTTAGTATTAAATGCAGCATTGCATTTTGTGATTCTTGCATTTGCCAATAGATAAAATTTTATTTTCTTTTTTTCCTTTTTTTATTTCTTTTTAATTTTTTAAGCTTTAATGTCACAGGTGCGAAAAAAGGAAGAAACAAAGAAAAGGAAAAATAATTTTGTCCTACCCGGACTCGAACCCAGGACCTTTCGATTCTATGTCTTACTCTCTACCTACTGAACTATTCAGCTAGGCGTCTTGGACAATTTCGTTTTTTGCGTGTCTCATTTAATACACCTCCGGTGGGCTGTTGGTAGTTTTGACTAAGTAATTCTTCATATCGCCCCTCGCCTTCGTGTCAAATATGCCCTCACGAGTCGTCGCCCATCACACACAAAGTCGTAACCGCAAGCGCCAGCAGCATTTACGTTCAAAAGTGAAAAATGTCTAATATTAGCAAATGCAAATGGATTGCTTGTCAATGTGTTTCAAATAGAAAAATATGTCAGTTAACATAAAAATCCGATTTTCTCAAATTTTCCTTCCATTTTCATCAAATGTTGAAGAGGTATCGCCCTTGACAGCATGCAAGTACTTACGATCCATATCTTTTTTGCCTTTAAAATAAAGTTGGGTAGATATAAGCTCATTTAAGATAATCGTTATTATTTATATCATTGTCAATAAAAATATACAGCTGATATGCTTCCCCTACCCCCTATTTTCTTCCATTTTAATGCTAAAAATCATGTAAATCAGGTGACATTTTCTTCAAACAAAGAAATTTATCAGCAAAATACATTACAAATTTCATCTGCTATTGGGAATTATTGATTCTATGCTTTAAACATGTTTTACTACAAAACTATTCAAAGACAACCACCACTGTCTTAAAAACTTAAATTTCCATTTTGCTTAAAAGTGCAATAAAATATGCACTATTTATTTTCAGAAAACGGTCTTGCCCCAAACTATTTTTTTCACAGATACAACTACCATACATGAAAGTTTCTTATCAGTCTCAAGAGAATGTTCAACTCCCGAGTCTTTTTAAGATATCTATTTTCAGAATGTGCCTATTTTTCTGATTTTCACATTTTCTGCAAAAGTGCTAAATACCCATACTTTAAGATGCTGCTGCTGCAAGATGCACATACAGACTGATAAAAGAACTATACCAAAGGTAAGTGGACAGATAGATGTCATAAGTAAAGCATTGGTTAAGCTGGGCTCCTTTTGGAACTATAAAAACTTTGACTTTGAAAAGTGTAATTTTCAAGAAAATTATCTGCAGTTTTTACCGAAATTTGGAAAAAATGATGTTGGCGGTTGCCATGGCAACGGACGAAGCAAAATATATATTGACAACATTTTTCTTGGTTTTGAGTGGTACTGATTATTGTGTGAAAGTTTCATCCAATTCTAAGACTATGCGTGCCGGACCCCCATGTTAAAATTTTGGTGGTTACAGAGAATTGATATTAAATACCGTATTCGTTTTCAAAGTTGTCTCAAACATACTAAAATTTTTATTCTTTTTAGCGCCCACTTAACCCAAAGAGAACCTACACATCATCAGGAAAACATCTCCGTGCAATGAATACCCCCTGAACCTCACTTTTATATAGTGAAACTGGGGTATGCAGGGGTATACCTATTTTTCTTATTTTTGCTCCAAAACATAGATTGTGGGTACTCGTTAGAACCGCTTCGCCGAGGCGGTTCTAACGTATACCCACAATCTATGTTTTGAGCGAAAATGAGAAGAAAATTTTATATTTTTCTTATTTTTGCTCAAAACATAGATTGTGGGTACACGTTAGAACCGCCTCGGCGAGGCGGTTCTAACGAGTACCCACAATCTATGTTTTGGAGCAAAAATAAGAAAAATAGGTATACCCCGCATTACCCAGTTTTTCTATATAAAAGTGGGGTTTAAGGGGGTATCCATTTCACGGACATGGTTTTCTGATGAAGACATTTAGCTTAATTTGTTACACCCAGTTAGACAAGCCAGTTACAAAACTCATGTACAGTTCCAGTATGCTAGCCGAACAATGTTAGCCTGGGTCCAGTCGTCAATATAATTGTTTTTCTTTTATTATTTATTTCGACAATGCGTACGTTATAAAAATTACACATCAAATTAAGGTATCGGTAGCCGTTATTGATTTCCGTAGATATTGACCAAGAAACGAAAAAATAAAAAAGAGAGCAAAATGATCAGGCTGGAACCCAGGCTAAACAATGTAGGCAGGTTACTTCAACATACATGGACATCATTGACATCAGGAAAAGAGGTCAGGGAAATGTTACACCCCACTTTTATATAGCAAAACTGGGGTTTACAGGGGTATACACATTTTTTTATAGTTTTGCTCCAAAACATAGGTTGTGGGTACTCGTAAGCACCGCCTAACGTGTACCCACATTCTATGTTTTGAGCAAAAATTAGAAAAATATCAATTTATTTTCAATATAAAATAAATTTCTATATTACATGCGGGCGTGTTTTTGTAATGGCATGTGCTTTCTGGAGCATAATGTGTGCAAATTAGAACATATACGATATGTTAGCACGCACATATTTCAGTGTTTATACATTACACGCACATGTTTCAGTGTTCAAACATTACACGCACATGTTTCAGTGTTCAAACATTACACGCACATGTTTCAGTGTTCAAACATTACACGCACATGTTTCAGTGTTCAAACATTACACGCACATGTTTCAGTGTTCAAACACTACACGCACATGTTTCAGTGTTCAAACATTACACGCACATGTTTCAGTGTTCAAACATTACACGCACATGTTTCAGTGTTCAAACATTACACGCACATGTTTCAGTGTTCAAACATTACACGCACATGTTTCAGTGTTCAAACATTACACGCACATGTTTCAGTGTTCAAATATTACACGCACATGTTTCAGTGTAGACGGAATAGTTCCATCGTTATTCCGTTAAACCTCTCCATACTGACGGAAATGGTATATATTCAGCCCTTGGTCGAAACCGAAAATTCAGCAAAACTGCAAAAACTGTGTTATTCTAAATTATGTTAGATCTTTTCTTGCATATATGACATAAATTATAAATATTCTAGTTGTTTAAACAGCAGTCACACAGTAGCGTATAACCCAAACGCGCTCCGGGCGTATGAAAAATCTCAACACGCTGAAGATTTTGGACGTGTAGAATAAATTTGTTCCTTTAACTCGCTTTTGCAGTCACACATTAGCGCGTGACTGAGGCGTGTGCCGGACGTATAAAAAATCTCAAAGTTTTGGAGTACGTTTGTCGTACGTCACAGACACTCTAGGCACGCGCTACAGACGCGCTGTATGCCTTTCATGCGCGCCCCAAGCACGCTTGGCACACGTTACAGGCGCGTTCCACACTCGCCCAAACCAGCATCCGGTTAAAATCGAAACGCGCACGTAGCGTATACGACGTGCTTGATACTTGATGCTCGGCGTGTGCTTGGCGTGTTCGAAACGTATTCAACGCGCCTGTAACGCGCGTGGAACGTACTTGTAGCGTGTAGGTCACACGCCCGACACACGCCCAACTTCTAGAAAATTTTTAAGCATGTTTAAAATTTTATTTAGCCCAAACGCGCACGAAACGCGCACCGACTTTTAGCGACGCGCGCCGGACGTACACCAAGCGTAACCAGCGCGCGCTTAACGCGCCTTGGACGTGTCTCCGACGTGCGTCTGGCGTATGTGAAAATTTGTATTTTTTCAACACGCCCGGCGCGCGTTTCATTTATACGCTAATGTGTGACTGCTGTTTTAAGTACGCAGTATCATAAAATACTTCATGTTTTTCTTTAGAAAATTTCAAAGATGTCTACAAATAGATCAGGGGAGACTACTGTAGAATTAGCGACTCAAAGTCGAAAATCCTTTGTTTTTCTACATTAATTTAAAGGTTTTAGGCAATTTTATGTGTTAACTGGAAGATCTTCAGCACTTGTACAAATACATAACAAAATAATACGATTAATAGCAAAATAACATATATAGCTGCAAGTCGCTTACGCAATCCGCAATCATTTCGACATTGGTTTAAATGCAACCTATGTTAAGCTGTAAGGAAAGTGGAACCAGGTACCGAAGTGGAGCGGAGTGACAGTTAGCCAGCTGATCAAGTTTCAGTGTTTATACATTACACGTACATGTTTCAGTGTTCAAACATTACACGCACATGTTTCAATGTTTATACATTACACGCACATATTTCAGTGTTTATACAATACACGCACGTGTTTCAGTGTTCAAACATTACACGCACATGTTTCAGTGTTCAAACATTACACGCACATGTTTCAGTGTTCAAACATTACACGCACATGTTTCAGTGTTTATACATTATACGCACATGTTTCAGTGTTCGAACATTACACGCACATGTTTCAGTGTTCAAACATTACACGCACATGTTTCAGTGTTCAAACATTACACCACATGTTTCAGTGTTCAAACATTTACACGCACATGTTTCAGTGTTTATACATTACACGCACATGTTTCAGTGTTCAAACATTACACGCACATGTTTCAGTGTTTAAACATTACACGCACATGTTTCAGTGTTCAAACATTACACGCACATGTTTCAATGTTTATACATTACACGCACATATTTCAGTGTTTATACAATACACGCACATGTTTCAGTGTTCAAACATTACACGCACATGTTTCAGTGTTCAAACATTACACGCACATGTTTCAGTGTTCAAACATTACACGCACATGTTTCAGTGTTTATACATTACACGCACATGTTTCAGTGTTCAAACATTACACGCACATGTTTCAGTGTTCAAACATTACACGCACATGTTTCAGTGTTCAAACATTACACCACATGTTTCAGTGTTCAAACATTACACGCACATTTTTCAGTGTTTATACATTACACGCACATGTTTCAGTGTTCAAACATTACACGCACATGTTTCAGTGTTCATACATTACACCACATGTTTCAGTGTTCAAACATTACACGCACATGTTTCAGTGTAGACGGAAAAGTTCCATCGGTATTCCGTTAAACCTCTCCATACTGACGGAAATGGTATATATTCAGCCCTTGGTCGAAACTGAAAATTCAGCAAAACTGCAAAACTGTGTTATTCTAAATTATGTTAGATCTTTTCTTGCATATATGACATAAATTATAAATTCTAGTTGTTTAAGTATGCAGTATCATAAAATTCTCCTTTTTTTCCTTCGAAAATTTCAAAGATGTCCATAAATAGATCAGGGGAGACTACTGTAGATTTAGCGACTCAAAGTCGAAAATCCTTTGTTTTTCTACATTAATTTTAAGGTTTTAGGCAATTTTATGTGTATACTGGAAGATCTTCAGCACTTGTACAAATACATAACAAAAATAATACGATTAATAGCAAAATAACATAGCTGCAAGTCGCTTACGCAGTCCGCAATCATTTCGACATTCAACCTATGTTAAGCTATCAGGAAAGTGGAACCAGGTACCGAAGTGGAGCGGAGTGACAGTTAGCCAGCCCGCTGGTCTAGTTTCAGTGTTTATACATTACACGTACATGTTTCAGTGTTCAAACATTACACGCACATGTTTCAGTGTTCAAACATTACACGCACATGTTTCAGTGTTCAAACATTACACGCACATGTTTCAGTGTTCAAACATTACACGCACATGTTTCAGTGTTCAAACATTACGTCGCATCGACGTCAATATAGTGTCATTATGACGTCATGCCCGCTGAGTATACGTGTCACGTGATGATTCATGTACTTGCGTCTATTATATTGACTTGTAAAAAGATGACGGTTCTATTTACGGGGTCCTACTAAGAAATTGCTGACCATAACATCACGAAAACATGTCCGTGTAATGTATACCCCTTGAATCCCACTTTTATGTAGAACAAGAAAATTATAGCATGTTCTAAGTAACATGCTATACGGAGGGGTTCATTGAAATTTGGAAGTTAAGAATAATATGAGATTGTGATATTAATCTGTACCGACAAGAAGAATTATTCCTTTTAATTAGTAACGTTTAGCGCATTTTGATACTACTACGAAATAAAACAGATACTGTGTTAAACCGTCCCAGCAGGCACCTGACGTCAACTTGACGTCGGATATTGGTTGTATTTTGGTCATGACGTCATACAACCAATAACCAACGTCCACCTGATGTCCAGTTCTGACGTCAGTGGACATATTGATATGGCGTCAAACTGACGCCGGATTCAAACGTCAGTCTAACGCCATATGTCGACAGAGTTAGTTGCCCTTGAACTGACATAATTTCTTACGCATATTATGTAACAAAATCAAATTCAAATAATAATTTCAACATTGCCACTTAAAAGTCATATCTGGGTCTCGTATCGGAAATCCCATATTTCACCCACCATGCTTATTTAATTTAGAAAAATAAATATTTATTAATCAAAATAAAGTCTTTCGCTTAATTATTAATTTTTCTATTAAGATGAAAATAAAATTTGTATATTTTAATACTTTTTTCACCATTTTAAATTATTATTGATTGTTCAGAATATTCTTATTTCTTACACTATATGTCTTATTGGTTTAAGCACCATATAGCAGTAAAATTTCGCATAAATAAGATGTGCCAACATCAGGGTGATTTAACATCTTAAACATTTTGTATATCCCGAAATGTTTATCCAAGTACTGGTTAAGGTGGACCCAGGAACGGTGTCAAACGAAAAACAAAAACAAAAAAAATTCAACCTAGTACTGGTTTTTACCCAGGAACGGTATTACAAAAAGCAAACCCCGGTTTGAGCCTTCGGGTGCTCGCCGGGAAAAGCAACCTCCAAGTACTGGTTCTACCCAGGAAAGGTAACTAAAAGCAAACCCTAGTACTGGTTGGTTCCCAGGAAGAAAAAAAACGAATAACTCCGTATCAAAGGAGTTAAAGGGAATAACAATAGTGCATCACCGCACTTCGGAATCCATTTCAGGATTTCAGAATGTTAATTAAAAATGCGAACAAATATTCACGATTGGTTTGACGTATGTCCCTGGACGTCAGACTGACGTTGTAAAGCAGACGTCAATCTGACATCAGCATTAAGACGTCAAAAAAACTTTCAAATTCAATGTCAATCCAACGTTAGTCAAACGTTAGAGTCTGACGTCAGCCCAAAGTCTATGCGACGTCAAATGCCTGCTGGGGTAATGGTTTCATCACCACGTCTGAAAAATTGTTGACTTGACATTTAAAACTTAAAAGAAACAAACAAACAAACATATGTAAATTCCACCAGCAAAAGAAGATTTTATTCAAAATTCCAAACATATATTCTTGCTATCTGAATGACCCAAAGTTGTACAGCGTGCTTGTGCCTAACTTGATTAGATTCTCTGAGTCTCCAAACAAAGTTTTCAAATACATGATGAAAGTGTGATTTTGATAAAGAATAATATTACCACAGAATCAAGCAATAATAGAAGGACAAGGTGAATCCAGTTTCAAAACTGTGCTATAAATATAATTTAAATCTAAGGTTATGTGGCATAAGCCAAAATCTGCAATCACGTGACTCAAATGGTATATTCTTAAAAGTGAGGTTAAACTAAATTTTTTTGTGGCAGTCCTGCAGATATCCAGCTTGACCCGGAAATGCGGTTCAAACTTTTTTTTCTTGGCTGATTCTTGTTGCTTAGATGTTATCATTAAATAATCTGACTGATGTCACCTTGTCATCATTGAGCATTTTGAGAAAAACAAGATGACATCCA
This sequence comes from Rugalucina vietnamica, assembly GCA_964017185.1. Classification (NCBI taxonomy): domain Eukaryota; kingdom Metazoa; phylum Mollusca; class Bivalvia; order Lucinida; family Lucinidae; genus Rugalucina; species Rugalucina vietnamica. The sequence continues at coordinate 9,817,291 of OZ024885.1, forward strand.
AGATGGCGGCCAATATATGGGATGGTCATATAAAGCTTCTATTTGCATTCAGGGCATATTTTATTTACAAATATTTAACATTATTTCATAAATTGAATGCCAAAGAACATTTCCTGCTAGCATGGTCAAGTATATCCAGGATGCTTTCAGGATGGCTACCACAATGCAATATTAAATGACAATTATCAGCGTTATCTCAATTTGGTTTACTTTAATACTGAAAATATTACATTTATATGTACAGTTGCCGTAGGTTACTGAAAATATTACATTTATCTGTATAGTAGGTGATTGGGATAAGAAGTTGTTTTCTTTTATATTTTCGGAATACAATTTTAGCGTCAAAAATGGCTGTCACCTTCATATTTGTCGCAAAGATGTTACTGAAGTCGATTACTTAGTAATTTCCTTTGCAAAGCCTTTAGTCCAGTTGCCATTAGCATAACCTGGAAGGCGGCGCCGCATGAAATTTTATTGTGGTTCCCAATGCACTAGGCCATGCTTGTTCAGAAACTGCATGATGCCACCCTGGTATCATTGAACGTGTTGGAAAAATCATGATGTCGTCCGAGATGGTCGCCATAAGCAAGAATATAGAACCCCAGAATTGAATATACCCGCTGCTTTGTGTTTTAAAGCTCTTTTAAACATCATAATAGAGATTGTTCTAAGTTTTGACACCCACATAATACATGTGTGATATTAATAATGCAAGATGGTGACCAAGATGGCTGCCATAATCATAATACAGCAGGTATTATCTTATTAAAAAGACATACAATTACTGCATATAAAAACAGTGTCTTGTGTTTGAAATGCCCATTTCTTATTGTTCACATAATAGTGAAGTGCTTTGGTTTTAGTTATGATCCCACATCATATAAACGAAGAAAGATGACGACCATGATTGCCGCCATAATTGTAATTTTAAAGGACATTTTGTCTGATAAAAAATACCAGTCATGTGTAAGGTACAGGGTAGTTGGTCGAACCTTCTTTGAACTGGAACCGGATCTATACAGCTGTAGATACACTTGAACACGGCAGTATAGGGGTAAAAGAACACTTCTTTGGTCAAAACATTTCATGTTCGCAAGATAGACATACTTTAACTTGGAAGATCTAGTGGTCGCATTACGCCCACTCTGTCCTCAAGAGGCTCTGTCGATAGAGCGTGTGATAGATAGGCGTGTGATAGGCCTGTCTTGCTTTTGAGCGTGTGATAGATAGGCGTTTGATAGTCCTGTCTTTGCTTTTTTTTTATCAAATGGTAATAAGCTCTTAATGATGTTCTCTCGGTTAATGCAGTAATGTTTCCTGGGGACGTGGGTCTGGAAGATCCACAATTCAACATTTGGTCACGATCTTACTAATTTCTTAGCATACAGAAGCAGTCAGCACATGCGGTCATCAGACTAACATACGATTCTCTATTAGGATTGTTTCGCTTGCTTTTCGCCAGCTAATGACTACTGATGATGCAGATGCAACAACCGGTTCTAAACCTGAATTAATATGTATTGAGGACAACGCCTATATATGCGGTCATTCGTGAACTACCGCAGGTACCACATAAGCAACTATTTTATTAACTACACTACTACAGGATTAGAGGATCTACTCACAAGTGGATCGCTTCATGGCTCTCTGAGCGCTATCCAAAAGTGGTATTGGATGGCCAAGTCTCAGATGCAGTACCGGTCTTAGGTCTTGGGGCCGGTCTTGTTCTTGATTTTCATTTATGATCTTCTGGAAAATATCAGGTCATATGTTCACCTTTTTGCTGACGACTGTGTTTTGTATAGGAATATTTATTCCATCACGGATTGCCAGATTATACAAGATGACCTGAGTAGCCTTGCACAATGTGAGACTGATTGGCAAATGAAATAAAATGTCGACAAATGTCATTCAATGAGGAGAGAAGATCACTGATTCAAAAAGTACGAATACCACTGCCATACGAAAACATTTCTCTTTCTGTATTTGGTGGTTGAGTATTGTTTTAAGCCCCAATCAACAGCTAAGGTCATATGGAGCCGAGACCTCAGCTAAAAGTCTCATTCAAAAGACTGGAAAAGGCTTGAACCCAAGACCCCTGGCATACATGTCGATAGTTTAATCACAACACCATAGAAACTTATAACTGTGTATCCTGCTTTTGATACGGCCTTTAAATACCTTAAATAAATAGCAAATAGGTATGCCAGCCAAGTTCATAAGGTTGTTGTCATACCGAAACAGTCATCTTGGATGCCATCTTAGGTTCAGATTATTCTGAAAATGGTATTACATGTAAGTCATTTCAACACATGACATTACAATATACGATTAACTTACAAGATAAAATGAAGACAAAACGCACACGTACTGCACAATACATTATATTCTGTGCAAAAATTCTATTTGGCGGCCATCTTGGATGTCATGCTTATTTTAAAATATTATTTTAGGTATGTGATTTATCAGGCAACTTCAAATGCATGTTTTAACAGCCAAATGTGGCCAATACTAACAAGTATTCAAGTCTTAGACATAGCAAAACAAGTGATAACATACATGTATATTTGGCGGCCATTCTTGACGCCACCTTGAATATCTGGTGACAAGGTGACATCAGTCAGATTCTTGAAGGGCAAGGTCTTGGCTACAAGAATCAGTCAAGAAAAAAAGTTTGAACCCCATTTCCGGGTTCCGATAAAATACCCCATAAAGCTGCAGAATTCTGAAAACATATGGAGAGGTCAATACTACGGTTAAATACTTCCCTCCTGAAAACCGGGATATGCAGGGGTATAACTATTTTTCTTTATATTGAGCCAAAACATACATTGTGGGTACTCGTTAGAACCGGATCACCGAGGCGGTTCTAACGTGTACCCACAATATATGTTTTGAACAAAACATTTTTGAAAAAATCTAAATTTTTCCAATTAGATCTAAATTTTTGCTCAAAAAAAATCTCTGTATATCGCATGGACAAGTTTTCGTAATGTAACGGGTTCTTTGTAAGAAAATGCTGACCATAACTTGAGTACAGCTAATGACCAGAAAGTACAAAAATCTTCCGATAATGTCATTAATTGAGCTTAAATGCGAGAAAATCTACCTTTGTAAACTTCTGTGATACTAATTTTGAACCAGGCAGCTCAGCTTCGGCAGCTGATGTAAAGGTTATAAAAGGGATGACAGAAACTATACACCCTGGAAAAAACTACACACTGTTAACCAGACTGCACAATTAACTTTGTGCATCTTTTTGATTTTCTCTTAACCGTCATTTTTGTAATTATTAGCTTGGGAAAAAAAAACCTTGAGAGCCCTTCCCTTGTGATCTGTTTAATCCGAGTCACTGGTTGAAATACGCGTGAATTTTTGAGCCGCGACGCGAGAAAATCGGTCTTCGGGTTTCCGACCATGATCGACACAAACCGTCCTGTACAATCTCAGAAAAAAGCTTGAAATTTCGGATTTAAGAAGAAGAGAAATTGTACTGTCCGTGTAGTGAAAACAAAGGTGCTGATCAGCTTCGCAGTTACTGCGAAGCTGATCTGTGCCTTTGTTTTCGCATAGGCAAAAATCCGTTTTTCTCAAGATGCGGCTCATTTGTCGTAATGACTTTTACTGTTTTACTTTTTCTAGACATACGGTGCTCAATTTCATCATTATTTTTTCTTTCCTAAGAAGTTCGTTTAATGATGCTTAAAGCAATATTAATGCGACACAGTAAAAGAAGATACATACTACCACAAGGTTGTAATAAAACATTAACTATGTTTAAGATAAAGGATGGTCATTTCAAGATTAGCGTGCAATATTTCTGAATAAAATACCAACGTGGATGTCACTGGATCTATTATAATTGTACGTGTGTATCACGTGACGTATTGAGAAAGAAAGGTTGCAAAATGCGGAATAGTTTAAATCATTACGAAAACTTGCCCATGCAATATACAGAGATTTTTCAAGCTGTACAAATTGAAAATTTCATTGGAAAAATTTTGATTTTTTGATTTTTTTATTTTATTTTTTTTTTTTTATCATTATTATTTTGGTTCGAATTATTGATTGTGGGTACACGTTAGAACCGCCTCGCCGAGGCGGTTCAAACGAGTACCCATAATCTATGGTTTGAGCTAAAATAAGAAATATATATAAAATATATCTGCTGGAAATTTTCAATTTTTACAACTTACGAAAAATCTATGCATTACATGGGCGTGTTTTCGTTATGTAAAGCTTATTAACTGATTTATACAGGGTTATATTTTTGAGTTTCGAGTTTGGGAATAATCACTATCTTTTCTTGATGTATATATGTATGTGAAAACAGAAATAACGTTTAATTGAGGAAACAGAAATGACGTTTAATTTAGAAAACCCTCTATAACAATGACAGAATCCGATCCAGCAAGCCATATCGAAGTTCCAAGTGAACACCATTTTACAAACTTTTCGTTTTTCCAACTCGGTAACTACACGCTTTCCGATCTGCTCTTTGAACCACGTGACACGGTGTCACACCACCGAATATGGCCGTATTTCTTCTGGGTAACCTTTGTCGTCGGATTGATCGGGAATGGACTAGTGGTGTTTGTCTATTTTCGAAAGAAGCAAATCCGGAGCGTTACCAATACGTACCTTATCAACTTGGCAATTACGGACGTGTTGTATCTACTGTCAACAATCCCCAACAAGGCGGTGCTCATGGATAATTGGCCGTTTGGAGAGCTCATGTGTGAGTATGATCTTAGTACATTAGCCTGTTTCCCGTGTTGTTGTTGTATTTCAACTATCGCTGAATCGGCATCCCGAACAAAGCGGTGCTTATGGACCGAGGGCACGTATATGGTATAATCATGGATAACTGGCCGTTTGGAGAGCACATGTGTAAGTATCATCATCGTACATTAGCCAGTTTTCCGTGTTGCCGTTGTATTCTAGCTATGATCACTAAATCAACATGGCGCCCAGGGGTCTCCATTTCCAGGCAGCTTATTGTATATGTGAGTCCTCGTTTTAGATTCATCATGGTGGTGGTTATCATAATTTACGTATATGTGTTTTTCCTTGATGTTTCATTGACTAGTTGGAGATTCGCCACGAGGACCGAACAAGTAACTAATTGTTGTGTACCACTGCGGAGGTTGAGGGTGAAGTTAGGCGCCTGTAAAACTAGTTTAAGCCCCCTAGTAAGGTTATATTACTGATAGTTTCAATGCGATAAATCTGTAGTGTTTCTTATTGTTTTATGTCTTGACGCTGAATTTTGTGCTGTTTGCACCTTTTGTACGTTTTCATATTTTAGTTAACTTTGGGTAACTGAGTGGCCGCCTATTGGGAAATAGCTGCTCACTCGGATAACGATATGTTTTCTTAGTGTAAGTACCTGATTGTTCATTTAGTTTTTCTCCCATCTCGGTTTATGGAGTAGACATTTCTTTCTGATTGCGCCATTTCCTGATCATTGCCTACTCAGTTTAACATATGTTGGAATGCTGAAATGTACGAATGGTTCCCAGAAAAAAAAAAAAAAAAAAAAAAAAAAAAAAAAAAAAAAAAAAAAAAAAAAAAAAAAAAAAACAGCAAATTGGCAGCCTTCTGGTCATTAAAATTAATGGACTTAAAGTTATAAAACGTATATGAGCCGCTGCATTGAAAAACAACAATCTGCATAGTAGGCGAAGACAAAAGCAGCAGATCAGCTTCGCAGTAACTGCGAAGCTGATCTGCGCCTTTGTTTTTGCTACATGGATAGTACAATTCCTATACTTCGTAAATCCGAAATTTCAAGCTTCTAGCCATTTTGTGTAGCTGCATAGGCCGGGTTGTGCCGGACCTGATCGGAACCCAAATTGTTGGTTTTCTCACGCACAGGCCCATATGAAAAAGAATTACAGGAAAGAAACATCACATAAAACGATCAAAGCGATGTTTTTTTTCGATGATCAAAAATAATGTACATTTGGTAACAATCAATAAAGTAAAATAGACTTATGATATTACGTACCATTTAAATTAAAAGAAGGTACAAGAAGCCAAGCGCAATTAGAAAGAAATTCACACTCCAAATACCGAGATGGGAAAAAGGTCTAGGGGATTTAAGGCCTGATTTCGGCCTCATGCGTTGGTAAAAAAAATAGAATTTTGGAATTTTGAGGAGAAACGTATTGCAAATAACAGGTATATGTGCCTGCTTATAAATTCTAGCACAGCTATTACATGTATACTACACATGTTGCCATGGCTACGCTCCGAAAACCATAGAAATACCATTTTTTGCAATTCTCGGTCTATTTTAACATCATTTTCAACTACCGGCCCACGCGACGAACAATTTTTTATTATGAAATAATTATGAAGTATCATCCTGGCATATTGTATGCAAAGTATCATTTTGTTCGTCGTGTGGGCCGGCACTTAAAAATTAAAAAAAAATGTGTTCAGAAATGGTCTAAAATAGACCAAAAAGTGCAAAATGTGCTCTATCTATGATTCTTAGTGCAAAATGTGCTCTATCTATGATTCTTCTGCGCGTTGCCATGGTATAAATGAAGTACTAGTACTTGTTCTGGTTTTTAAAAAACGGTGGATATGACAGTTTTTAAGAATAGTTTTCTCACCTATAGTCCAAAATTTATCTTTTTTTACCAAAATCTGAAGCCAAAAACAGGCCCTAAACGCCCTAGGCCTTTAAATTGACAATCAGGTACGAATACTTAAAAAACATATCGTAAGCCGAGTGAGCAGCTATTTCCAAATGGCGGCCACTCAGTTACCAGAACTTAACTAAATCTATGAAAACGTACATAAGGCTCAACAGCACAAATATTCGTCTCCAAAACACAAAACAGACAGAGCCACCACAGACAGAAGTATCGCCTTGGAACGATCAGTTATATAAAATTACTGGGGGGCTTTTACAGATTTTAAAGAGCTCTAACTTTACCCTCGTCTTCTGCAGTGGTTCACAACATTAAGTTAGTTGTTCGGACCAATTAAGAGTACATAATTAAAAGCATCTTTGCTCAAAAATAAAACTTATAAAGGGTGGTCGGGTGGATATATGGGCCACCGCTTTTTGGGGCCTAAAGAAATATATGGATTTCTTGTACAGCCGCGGTAGTGTAATAGCGTATTCGCTTAACAATCTAGAGGTTGCGGGTTCGAAACCCGGCTGGTACATATGCCTGTCATGTTGGTGACAAATGTTCACCCTGACGTAATAAAGGCAAACCGCCCATAGGGGTGTAACATTTGTGTTTCCATGCAAAGCGTATACGCTACTGACTGGTCATCTGCCTACTGGTTAACGGTTTACTTAAGTGGTTCGTATTGAAGCCACGTCATGAGAAAACAAACAATCTGCATATGCGAAAACAAAGGCGCAGATCAGCCTCGCAGTAACTGCGAAGCTGATCAACGCCTTTGTTTTCGCTTCACGGATAGTACAATTCCTCTTCTTTTTATTTCCAAAATTTCAAGATTCTAGCCTGCTTCTGTGCTTGTACAGCTTGGTTTGTGTCGGACGTGTTCGGAAACCACATTGTTGATGTTCCCGTGACGCGGCTTATTTGACAAATTGACTGTGATAAAAAAAGGTACAAGTAGGCAAAGATCAGGAAAAGGCGCAATCAGAAAAAGATTCCCACTCCAAAAACCTTGGTGGGAAAAAACCAAATTAACAATCAGGTACTTATACCATGAAACATATCGCAAGCCGAATGAGCAGCTATTTTCTCAATAGGTGGCCACTCAGTTACCTCAACTTAACTAAAAATATGAAAACATACAATAGGCGCCAACAGCACAAAAATTTTAAACACCAAGACATAAAACAAAACGAACCACTACAGAAGTATCGCCTTGGAACGATCAGTAACACAAAGTTACTGGCGGGCTTAAACCGGTCTACATGGCCATAACCTCACCTTCAGCTTCTGCAGTGGTTCATAACATTTAGTTAGTTCTTCGGACCTCGTGGTGAATCTCTAACTAGTCAATGAACCATCAAGAACAAACAAATAAATCATGATAAACATCCTGATTAAACATCCTGATGAATCAAAAACCAGGACTCACAGATTGAGTAAGCTGCCCGACGATGGAGATCCCTGGGCGCCGAATAACCTACTAACTCCGGAGCAAAAGAAAAACACCAGTTGGACCCCGGTGGGCCAAGCAACAGACAAGAAGCTCCGGCCCCAACCAACTAAAATGAATAGTTTTAAGTCGGGGCCATCATAGGGTCTGACGCCCGACCCACCGGCGTGCAATTAAAGAAGGCAGCATAGTTACCAACCATGATTGGGTTAAAAACTAAGCATGCAGACTGTCGCATAACATTCAACCCGTCAGATAGCAGCTTATTCCAGTCTATACTGATTGTTCGAATTTTAAGTGTCCTACTAAAAATCTGCAATGCATAACTGGGGAAGGTACAATGTACAGGCGCTGTGGTGTAATGGATAGCGTGTTAGCTTAGCAATCAATGGGTTGCGGGTTCGATACCCGGCTGGTACATATGCCTGTTTTGTTGGTGACAAATGTTTATCCTGACGTAAAAAGGCAAACCGCCCATAGGGTGTAACATTTCTCTTAAGGATATTTTTAATTCAGTAGGCAGCACAGACAATGATATGTTATGAATATTCTATAGTTCAGACATTTTGGAACTAATAATTCTTATACAGGTCAACCTCATCATAACGCTTTCTTTTGAAATTGTGGTCCATGGGAACAGGCCGTGGTGCAGTCATATGCATAGGGGTAATCGTGGTATCAATGACTTATTATCAAACTTTCGTGCCGCCTTCCCAAGAGGGCCTCGCTTAAAATTTGGTACATATGTCCAGATCAACTGTGGACAAGTGTTTAAATCAAATGGTCGTCGCGCATTCTCAACATATTCACCCCGTACATATACATCACGATAACATGCCCGTGTATGATATACCCCATTAAACCCCACTTTTATATAGCAAAATTGGCTTACCTATTTTTTTGAGCAAAAATAAGAAAAATATCAAAGATTTTCTACTGGATTTTTTTTTTTCAATTTTTACAACTTAAGAAATATCTGAATATCACATGGTTGTGTTTTCGTAAGGCTTGACATATTCCTATGTCTGCTCGTCCACTAGCTATACGTTTGCATACACCAGCCTTTGGCAAATCATAGTACAACCAGTGGGGTCTTGTTTCATGAGTTCTTCTGCTAAAAGGAATCGGATTCTCCCACAAACTGGCCATTAAAGCTCTGCTGAAAGGTAGTAATTTTTCAGACAAATCATGGTACAACTATCGGAGTCTTCTTTTATGAGCTTTGCTACTGATTGGAATCAAATCTCACAACTCTGCTGAAAGATGATAATTTCTTAGGCAAACCATGGTACAACTATCGGAGTCTTGTTTCATGAGCTCTTCTGGTGATAAATCGTTTGCTGTTTGTATGTTTAGTATTATGTATGTTTGTATGTAGTTGGTAACAATCCTGTTTCTGGATTTTAAAACCAATAAAGATATTTGATTTGATTTGATTTGATTTGGAATCGAATTACCCCCCACAAACTGGCCATTAAAGGGCTGATAAAAGGTGGTACTGTCTCAGAATTGAGCCCTGAGGGAAACGTGGTAACTTATTAACTCATTTAAGCCTGGCGTCCCTTTTGTGGGACATAGGCAAACAGAATAGCCCCAGATGTGACGCCGCAGAACGCGGCGTCCCATCTGTGGCTATTCTGTTTGCACTCAGAAATTTCATCGAAAAATGAGATAAAAATAAATCAGTCCTAACACCCCTAAAAATGAAAATGGACTCATCCAAATGATAGTGATGGGGGAATCCATTCGTCAAATATGGGTTAATCAAGTCCACTAGGATAACATGTCCGTGTAAAACATATTCCCTTAACCCCACTTTTATATTGTAAAAATTGGGTCTACAGGGATAAACCTTTTTTTTTTTCTTTTTTTTAATTCAAAACATAGATTGTGGGTACTTGTTAGAATCGCCTTAGCGAGGCTGTTCTAACGAGTACCCACACTCTATGTTTTGAGCAAAAATGTAAAAGATTATCAAGCTTTTTCCAATGAAATGATATTTTTTTCTGCTGAAAAAATACATGTATCTGTATATAATTGCATGGGCAGGTTTTCGTAATGATTTTCTCTAAGTACATCTACAGAAATATAAAGAAGTACATCAGTTGGGTATAGAATGTGTTTTGTGCTAGAAAGCTCTTATACTGGTTTGTTCCTGTAGAATTTGGCGTGTCACCAGTAAACTATTTAGATTCAGAGTAAGGCTGCATTGGCGACACACCATTGAAAGACGTTGAATTCTTCCCTCTTTCCGAAGCTTTTTGTCTGTTATATGAGTAGGATGAAGTCAACAAATTCATTCAAGTCCACTTCACTTGTCACGTGTATTTTGCCATGCTTTCTGGTTGCTTTGATGACTAGTCTCACGGGTTTCTTGTCTCCATCACGAAGCCGCGAATCAGTCTCTCTCTTTTTTGCAAATGCAGTGCTTGTTTAGGTGCTTGCTTAATTGACGTCGCCATCTGTCTGGTTCTAGGCAAACTGAACAGAAGAGAGATAAAAACAAATAATTTGTCATAATAAACACGAGGAAACGTTTTAAGAAAATTCGCCGACAAAATCATTTAAGAAACCGTCCATCCTCGCGCCCTGGTGGACGGTGCGGTTTCTTTTTTTAATATACATGTACTTTATAATAAAACCATTGTTGCTGCCTCTACCCAAAGCTAAAGTTTGATTCCGAAGGTTTGATTGGCTTGAATACACCAATCTCATACAGTATTTATTTGAACTTCGCTGCTGTTGATGGTATCTGAGCATGTTTTACTTTAATTGTCGAGTATAATTCGGCAAATAGGTCACCGTATAGGCGACAACTTTAATATTCATGTCTGGGCATGGTCGGCTAGTCCATCTGTTCAAGTAGGGAGATTATAGAAAAGTCGAACTCAGTCGGCCCAGAGTGCTGTCACATATTTACCGTTAGAGATCAGCTACCTGTATTTTGTCCAATCCAGTGAATTAGACAAAGCCGTATTTCATTCGTATTTTCTAACGGAAAACGTGTAAGTTCAATCTTTCATCTGTATCACTTAAGCTTTTACCTAGGTCAAGAGTAGATCATACCCAATAACGTATTCATAAGGTAACGCCCATACAGTGACCTATTTGCCGAACTATACATGTACGTGAAACAATTTTAGAATTATATAGTTGTAATATAATAATTATTCCGATCGCGTGTCCTAGCGACTTAGCATCAGGGATAATTTTGGAAGGGGCCATGGGCAAAATTGCCCTTTTATTTTCAAAATGGCCCCTTTATTTTGAAATAATGGGCCGGTTTTATAATGTAAGGAGATAGGCGATAATGATTCTAGCTGAGAATTTTCCGCAAAATGGCCCCTTACATTTTCAAGCCAACAATATCCCTGTAGCATCCATTAAAGAAATAAAACAGCATGCTGATTTAATTAGCAATGTCCTTGCTCGGCTCATATAACAGTCAGTGAACTCTATTTAAACTGTCATGGAAACAACTAGTTAATTGCAGGCATGTGCCAGGAATAATCATTGGTAATAATGATTAAAACATAAGGTCATAAAATTCAACATATTCCGTTTCATATTCAGTTGGATACAAATTAGGAAAATATTCCTTGCACCGAATATCCACTAAACTTCACTTTTATATAGTAAAACTGGTATACAAGGGTATACCTATTTTTCTTATTTTTTGTCCAATACATACATTGTGGGTACTCGGCGAGGCGGTTCTAACGTGGACCCACTAACAAATGTTTTGAACAAAATATTAAAGATATCAAACTTTTTCATTTTACTGATGGAAAAGATCTCTATATATCGCATGGGCAAGTTTTCGTAATCAGTAGGGCACAACCGTTAAATCGATATATTATATCTAGAAGGAGATATGCCTAATTACCATATATTTCGAACGAAATATACCCTATTATAATATATCTAAATTGACATATAATATGTCAATCTAAATATCATTATATATTTCGATCGAGATATATTTTTTCCTTCATCTGAACACGTGATCATTTTGCGTAATGCGCAGTCTCTCATCGAGTTTCGCATAGCGCGAAGGTTTGAATTTTGTGCAGAAACAAATTTCCAACAAAAAATCCAGCGTCATCGAAAAGTTCACCAGGGAAGTTATGTACAGTTTGGATTTGAATATACTCGTCGTCCGATTTACATGAGTCAACACTATTTTACTTGCTCAACATAACGACATAAAGCACTAGGGAAGCTCCAAGAAGTGTTAATTATATCTAAAATGTTTGGACTGGTTAGATTATATGACTTAACGTCCATATCAGCAATTTTTCAGTCATATTGGGAAGGAGCCAACGCTTTCTGTATGTAAACCAGAAGTCAAGGGAGCTTAAAATTTTGCCCTATGGCTCTTCACGACAAGATAACGTACGATCTCGCCGGGGACCTCTCTGTACGTAAATAAATCATTCTTCTATTTCTTCTTCTTTTTCTTCTTCTTCTTCTTCTTCTTCTTCTACTTCTACTTCTTCTTCTTTTTCTTCTTCTTTCAAAGAGTGACTCTACCACAATGCCAGGCAACAAGCATTTATCTCTATGAACAGACTGTTCAGTGAGAGCGTGACTGCAAATGAAACCAGCGATCTCTCAATGTTAACTAAACTAAACGGATAAGGGCGGCAAACCGATGCGACTTTGCCCATCCCCGCCCGTTGGGGCCGTGAGAAATAGATGGGCTGCCAGACAGAGCTTATAACTGAGTGATCGATCACACGATAACTGGTTAACCACTTAGGTCTGAAACTGCCTAGGAAAAGTTATAAGCTTTACTTGTTGTGTGGTTATATGTCTTCAGCACGTATTTTTAAGCATATCACGACATCACAATGTTGGGTAGAAGTCCCATTGAAAGGAAGCAACATTCCAATAAGACCATAGATGTTGACTCGAACGTAAAGCAACACATTCAAACAATAAACCTATATGATCGAATCCCGGGATCAAACAACATATTCACACTCGTCTCACAAATGCTCGGCGCGGGGCTCGAATCAACACTGGCCAGAGCTGTACCATGATGCAACTCGGCAAGGGACAGTCAAACTCGGTTGCAGTTACGCTAAATGGCGATGGGTACATTATTTGCATGGCTCCTCGTCCTCCAGGGAGTTAATATGCCTTGCTCAAGGACAACACGGTGCTGCCAGTGCCACGGTGATCGATCCCATGACCTCTCGATTCGGATTCCCATGCTTTACCACTACGTCACCACGCTCCCTATTTGTTTTATGTTTGTTTGTTTGTTTGTTTGGTTGTTTGAATTGGTGTTTAACGTCCCAGTCAAAAGCTAATGGTCATGTCGGGACGCTGCCTCGAGTTGTGTGGGACTTTTACCAAAAATTAGGACGTCATGACATCCAATAAGGGCTTCGAATATAACCACCAAACGAACCACTTTTCTGGGCAGGCTCAGACCTGAGCAGTTAACCAGTAATCAGATGGTCAGTCAGTAGTGAAGAAGCTTTGCTTGGAGGCACAGGCAGCCCATCTATTTCTTTTAGGTCCCAATGGAAGGACAGTAAACGAGGTCTTAACACACAGGAAACGAGGAAAATAGCTGACACACATTAGCATATAAGCCAAACGCGCGCCGGTTGTGTTGACAATAATGTAGAATTCAACATACGTCAGGAGCACATCGGAGGCACGTTAGAAACGCGTTACATGCGCGCTTTGTACGCTTGGTGTACGCCTCGGTGTACGTTGATATAGTATATGCATTTCACACGCCAGGTGATTGCTCATGACATAAATGCAACCATGAAAATACGTTACATGTAGGGTATAATTATGACATCACATTAGGTCATTATATTTTTGTCATATTGACGTTGCATGAAGGTTATACGCCTGACGTCACTTTAGGTCATCATATTTTCGTCACACTGACGTAGTTATAACGTCGTACGACGTGACCACCATAATGTAACCCTAATGTGACGTCAACTTGACGCCATGTGCCTGCTGGGACGTCGCTGTAGGTCGGTGCGCACTCCACGCGGGAAGGGCTCAATAGGCTTTTTAAGCATGCTTAAAAATTTTCTCGAATCTCGGCGTGAATCGGTCGTGTGTCTAAGCTGGAAATCACCGTCACTCGGTTAGTACCATCTACAACAGATTAGCCAGTTAAATACGTTTCGAATAGGTTCCACGCGCGTTACAGGCGCGTTGAATACGCTTTGAACGCGTTTGGCGCATATTTTTAACAAATATTTGTTCAGTAACGTGCCCCAAGCGTGTATGAGACGCGCGTTTAACGTTTGCTGCGCGCCTATAGCACCTGCTTAGTGTTTGTTTGTTTGTTTGTTTGAATTGATGCTTTACGTCCCAGTCAACAGCTAAGGTCATGTCGGGACGTTGCCTCCACTTTATGGGACTTTTAACCAAAATGAGGATGTCAAGACATTCAACAAGTGCTTAAAATATAACCATCCCACAAAGCCACACATGCTTATATGTGTGGACGGTTTGACTTGTAACCACTTTTCCTGGGAAAGCTAAGACCTGAGCGGTTAACCAGTAATCAGGTGGAACAAGCTTTGCCTGGAGGCCCAAGCAGCCCATCTATTTCTTTAAGTCCCAATGGGCGGGGTCTTCCTGCTTAGTGTGTCTGCGACGTAACAGAAAACGTACTTTATTTTATTTTATTTTATTTTTTTTTTTTTGTTTTTTTTTTTTTTGCGTTTTGAGATTTTCTTTTTCATACGTCTGGCAGACGCTTTAGTCACGCGCTAATTAATGTGTGACTGCTAAAACGAGTTTAAGAAACAAATTATTTTTATACGTCCAAAGTCTTCAGCGTGTTGAGAATTTTCATACACCCGGGGCGCGTTTGGGTTATACGCTTATGTTCTATCTGCAGGAAACCACGGATTTATAAATTATAACGTTGTATCTCCCGAGACCGCCCGCTGCTTGCAAAATCATGCATTTGTATCAGACCGAGAAGAAAAGCTTATCTTGTGGCTCTAATTCAACAAAGATAGTGGAAAATATATAAAACTGTTTGTACCACCCAGTAAATTTATATTACTGACCGCTCCGATGCGGTACTTCTGTTGTAGTCCTACTTGTTTTATGTTTTGCTCCTTTTATCTACGTATATTGAAGAATCAGTGGAATTAAAGGCAAAACCACTTCACATGGGTGGTTTTCGTGAGTGCGAAGAATTCGTACATGAAATTTGATTACATGCGCCTATCTCACATGCGTGTGAAATGGGATGAAATTCGTTACATACCAATTTCTTACCAATTCTTCGCCGGCTGGGAGGATTTGGTACTAATAATTCACATGCGAAATGTGACAATTGTGGTTCAAGAACGTGTTTTCGTGTTAGAAGATTTAGTACCGATTTGTGTCAATTCTACACATCTGGAAAAAAATCATACTAGTTCTTCACAGACGTTATAGAAATTCGTACCGTCAGAAACAGAAAAAAATACGAAAAGGCAATGATCAGGAAATGGGGCAATCAGAAAGAAATTCCCACTCCATAAACCGAGGGGTGGGAAAAACTAAAATGACACTAAGGTACTTATACCATGAAAATATGTCGTAAGGCGAGTGAGCAGCTATTCCCCAATAGGCGGCCACTCAGTTACCCGAACTGAACTAAAAATATGAAAACGCACATAAGCCTCAAACAGCACAAAAATTCGACTCCAAAACACAAAACAACTAGAACCACAACAGAAGTATCGCCTTGGAACGATATTGAAGACATTTGAAGTTTTAGTATTAATTTCACCGCCTCCACCCCGCCATCGAAATTTAACATACACAAATGTCACACTTCCAAAATGTGCCTTGTTGGTACCTATTTTTACACAAATGTGAAATTAAAAAAAAAAAACGGTTCAGCAAGGCTATCATCCATGTCGAGAGCATCAACACGTTATTGGAATGGTGCTGGTACCGGTGAACCAATTTAAATTTATGCTTCCTGCGTCTGGATGCCTCAACTTTTTGATATCCCGGAACATCTCTGACATATTGAAACGAGAGAAGGAAATATATAAGAATGATTGCTAAAAAACAAGTAGGTCATGGACCAGCATTATTAACGGAGTGGGGACTTGTTAAACGATGGCAAAGCTTCATACGATGAGATGGTTCATGTATCTTGGCGAGTTCTAGCACACTGGATAAGCTAAATGCACTGTAAAAAAGGAGTCATGAGTTCGATCCCATCCTTCTCCACTCCTCCGGGTGAGACTTTAAGCCGAGGTCCCACGACAATCTTCCATGATAAACAGATGACAAGGACGTATTGTGACGAGGCTACAGACTTTGTGACCTTTTGTTAAGTCCAAGGGACCTAGTCTTCAGACCTGACTGTCAGATAAAATCTGAACACACGGAATCGTTTAAACACCAACAAGATGATATTTAAGATGTTTGTCCGTCGCCAGGTTGAACTAGGCCATGTTAGTTGCAGACTAAGTTGCGGGCATATTCCAATCCATAGTATATCTAAATCAACAAATTACGTAGATCAGCTAGATAAACCGCAATCCGTTTCACTTTGTCACCTAGCTCTACTTCCGCGTGGTGTGGAGAGTTATCAAGGAACACCGATGGGAACATCCTGACTACAAATTACGTATACATGTTGCTATGGGGCGAAAAATTTTGAAAATGTTTGTCAATTGAGACATAATATGTCAAACGAAATATATATTTTAACCGGATGTAGAGCTGTATATCTCGAAGTAGATATTATATTTAAATTCGAATAGTTTGTGTTTATATCTAGATTTAGATATGATATATAGTTTTAGATACTATATTAAAAAGGAGATATTTTGACAATATATGTCAGTTTAGATATAATAAATGTTGGAGTGAAACAGGGATGTATTTTAAGTCCGCTTTTATTTAATCTTTTTCTTAATGACCTTCCGGAATGTTTAGGATCTAATGAGAACAACCCTGTGTTTATTGGAACAAATAAAGTTAACTGTTTAATGTATGCTGATGATGTGATACTGTTGTCTACTTCTAGGGAAGGGCTTCAGAATTGTTTGAATTCCCTATATGCATATGCCGAGAAATGGAAACTAAAAGTAAATACAGAAAAAACTCAAGTAATTACATTTAATGGAGGGGGGCAACTTATAAAGGATAATTCATTCTACTTTGGCAATGATTTATTGAAAAACGTACAAGAATACAAATATTTAGGGGTAATTATAAAAGCATCTGGTAATTTTAATAGTGGAATATGCCATTTATCTAATAAAGCTTTAAAGGTGGTATATATGATAAGAAGTAGATTTCATACGTCTGAAGTGAATGCAAAATTATTATTGAAATTGTTTGATGCATGTGTCAGGCCTGTACTCTTATATGGAAGCGAACTATGGTCGGTATTTAATTTGAATCTTTCTAAAAAGCTATCAGGTGAACAAGAGTGTGCTCTTGAGAAAACTTTCGATTCCTTTCTACCAGAAAAGATACACACGCGATACTGTAAGTACATACTAGGGGTGGGCAAGTATGCTTGTAACATGGCTCCTAAAGCTGAATTAGGTCGTTTTCCTATCGCTATCTCTGCCTTATTACAGTCAATTAAATATTGGTTATATTTGTTACAAAACCCATTTGAAAAAGCGACAAGATTTTCATATTTATCGCTAACGTATAATGATGGTGAAGTATTTGGTTCATTTAACCATCAAATAGGTTGTCTACTGAAATATCTCGGCTTTAGCCATGTTTGGCATAATAAAGGAACAATGTCTGTTAATAAGTTAATATATGCTATTAAGCGAATTTTACTTGACAGATACGAAGCATATTTTAATTCCGTCATATCAGGTACTTCTACAAGAGTTAAGACTAACAATAAGTTATTAACATACAGTGAATTCAAGAAGAAAATCTGCTTTGAAAATTATTTATCGGCAAATGTTGATAGATCTATACTCGCAAAATTTACGAAACTTCGCATATCTAATCATAGACTAGAGGTAGAAGTTGGTAGATATACTAGAACAGCAAAACAGTTAAGGCTTTGTAAAACATGCAACTTGAAAGCCATAGAAGACGAGTTTCATTTTATTTGCATCTGTAAAGCATATGACGATTTGAGAAAACAGTTGTTCAAAGATATGTCATCCATAGTTCCTAATTTTGACAATTTTTGTCTTTACGATAAGTTTTTATATATCATGTCAGTTAGTGAACTGGACATGATACCAATTGTTGTCCTGTATGTAGATAATTGTTTAAAGATTAGGCAACAATATCAGGACTCCAGTCAACATTCAGGTACATTAGTTTTCAACTAGTTTTATTTGACATTTTATGGACATAATAAAAATACATTTATACACTGTTACGGCTGCACTGCCAAGTGTAATGGTATGTCACACTAACATAAGTCATATTCATAGTATAGTTTTGTACATCGTGGAATGCAAATTTACTGTAAATGTAGTGTACATGTAGTTGTCATTTTTCATCTTGTATGTATGTTATATGTTTCTGTCATAATCCTGTATGTTTTGGATTGAATGCAGATTAAACTTTGAATCTTGAATCTTGAATCTTATAATATGTAAAACGAAGTATAGATAAACCGGATGTAGAGTTATATATCTAGAAGGAGATACTATATGTAAATTCAAATATTTTGTGTTTATATCTAGATTTAGATATGATATCTAGTTTTAGATACTATATGAAAAAGGAAATATTATATATCGATTTAACGGTTGTGCCCTACTGGTAATGGATGAAGCATTTTATTAAAGCTTAAAGCAATTAAGGCAAGTAACTAAATCATTTTAATGTCTCATTAATGGTATTAATCTCCTGCCACCCGGCGGCTGACTTATGCCTTAAACAAAAATCATTATCATACACGCGCGACTAACACCGTCTACAGAAAACAAATGTGCAAATTATCTTGTTTGTTTGTTTGTTTGTTTTAATTGTTGCTTTACGTCCCAGTTAACCGCAATGGTCATGTCGGGACGTTGCCTCCATTTTATGGGACTTTTTCCCAACACTAGGATGTCATGGCACTCAAAATGTGGTTCATAAATTCAACCATCCAAGCTCAGATTTAGGCGGTTAATAAGAAACAAGATGATCGGTCAGCATTTAAGAAGCTGTGCCTTGAAGCACAAATAGCCCATCTATTTCTCCTCGACCCAATGGGCCGGGCCCCACAAATTATCTTGTGCTCACCCATACCAAATTATATAATGTATAGTATTGTTGCGCGCCGGCTCGTGCGGACCGCTGCCCCATTAACTGCCTATGTAGAGGCCTAGACCAGTATAGCTCTTTGTTATCTTGCAGGGCATTCAATAAAATAATAAACTTAACAAAGGCGTGGACTCCAACAAAAGGATGATTTGGATATGAAAATGCATGACTTAGTTCTAAACTCAATGGGTATGGAATGAGAAGAAAGATGATTAAATGTTCAACAATTTTAATGAATAATAATCCTCAGATCATGTTAACTTCTTTCAACAATTAAAACAAATGGCTATGAGCAATAAATATGACTAGAACATGAAATACGAGATGAAAATTGGTAGCATGGGGTTTAATGAGCTGATTTATTGGAAAAATAATGAACAATCACTTGCACACTATGCTATGTCAGCTTTAACAATGTTTAAAAATGTTAACTCTTGATAAAAGTTGTGACTTGTATTAGCGTTGTCTTGTTTTTTATTAAATTCCGATTAAGTGTCAAAATCAATAAATAAAATGTTTCAAAAGCCGAAACTGTGTTAATTTATTTATTTCCTATCTATTTTTGCCTTTTTTTAACTGAAGAAAACGATAAATAAAGCAAAAAAAAAAAAAATAAAAAAAATTCAAGCAGCACAGACCGAGAAACGCAGCTGCTTTCAACAAGATCGAAAGATGGAGTCCCTACAGCATCCTACGCGTTTCCGGCTTATATACCCGTGAAGGCCTACGCCGTACATCTCTGTAGTTTACAGGGATCTACAGTGTAAGTTCACGCGCACTACAGTGTAAAGCGACGTCGGGTGCGATACTTCACGAGACCTTACAACGTAACGTCATGTAAGATGCTGTAGACAGCAGATACGCAGAGGCCGCTCGCAAGGATATTTTCATGTGCATAGCAACGAAAAAACGTTCGATTTCTTTGGAGTTCAAAACGAATCGACAATCAGTGCCTTCATTTGCAGCAATCGCCTGTAATACATAGGCTTTCAAACTTTCTGAGACTTTCAGAGAAATTTCTGCACATATTTCTGCAAATAATCATACGCAGTTTTCTCAAAAGTTTTCGGTCTTTGTGTCTTTTTTCTTCAACCGAATTTAAGGTTCAGTCGCACCAATAAACAGATGAAAATAACGAATTCTGGCTTAAATAAACGTTTTACTCCCATTTGGACACCTATATCATAACCAAGATCAATTTTTCGACCATTTGCACCCAAAAATTCCGAAAAATAAGCGTTGGAGTCATTTTTCTTTGCAAATGTTTGTGAACGTACCCTCATTCCAAAAGTCAATAATGGCGGTCAAAAACAAGTTCCCAGCCTGTCACGCCACTAACATGCTGACATTATCGACTCAAATGTGAAAGGAAATATGTGTCACAAAATGCTGAGTAACAAAACTTACTTCAAAGACATAATCCTGTAATGAAATCACATAAATGATGTCTGTTCCTGCTTTTTGTGTAAATAAACAATCCAAAACATGAACCGGGTTATGACGCAAATTGACCTCCAGATGCTGACGTCATAACTCTCCGTTAAAGGGACATTCAATAAATTTCAAGACAGTCGATTTCAGTTAAAATCGGCATCACTTTATGCAATTTTGAAGTGAAAATTAAGATCTCTGTATGCTCTATATGGCATGGACAGAAATATGCAACGGACCAATACTACAGGATGTCATCATGCGGCACGTGAAATGGAATCCAATTAGTGTCGTGCAGGTGCGACCAATAACCCCCCCCCCCCC